>CM052344.1:6879307-7074097 GCA_028455595.1 Lasioglossum vierecki | reverse complement strand
GATCATTTCTGAGAATACGATCTATTGCACAAGGTCCTTTAAATTTTGGTATCATGTTTGCCGAACATGGTTGTCTGCAAATACGCATACATACACACATTCAACCCTATAAAATGGACGTATGGTAATTCCGCGGACTGTGTCTCGAGGAACGCCCACAATCCGCAGAGCCGGAGTCGCACCCGTGTCTACTCGATAGTCGAGGCAACCGAATTCTGTTCGGATTCCGAGCGACAACAGCCCGACTGTTCCTGCCAGCGAATTTGACATCCCGAAGCAGTCCCGCTGCGAAGTCAAAAGACCAAACTGCGCGATGTCCGACGCATCAATTACCTCGATCGATCGATCGCGCAATTTCCGTGTGCGGTTCCTAGAACTTTGGCTACGTGCCCGACGTATCCTCGTAACCATGAATCTGCGTACGACCGAACGATAAATGGTTTTCTCGGTTTCTCCGGTGCAAGTCGGCTTAACCGTCCCGTGCTCGTGCGGAAACGCGGAAACTTCTCCTGTGTTCCCGTCCACCGGCTTCCATTGCACCTCTAAACCATATAATTTCAATTGTTACAACGATTACAGACGCGTTCCTAGTCGCATCCGATACCAGGAGAACTTTCGCAAACGCGGTTTTTACGCGGACACGCCAGCTCGATCCGCTAACTTCTGCTCTGTTGCTCGATGAAACGGCTGTCGACGCTCCAGAACTCGATTCGATTAACGAAACCGCACATCCCGCCTCGTAATTGATTCCGTTTCGCTTTACTTCGTGATCAATCGATGCTTTGACGATCGCTCGATCACTTCGCCACCGACCGACGCTCCGCGATCGCCATTGTGCCTCTGGTATTCGGTTCCCAATGATTAGCGATGGTTAGACAGCGGAGCTTGCGACAAAATGTAATGTCTATGCATAATTTTGCAGGGAAATCGAGTCGGGTAAAAATTTATCGCATGTGTGAATTATTTAAATTGTTTGAAAATTATGTTTAATTATGTTTTAAAATAAAAAAAGGAACAAGCAATATTGCAATTAACAAAATCTCAACGTTTCGATCGTGACGTGGATCATTTTCAAGAGAAGAATTTTTAATGCGTTTGCTGTAACAAAAGATTTATACATGAAAAATTATAGAAAGAAACTGACAAATTGCAGGTGGAAACTGTACTGGTTTTGTTTTTGATCGAACCTGTGCGCTGATAACAACACACATTGTTTAGTTAACATTTTATGCCAACTAATTTGCACACCATCTATGAATGTGTGTGTCTGACCAATGGTGGCGTATACTACTTACTGTGAGAATGATAGCAAAAAGTGTAAGAGACATTGATCCTATTTAAAAATGTAGAATGAATGGTTCTGGTTTGATGTTTTATTTTCGAGGTAATCAAACGAAATTCAGCTGTTGTGTCTGACCAATGGTAGCGTATACTACTTACTGTGAGAATGATAGCAAAAAGTGTAAGAGACATGGATCCTATTTAAAAATGTAGATTGAATGGTTCTGGTTTGATGTCTTATTTTCAAGGTAATCAAATGAAATAATTCACCTGTTTTGTCTGATCAATGCTAGCCTATACTACTTACTGTGAGAATGATGGCAAGAAGTGTAAGAGACATTGATCCTATTTAAAAATGTAGAATGAATGGTTCTGGTTTGATGTTTTATTTTCGAGGTAATCAAACGAAATTCAGCTGTTGTGTCTGACCAAGGCTAGCCTATACTACTTATTGCGAAAACTATGAAAAACACGTATATGTTCCATTAATGATACTTAATATTTTCACTTCGCCTTTCTCTTCAATTAAAGAGCAGTCTGTTGCGATGAAAAATAACATTTTTCACTAGTAATTAATGTAAATTATCTATTTAAAAATATTATGAATGTGGTCAGAAAAATTTGCGAACTGGAACGTAAGAATTGATTACAATAATTGAAAATTCTTATCTTGAAAATGATACACGTCATGGTCGAAACGTTGAGATTTTGTTAATTGTTAGATTGCTTTTTCTTTTTTTTATTTTGTACTGTGCGCTGATACCAGCCCACGTTGTTTAGTTAGTACATAAGTTGCGTCACACGTTTATCCACGAAATGATAAATTTTCGTGAAAAAATGTCCAACAGAAGTAGGGTGTCAAGCAGGTTTATGAAATTGAGAATTTGCTATCGGACAAAGCTGGGTCAGAATAACAAAATGGACAATGTTGCTCGCCCTGCTTCCACGAAAGTTTACATAATACGGCAGGCTATCACATAACAAGTTCTCATTTAATGCGGTATAAAAACTGCAGCAGCACACGGTAGAAAAGAGCTCGCATAACACGATGTATGCACGGTAATAATAGGTTTATGTTTACATTTTCACAGCGTAGCGGAACACGATCGTAAGATATGATTACAGTGTATGTATGTGCAACAGGAAAAAGGTGTACAGCAAAAGCGAGAGTGCAATGGATCTTTCCATAAAACATGTTCCAACAACCTTTTTTCGTTTGAGCATCGTTTTGTTTTCAAGGAAAAAGTATATGTGCATCTGGAATATTTGCATTATATTTTTCCAAGTGCTCTGTTCGTGCTGCAATGTCTGAAGAAATGTTCTTCAACCCCCAAAGTTGAAGTTTCTACCGAGTCCCAAGGAAATCACCGACACTTTTCGCGACACGGTTTTCACCGACATTTTGGATTCGTTGCCGGTCAAAATTATTGTCAATCAAATTCATTTTCGGTTAAAGTTATTGTCTGTCAAATCTGGAGTCGGTGAAAACCGTGTCGAGAAAAATTGTGTCGGTGATATGCATGGGACCCTAACGAGCCATAGTCCTGTTAATGATTAGAATTAAAATTTGAGATTAAAATTTGTTTTCTCTTTGTTCTGAAACGAGAATCATTAGTATGATTCGAATACTCATCTGGCAATCCTTCTCGTATTAGGCTCAGGCGGCGCTGATGTACGACGCCGTGTTTGTTCTCGTGGAGGCGTTCAACAAGTTCCTGAAGAGGAAGCAAGACAAGAGCAACGTCAGACGAACTGGAATCCCAGGAGGCAGTCAGATTACGAACGACACCAGGGCCCTGGACTGCAATAATAGTCGTGGTTGGGTGACGGCGTTCGAATATGGTGAAAAGATTTCGAGGTTGCTGAGGAAGGTGAGCAGAACCAATCCAATCAGTCGCTGAAAGTACACAAGCATCATTTCGAAGTCACTCTAGATGTCCTTTAGACGACAAAGTTGCATAGGGAGGCCAATAATTCATCGTGAAATTCTTGAACGCGGACAGAAACGTTGAAATACTCAATATGTTTCGAATACCCGTGGCAACCGAAATTGCCAGAGACTCTTCCCAACGACTCTCTGCTCCTGACAGTAATTGGCGGTTATTCCGACTTTAACGGAATTCCTGCGTCTACGTCTGATCGTTCCCCTTCGTTCGCCACACTCTATACATATGTATAGCAGAGTTACACCGGAAGTCCCCCACCAACTCTTTGACAGTTTGTTGCCCGACCGAATCAGACGCGAGAACCTATCGATATCGTGAAAATTGTAAGCGGTTTTATCAATTCTGCAACAGAAAAATAATGTTAACACTAAATCTACCAACAATAAAAAGGAACTCATGTGTATAGTATTATAAAAATAACAAGACTAAATTTATTTATATTTTGTGCGATCTTTACTGTAACATATATAGGAGTAAAAAAATATATTGAACAAATTCCCATGGAAACACCTTTTTCAATTTGATTAATTGTCAAATAAAAAATCTAAAATGGGTCATTCTATATAAAAATAACAAGATTAAATTTATTTATATTTTGTGCGATCTTTACTATAACATATATAGGAGTAAAAAAATATATTGAATGAATTCCCATGGAAACACCTTTTTCAATTTGAATAATTGTCAAATAAAAAATCTAAAATGGGTCATTCTATATAAAAATAACAAGATTAAATTTATTTATATTTTGTGCGATCTTTACTATAACATATATAGGAGTAAAAAAATATATTGAACAAATTCCCATGGAAACACCTTTTTCAATTTGAATAATTGTCAAATAAAAAATCTAAAATGGGTCATTCGACCCCTCGTGGTAGGCTCAGTGTTAAATAAAAGAGAATGACTCCGTAGGAAAATCGTTTTCTAAATGGATCAAGTGTCTTCAGATTTGGAACTCATTTTCGAGATTTCTTTTATTCTCACCTTATAAATTATTTCTTTGATTCACTTCAAACTAACGCTTTGTATTTTTACTAACAGGTCGAAGCCGAAGGACTGACAGGAGAAATCCGTTTCAATGATGATGGCCGCCGTCACAATTACACCCTCCATGTGGTCGAGATGACGGTCAACAGTGCCATGGTCAAAGTAAATATTTTTTCTTCTAATATATTTCACCAGTAACTAGATGAAGATCACGAATAATGAAATACATGTACAATGTTGATGAGTCTTCATTTTTATGATCTCCAAATAAGCTTCGAGTCTAAAATTGTTATTCAGTCACAACAAAAGCCAATTTGATATTGCAAATATACAGCGAGTTTATAATTTTTAAATTGTTGATTGCGAGGTGGTTTCAAAATCAACACAATTATGTTCACAATAGAAGCTGATTTAAGATTGTAAATAAACAACCCGTTTGTAACTTAAAAATCATGGACTGCAAGGTCATTTCGAGGTTATGTTCTCGTACATGCATGAGTGCACAATTATGTTGGTTGTAACTTATTGTGGTCCGTGTATTTCTATTTGAATTTACATTTGGATGTATTTCCTTTAATATTTAAGATATATAAATTTAATAATTGTTGTATCTTACAGGTTGCAGAATGGACCGACGAAGCCGGGTTCCAAGCGATCGCAGCGAAGTACATCCGTCTTCGACCACACACGGAAATCGAGAAAAACAAGACCTACATTGTCACTACGATCGTGGTAAGACTCTGCAAAATATTACCGCAGTTAATTGCTTCTAAACGAGAATTAACGAGCGTTCTAATTCTGTGATACAGGAGGAACCGTATATCATGAAGAAGAAATCAGAAACAGGCGAAGTACTAGTTGGCAACGACAGTTACGAGGGCTACTGTAAAGATCTGGCTGAATTGATTGCGAAAAAGCTGGGAATAACATGTAAGTATTTCAAGCAATATTCCCTTCAATCCCTCCAGTACACACCTTTAATCTTCTCTCTGTGTAGGGGTGCGGACGCACCCCAAGCTGACAAAAATGGGAATAAAAAGTTGATGAAAGTTTTCCGTAAAAATATTCAAATAATCTAGCTCAAGTATTCTGCACAGTAAAAAATACTCTGAATGCAAAATATTTATATAAAACCTATGAGCACAGACAGCCATATAAGTGGAAAGAAAGTGTTGTCATCATAAAAATAAATTTTTCATAAATCCTGAATTATGAAATGTTCCTTGTAAACAGTGTTTCGTTTTCAAAAAATGCATACATACACGTTCTGGATTACAACACGTGAAAACGATCGGTGATAAACAGTTGACCAAATACTATTCGATATCGTATAAACTCCGGTAAAACTGGAGTTTCATTATTTAAAAAACAAAGTGCGTTTAGGAAACTTTTATTTTCGACACTCGGCTTATTTGTTAATGCAAAACATCACTCGTCCATTTGTATCGTCAATTACGGAACATCTAGTGGTTGCATCATCAAAAGAGTTGCACACGATAACAAATTTGCAAACGTTGTATCTGGTGATTGAAATAAAATCGATAATTATATTTTTAATTCTATGTGTTTCTCACATTCGTATTTCTGCCACTTTTCAAAATACTTAGAAATTGATACAAATCTACAAAACACATTTTTTAAATTATAAAGAAGTTGTAAAATTAAACTTTTAGAATTTTCTCTACAATTCCGATCAATTGGAATTTGTGAACAAATTTTTTTCACACCATGCAGTAAACTAATTGCTCTAACATCTAAAAAATTCAAGTCGTATGGTCGAATATTGAAGAAGTTAATTGGAGTCACTGTACATAAAAATTCAATATTTAATTGTAACATTAAAATAAGGACGAGATAAAAGCTGTGTATGAAGAAAAGTGATATAACATTTTCAAGATCTGTTCATAAAATCTTCACTCTTGTTAATAACATTTTAACTGGTCCTCGTCCCAACCTCATGCAAGGTGCAAACGCGCGCAGGTTCGCGATCAAGTCAGGGTTAGGTCCGTCCCCGCCCTTAATAATTCCCTTCCCCCTATTCTACCAAATTAAGAAGTAACGATTAGACTAATAATTAGTAATTAAAGAGCAACCAGCCAGGTTGATAAATAACTGACTTTTTGTTAATTATTTTCAGACGAGCTGCGAATCGTTAAGGACGGCAAGTACGGAATGGAAAATACAGAGGTTCCAGGTGGCTGGGACGGAATGGTTGGAGAACTGATCCGCAAAGTATGTTTGAGCACTCCTCCAAGTGATCCCACCGGTCCAATGTCCTTTTCCTCGATGTGTAACTCACCGGAAGTGAACGCACGGGCCGGGCCCGAGTAATTCCGTAGGACTACGAAAGATTCAGCTATTGATCGTCGGGTTCCGACTAAAACAGAAGCTCAACGAGCTGTTTTATCCATCCTATAAAGTTCGATCTCTGTCCACCAGATGCCTCGAGCTTCCAAGCTCTTTTCCCTTGTTCGGGAGTACTTTGAACTACATCTGTCGGCAATCCTCGAAAAACTGAAATTAAAGAAATTTTTGTGCTAATTGATTTTAAAACTACTAGATAATCAACTTGAACATACTAGAATCAAATTGAAAAATAATTTGAATATAGGAAAGTAAATAATACGACTGCTACTAAGAATGTTAGAGTAGAGTGCTATGCTTGTATGTACACTGCAACAATTTCGAAAAGCAAAACGTCTTAAAATGGATAATTGATACTTGTGATATTTTTTCAGGAAGCAGACATCGCTATAGCTCCCATGACAATTACATCGGAACGTGAACGAGTGATCGACTTCAGCAAACCATTCATGTCTTTGGGTATCAGCATCATGATTAAAAAACCAATGAAACAGAAGCCTGGTGTGTTCAGCTTCCTCAATCCTCTAAGCAAGGAAATTTGGGTGTGCGTAATCTTCTCGTACATCGGAGTGTCCATCGTTCTATTTACCGTATCCAGGTAAGCTATTTTCCTAAATTCGCTCGATAATCAATCGACTTGCTTCAGTCGATATACAAGAAACAGGAAAATATATTTTTAAAAAACATTACATTGTTCGTAGTAGGTACGTAGGTGAAAAATTGAAATTTAATAAAAATGTTCTTTTATGTTAGGTAAACAAAATAATTATGGAAGGAGCGATTGTTAGAACAAAAGTAAATTGAAAATGTAGAACGAAATTCACATGTTTCATTTTCGAAGTAATCAAATAAAATTCACCTAGTGTGTCTGACCAATGGTAGCATATACTACTTACTGTGATAATGATGGCAAGAAGTGTAAGAGTCATTGATCCTATTTAAAAATGTAGAATGAATGGTTCTAGTTTGATGTTTTATTTTCGAGATACTCAAATGAAATAATTCACCTGTTTTGTCTGATCAATGCTAGCTTATACTACTTACTGTGATAATGATGGCAAAAAGTGTAAGAGACATTGATCTTATTTAAAAATGTGGAATAAATGGTTCTGGTTTGATATTTATTTTCGAGGTAATCAAATGAAATTCATCTGGTTTGTCTGACCAGTGCTAGCCTATACTACTTACTGTGAAAACGATGAAAAACACGTATATGTTCCATTAATCCTACTTAATATTTTCACTTTGCCTTTCTCTTCAATTAAAGAGCAGTCTGTTGCGATGAAAAAATAACATTTTTCACTAGTAATGAATGTAAATTATCTATTTAAAAATATGCCGAATGTGGTCAGAAAAATTTGTGGACTGGAACGTAAGAATTGATTACAATGATTCTTACTCTTCGGTATCTTCAAAAATAGTGTCACCCATGTGTGACAGTAATGCGTTAATAATTTTTTAATTCTTTTAACTTATTTACTGGTTGAAATTTCACTCGCTCAGCTTTGTTGCAAACGCATCATATCCGCAGTCTAGTAACGACTGTAGGGAAACGAAGTTCTCGACACGAATTAGCAAATTGTTGCCTCGGTATTTCAATCTGCGCTGATCATTAGTGTGTTCACCCTCCATTCACTTACCGTGCCACCCCCACCCGCCCTCTATTCCACTATAATTACACAACAACCGCCTCTGTTTGCTTCTTGGCGAAGTACCCAGCATTACGTGTCTGCTCGCGATACTCGCCACGCGTTCATTTGTCGCTCGTATTGTATCAACTTTCCGCGATAAATCATCGTCGCTTTTTTTTTTACTTGAACTCGATTAGGCTATTTACTGTTCCCTATCTCGCGTGATTTCCTCGAATACGGTTTCACAGGCGATCACAGGGATTAACTGTGATCTTGATAGCGACAAATAAGGGCAAGAACAGTGTTCGTTGATTTGATGTTTACAGCGATTATCGTCGAACGCATAGTCGCCACGTGTTTCTGCGAACTTTTTGATAAATCGGCGACCAAGTTTTCGCTGTTCGAAGGTCGAACACTCGATCTTCTTTTTACGATGATTAGAAACGATATGGTGAAATGGATATGGCTGTGCTCAGAATTTTCGGAACAAAGGACTTTGATTAATGAGCCGTTGAAGACGTATGAAGGTTTGATCTGATTTGAAATTCTGGCGAAATTATTCATTTCAATATTTCTTGAGAGACAAGCTTGAGAAAACACGCGATAGAAGAATATAGGAAGAAATGAAAATGTTATTCTCGGAATATGAAATGATTAATAGAAGAAGTAGATTTCTATTCAACTCCCATTCTTGTGAGATAAGAAATAATAATAATAAGTGCAAGAAATCTTTGGAAAATAGATATCTTAGAAAAAGATATATTAAGAAAAAAATATATTAAAGATATATTAACTAAAGATATATTAGATATCTTATATCTTTTCAATATTTCTTGATAATAATAAGTTTTAGAAAATACAATAAAAGAATATAGAAGGAAATAAAAATGTTATTCTCTGAATATTAAATTAATTATAAAAGAAGTACGTTTCTATTCAGCTCCAGAATCTATCAATTACATTGAATTTCAATATTTCTTGCGAGAAAATCTTTCGAATATAAAATAAAAGAATATAGAAAGAAATAAAAATATTATTCTGTGAATACGAAATTATTAATAAAAGAAATACGTTTCTCTATTCAACTCCAGAATAGATACCGATTAAATTCAGTTATAAAATAAATTGTCTACTTATTATTGTCTGCTGTGCAGGTTTTCACCATACGAGTGGAGGGTGTTGACGCTCAGTACCGGCGGCGATTCCTCAATGTCAGGGAGGAACGATCCCACATTACAGCATCCCCATGGGTCGCAAGGATCCCCACACATACCAACCTCCAGCATGGCGAACGATTTCAGCATCATCAACAGCCTGTGGTTCGCATTGGCCGCGTTCATGCAGCAAGGTTGCGACATATCACCCAGGTAATGATTCATTTCCATGTGTTTGGCCGCGATACTCGATAACCACATCTACCTATCTCGCCGAGGACTGCTGTAGAAGTTAATTGTCCAGATAGAATCTAAAACTGAATTATCAAGGCTTTTATTCCGCGACACATTTTCTTTATCGTTTACGACCTACTGAATTATTTCGGACACGGAACTTTTATGAAATCACAGTCGAATGTTAATGACCACGAAAATGTATTGTCGCGGTTACATTTATATTTATTCATAGATGGTGTGCAAATTAGTTGGCATAAAATGTTGACTATCTCTAGATCATTCACTTATGAATGGATAACGTTCATTTAAAAATAAACTGTTTTATGAATATTAAAAAACTCAGCATTTTCTGTTCGAAAACAGAATCTTGCCTGACTGATAAAACACTGAATACAAAATGAATGTATACAATACAGGTCAACAAAATTGTGTTAAATGTACATCTTGTTATTTTTAAACAGTAAATATGAGTTACGTTTGACAATGTTCTAAATACTGAATTTATAAGATGTACATTTAATACAATTTTGTTGACCTGTATTGTATATATTCATTTTGTATTCAGTGTTTTTGTAATATTTATAAAACAGTTTATTTTTAAATGAACATTATTCATTCATAAGTGAATGATCTAGAGATACTCAACATTTTATGCCAACTAATTTTTTACATTTCCGTGGTCATTAACATTCGACTGTGATTTCATCAACTCCTCGCATGATCATTTTCACTCATCATCTGAATAAATAAATATACACATTATTGTCTACAAAATCTATACGTAGTTTCATCAGTTATTCTGGCGTTCATTATTTTTTCGAATTGGAGACAAATAGAGTCCGCCATTTTGACACAATTCTGTGTACCTCCACCGCGAGTCCGCTTCGAAACGAGAAAGAATGAAATCGTGTTCAAGATAGCGATTATCAGCGGAGCGTTAAGTGTCGCATCGAGCCCCGGGTAATCTGTACATGTGACAAAAAGCGTTGTGTATTCAAGCAATCTTTCCGGCTAATTATAGCCGTCCACTTGTCCTGTGGCCCCCTCACTGCCGTTTTCGTTTCCGCGGTAGAGGCGAAGGGAGTAAAAGTACATAAAGGCTACGGAGCGAATGACTCCCTTTGCCTTGGGGCAGGTCAACCGTGTAGCCTGCTAATAGGATGAATTGGGTAAGATTCAAGAGGTTCGCTGTCGACGTTTAAAGTCTCCTGTGTAAACGTTCCGTAGTTCTTCGACGTCGGTAAATCGCGCCCCACCGTTTTGAAAAGGCTACTTCTGTGTATAATTAACGACCGGGTTCGATTCACGAAGCGGTAGAGCGCACCGAAAGTAATAAGCGTCTTCCCGGATGATACCCCGGCTCTTTACCTCTAGACCAGACGTTTCTAATTGCGACGAACAGCGTACAATAGTTTTCAGATTCGTTTCCACTATTGATATTGATGGGGACAGTTGTGTCACTAGGTTGAGGATGTTCGTGAGAATATTCGTAGCAGAAGAATATTTCGAAATGTGTAATATTCGATGAATGGATTAGTCACGATATATTGCCCCAATTTTAACGAAATTTACATGGGTTGATTTTTTATTTATCAGAAAAGTCTGAACGTGTATACTAAACTTTCAAAAATTAATCAGGATCAATACAGTGTACCCCGTCCCTGAAGAGATGAAAATTGTACTACCTAGTTGAGGTATTAACAAATATGTAAACTAATAAATCATTGACGTTTCATTGATCAGAAATTATTCGGAAGGTTTAACACTAAACCCACCGAGCCTTAAAAAGTAACTGGTTACATGTTTCCTTATAAAAATGGCAAGATTAATTTCATTTATACTATTTAGTTAATTGTAAAATAAAAAGGAGGTGGTGGTAGGTTTAGTGTTAACCACTTTCGCTAGTTCGGAAAGCATCCGAAAAATAGGGAAGAGCAGAACCTGAACTCATGGGGAGTGTCCTTCGACGCAAGATCACGATTCGCCACCCGTTAGATAGTGGCACAATGATAACCTTTAAGAGTGTGATTTACGAGGCACGGCCCGTCGGAGGGGGTTAAGTTACACAATAATTACTGTTGCAAATTCCTTCGGGCAAATTACAACTGCGTGGCCGGTAAACGGCGATTATAACCGCGGGGCCAGAATTATCACAATATAATCGGATTACGTTTCGTAGTCTCGTGCTGGATGTAATTTAAAGCGGTCTACGTAATCGGCGACGCGATTAGGCCGCCGGCTATTCGAGGGCGGCTCATTTGAATGAGCGTGTCGTTCGAGCCACGGCGAAAATTCCATTAGCGACATGCGCCACGCCACGGCGAGGCCCTTACGTTTCCTGTTCTGCCCTGCTCGATCCTTTTTTCGCCCTCCGAGTCGTTTTATATCAGTCTTCCCACGCATCGGGTATCGATCAGCGACCAGGATCACGGGAACAATACACGGGTCCGTGCCGGTCTTAATGCGAGGTCTCGGTCTGCTTTGCATAAACGTCAATGCCGGCCGGTTTCTCTACGCCCCTTCTTCCTACGACCGTTTCGCAGTCGTCGAAAGAAACCCTCCTGTAAGTCACGTTTCTCCCCGGACAATTTTCCACGGCCGGGATTCAGGTGTACGATGATATATGGACGAATGTTTTATGAGTAGCTCGACGAGCGAACCTGTAAGGGACAAAAAGATAGGAACACGTCTCTTCGCGATTTCCAGATGACTTCGGAAGAACGTTTTAACGGATCAATTATTTATATTTTTCATTTTAGAACTATTGAAATTATCAAGTTATTTACGTCATTATTATTACGCATAGCAAACAATGTTTCAGATGAAGTTGAATAGTTTTGAGAGGGCACACTCCGATGGTACATTTTTTTGTAGGCGGACGTGTAAAGGACATATGAAGATCATTAATGTTCTTATTTAATAAAAATGTTCTTTGATGCTAGGTAAACAAAATAATTATGGAAAGAGCGATTGAAAGAGTAAAAGTAAATCGAAAATGTAGAATGAGATTGACGTGTTTCATTTTTGAAGTGATCAAATAAAATTCACCTAGTGTGTCTGACCAATGGTAGCCTATACTACTTACTGTGGGAATGATGGCAAGAAGTGTAAGAGACATTGATCCTATTGAAAAATGTAGAATGAATGGTTCTGGTTTGATGTTTCATTTTCGAAGTAATTAAATAAAATTCACCTAGTGTGTCTGACCAATGATGGCCTGTACTACTTACTTCGAAAACGATGAAAACACGTATATGTTGTATTAATCCTTCTTAATATTTTCACTTCGCCTTTCTTTTCAATTGAAGAACAGTCTGTTGCGATGTCCTTTACACGTCCACCTACAAAAAAAAATGTACCATCAGAATAGCAAACATTGTTTGCTATGCGTAATAATAATGACGTAAATCTGGATGGCAAAATGTGGAGCCCCACCCTGTATGATATGAAGTAGATAGTAAATGATATGAGTCAGTTGAGAAACTCAACTGCAAAGAGTTCTCCAGAAAAGAGCAACAAGATATTCGTATTTTCGCGGGCGTTTCGAGGTCTCGAACGGCTGGGAACTGGGTCTCTCAATTAATTTACATTTCGCCGTATCCTCCATGCCACCCCATCGCGGTAGCCTCCTTGATTAATGGTTTAAATATTCGAGGTGCAGCGATATGAATTGTAAATTTCGTAGAACCTTCTGTCCTCAACGTCCACCATTCCTCCCCGTCGCCATTTTGCTTGCTGGACTCTCTTGTCCAATGATTCCGTACAGATAGAACCTAAACTTTCCTTATTAAATATTGCCATAGCTCGCTAAATCTGGTTATGCAATCTGACATTTTTTTACGAAATAATCATAGTTTAAGTATAGGTAATTTTTGAGAAATTTTTTGAAATTGGAATTGTTCTTCGTATCTACTTTGTATCTATTATTACATTAACTAATATAATTATTATAATAATTGCTTAATTTCGTCTTGTGAATTTTTCATGACATCTGTAATTACTTTATTCGACAGATCAATATCAGGACGAATAGTGGGCAGCGTCTGGTGGTTCTTCACTCTAATACTGATCTCTTCGTACACCGCAAACTTGGCTGCGTTTCTAACTGTGGAAAGAATGGTAGCGCCAATCAATTCGCCGGAAGACCTGGCATCGCAGACGGAAGTACAATACGGCACGTTGTCTCACGGATCTACTTGGGACTTTTTTCGCGTGAGTGATGACCAAGGACAAGTTGTGGTAACTTAGGACATTGATAAATGATTACCGCTAAACCTACTGTGCATTAAAACCAACTGTATACACTGCTTTCTTTCGTATGCTTAAGTAAAAGACAATTATTCAATCATTTCTCCTGAATGTCTTATGGAAGCGTTTCTCTACTTGATTCGATATCGGATCTCAAGTTTAATACTATTACATTTCGTAGAATTTTTGATTCCTCATTATTAGACTGCGGATCTTTATGCAAAATAAAAATTAATAGAAACTTCTTACTTTTTTAAAATGCATCTATTAGGCTGACACTAATACACGGATGTCCTTAAATCTTTTTAATGAGTTTACAGGTTTATATTGTGCGTATCCATTTTTGTTATAAATGTATAAAATCCGCAATCTACTCGTTATAATTTTCACATTAAATGACACAATTGAAAATTAAGAAATCCAAAACGGACTGTGGTCAGCGTTGTGCGAAAATTACATTTAAAAATTAATCTATTTGGAATGCTTTTCCCAGGTTTCCATACTCCGCAATTTAAATGAAATAATATTTCGTGTACAAATGAGGGTATTGATTTTTTTTCGAAAACCGCCATGTTGAAAATTCGTTAAATTCTGTGATTAAAGTTGATTAATTTGAACGGTTTCTTTGTATTGTGCAACATTACAAATGCATAAGAATCCGTACTTTGGCAGAGCAGTTCATATCAATGTAGGTATGGACGGCAGTAGAATGAGCCAGCAGTGGTCAGACAGGTTTCACTAAGTATTCAAATTGTTTCGATTGCACGAGTTTCTATTATATTTTATAGAATTCGATCAGTGAGGCTCACGTCATAAAAATACATTTAGTTTAGAAATCTCAAGATCATCTTCATTTTTTTAAACGAGTCCACCCATTTTTAACATTATTGCACAGTGTATCATATCTGATACAGTTAACAAATCTGGTATATAGTAAACTAATAATGTGTTTTCTAACTATGTTTATCTTTTTGAAAATGTTATTTTAATTTTTTTCAATATTTTTCCCTTAAATAAAACACAAAAACTGACCATCCTTCAATTTCTTCATCCCAATTTAAAAAATCATGTAGCGAAGATTTAAATAAAATTTTTGCCCAACTCTGACTGTAGTAGGTTTAGCGTTAGACAATTTTCTGTAAAATGAACAATCAGATCTAAACGTTCATCTTTCGATTTGCAGAAATCGCAAATTAATCTCTACAGTAAAATGTGGGAGTTTATGAACTCTCGGAAACACGTGTTCGTCAAAACATACGACGAAGGTATACGAAGAGTGAGGACCAGTAAAGGGAAATATGCTCTTCTGATAGAGAGCCCTAAGAATGAGTACATAAACGAGAGAGAGCCCTGTGACACGATGAAAGTGGGCAGGAATCTCGATGCCAAGGGTTTCGGCGTGGCTACGCCATTGGGATCTCCTCTGAGGTAAGAATATATTTATACGCGGTGGCCTATAATTCAGTATTGGTATGATTCACGTTATTGAGATATTTCTGAACTTTTGCTTTCTCACTGGTATTGATTGGCTTCCGCAATTTTATAGAGACCCGATAAACCTAGCAGTATTGTCGCTGAAGGAAAACGGCGAATTAACGAAACTGGTGAACCGATGGTGGTACGACAGAACCGAATGCAGGCACGGCGACAAACAGGATGCCTCCAGAAACGAATTGTCCTTGAGCAACGTGGCAGGGATATTCTACATCCTCATTGGAGGCCTTCTCTTAGCGTTGGCTGTCGCTTTACTCGAGTTCTGTTACAAATCTCACGCGGAAGCTACCAGAGCGAAGGTACGGATTAATCGATTAGCATGTTTCGGTTATAAACAACACTTTACTTAAAATTGCCACGTTAGATACTGAAGAAAAAACAAATTCGACGCATCTACGAAAAAATGAATTGATTGAATGCAGACCAGCAAAAATATTTGAAGAATTTAAAAATATCGTACTTCTTTCAACGTCGAGAATTTATTTTCTCAAAGTTCTCAATTTCTGTCATTTCTTTTAAAAAATGATGTTCTCACTGTACACAATTTTAAACAAACAATTATCAGTAACGAGAGGTTGATCGACTTTTCTGAGGGCTGAATGTATTCAGTAAAATCTTTTTATAAATTTCAAAAAATTTGTTTAATTGCTACTACAATTTTTATCCGAATAATTTTTTGAGAAGTTCGTTTACGATATCGGCGCACAAGTTCGATAAAAAAATCAAAACAAAGCAATTTCGCAATTTATACTCCATTCTACTCCATGATATTAAGAACTAGACTGTCTAGTTGATAATTTAAGGAAAATTGTATAAATTGTAAAATTGATTTGTTTAAATTTTTCGATGGAACCTGTGCGCCGATATCATAAACTAATTTCTATTAATTCCTACGATCGACAAAACAGAATAAATTTCTTGAGAGATGTTCGAGGGTTGGTTTTAAGAAATCTTTGGTTCTAAAAGACAATTAGAGAATGGCCGGTTACCCGTCGCGAAATAATTCTCACGTAAGAATTCAAAAAGCGACGTTAAATAATAAAAAAAAGAATGGCCGGTGAGTAAAGTGTTAAAAATCGAACAGGATAATTGACTTTCCGCTGCAGCAATAAACATTCGTTCTTGCAGATACCTTTGTCAGATGCGATGAAGGCGAAAGCCCGACTGACGATCGGCGGTGGTCGAGATTTCGACAATGGCCGGGTAAGTGACGCGGATCATTAGAGTTTCGTTGAGACATGTTGAGAACGCCGCGTCTAGAGTGCGAGTTCGTAGGATCATGTTGGCGACGGATGAGCGACGCGACGGTTGAATCGAGTATTCCGTCTCGCTGAAGCGATAAATGCGGCTGAAACGTGTATTCACTCAACGCGGTCCGTTCTTCCGAGGCAGAAAAACGTGTAAACGCTCCCTCCCTCTCCCCATACGTTTTTACCGTTCGCTTTTCCGGAGCCAACGATCTCGATGTATCGTGTAACATAGAACCGTAAACGGAGACCAAGGGTGCATTATACATACCGTGTGATACAGAGCCTATACATACAAATATAGATGTATATACAATACGTATACGTATACATAGAAGCATACAATAGAGTACGTATAGCATGCAGTTAGCAGAGTGTAAGCAGTCGACATACATTGTAAATGGAAGACGATCGAGAATTTCGTGCTAGGATGGGGTTCTCGACGGCACGATCAATCGAGGAACGATCATCGATCGTTGTTCATAGATCGTGTGTGCATAGATACGAATACAGATAGTATACAAACATATGCGGGGTGAGTCGTCTGACATTTACACCTAAAACGTCCTTGCTGTCTTCAATCCTATCGTGACAATGATCATCGCTATCCTTTTAACACTAAACCTACCGTCACCGATCAGAGTGAACAGTTGCAGATTTTTTATTTTATGATTATTGATAGAATAAATATAATTTCCTAAAATATAAAGGTCTAAATAAAATTACTCTTGTCGTTTTTATAAGGGGACGTGTGTCAGTTACTTTTAAGGCTGGCTAGGCTTAGTTAAACCATATTAATGTTGGTAATTTTGATTAAATTGATATAAAATTGTGCTCGTTCAAATATACAATATATATAAATTTTCTGTGTCAACCACAAAATTATTAACAACGAATCATTATAGCAGTAAGAGACAAGTACTAGGAATGTGTTGAACTACTTATTTAAAAATTAAAAACAATCTGAGACACTAGGCTAAATATTATATTTTATGAAGAACGAACAATTTTGTTACTTTTAAGGCTGAGTAGGTTTAGTTAAAGCAATCAATTTGAAACTAATAATATATTATATAGTAATGTTGGTCATTTTGATTAAATTGACATAAAATTGTGTTCAACAATGAATATAAATTTTCTGTCTCAACCACAAAATTATTAACAACGAATCATTATAGCATGGCCTCGAGAAAAAATATTTTTCTGTAAGCAACAGTCCCTTTAATGCAAACATTCCATACCCTAAACATTTTCTGGTGAAAAAATACTGACGATATTTTAATTTTAAATGTCCGATGACTCACTCTGTGTGCAGAGTGTCAACGAAAGGGTTGGTGCAATCCCGAAATAAGTGGCCTTTGGACAAACGTCAACTTGAGAACAATAATGACTGTGATTATGTTTATTACGTTTTATTTTCGCGTGGATTCACTCCTTTTCGATTTGCACTAACGGGAGCCTCCTCCACAATGAAATACGAATTCGTAATGTTAGTTGCAACGTAAAAATAAGAAAATCGAAAGTCACAAGCTCGTCGAGTTCCGCTAAATATTATGCTTTGCATTTCATTGTGCAAGAAGCTCCGGATTGCTGACACTCTATATGTTTATTTACGATAGATATACATATATACATAAATGCGTGCGATGTGCGGCTGGCTGGATGTGTTGCGCTATTTTCTATCTCCATCTATCAAACCTCTTCTCTATCCTTCTATCTACATCTAATCTATCTCTTTGTACTCGATGGATGCAGGAGACGTATTTGCTCGTTCGCGCGGTTTTTTTCTACTTTTATTTTTGTCTCTAGTGGTACGGACTGCAGAGTTAGACGGAGGATGCATGCGCCTTTCCCGGGACCATAAGTGAGTACTCTCGTCCTTAATTTAAATTCCCACTTTCTGTATTTATTCGTTCGGTATGGTTCTTTATCTCCCCCGCTTCTTGTGTACATGGCTTAAAGTAGCGTTCCTTCACACCATACATACATTCACGACACACTCACATGCACCAGAACTTCTTCCTAGGTTTCTACGATGCGGAAGGACGTCGACTGGTTGACTTTTTTCTGACAGTGCCGTTTCAGACATTTCTGTACTACCTTCCAGGAGGCCCTCGATTTGTTAAGACATGCCCGACCACGTGACTATCAAAGGACTCCGCACTAATCATATGGAAAATCTATCCCGGTAAAATCAGTTGGATTTTTCATGAGTTCAATAATTGGTTTTTCGTTTTAAATCTTACGAGTATTTTCATAGCTATTAAAAATTCACATTCACAAAATTTCAAGACTATCTGTATGAGGTTAGGAATCTGTATGGGACTAGGAAAAATTATTTTATACTTTTTAGTCCGTTTTTAAAAACGTGGTATTTTTAAAAATATATACATCCCGAGATTTGAGTATTCGGCAGCTCGAATGTGTCATGTTTAACTGATTACAATTTCGTAACATCTACAAGATATGAAAAATCCAACTGATTTTACCGAGACAGATTTTCCATATGATTAGTGCAGAGATTCTTTTGTCGCCAATCGGCAAAACCGAATAACTAATATTAGTAATATATCAGTCACGTGTGATAACCAGACTGCAGATTTTTACGCATATATGTCTTTTGAAAATTTTCAAAAAATTCTAGGACATAAAGTACGACAGAGTTCAGTACAAAGGCTATTATCACGAAAAATAAGATTTCGATTGATTCGAGTGTCTTGAAATTCGTTTATAAAAATTGCAAATTGCATAAACATTCGCAGTACAGTGGTGATATAACTGATATCAGTTATTTGTGTTTTGCGGTAAATAAATGACCAGTTTCTATAAATTTAAACGAGTTAAAATAATCGATCAACGTTCACGAATGATGATCATGTAGTTTGTAGTAATATGTAAGAATGAACAAAAACTGAAAAAAAATACCGATCATCATCCACGTGTCCCTCCTTTTCTTTGATCCCTCTTTCACATGAAAATATTTAATTACTCGGAGAGACAAGCTTCTTAGAGCAACGAGCCTTGGCTAGAGAAATGAGCATGGCTTAATTAAGACATTCTAGCGGTCCATGTAACCGAGGTATGGTTTGTGGAATCGCATGTCGCTTTTGAAACTAGTGCTTGTACATTACAGAATGCGAAACAGAATTATTTTCACTGTATTCTTCCACAATGAAAGACTCAACGCCTTCTCATTCGTCTCTTCAGTCTTCAGAAACTGATATCAAGTATTTTATGCACCTCTGTCATTAAGTTTACGGCCGCAAATGAATTTCTATAATCATTCGATCATGTTTATGGACTGGAAACTAAATTATACTTAATTCATTAAAACTACTCGAAAAGCACATAGAGGCACGATTACTTCTTACTCTAATTCTTCTATAATATCTACGACTATGTTATTAATTCCTTCCATCGTAACACATTCACCTTACATAGCAACTACTATCACATCGAAAATTGAACGATCACCAAATACAATATTTCTTTCAAGATTAATATTAATCTACATTTCAGTGTTGACGATAAGAACAAATTTTTCGAAATAATAGTTTCACAAAATTTTATTCTAAACCTAAAAAAAAACTATAACATCAAGAGTTATCTATAGCATAGCACAAATGGAAATCTCATACCAGGCTCTAAAAGATTTTTCTAAGGTTAGTTTCATTTTAAATACAGCAAAAACTGGTATGTCCTAAATTGATTTTACAATGAGAAACTGTTTTACTCAAGAAGAAATGATAATTATTTATATTAGCGACTTCCTCACCGAGGAGTTTCTGAAGTTGTTCAGAATGATGACCTTGACAACATATTTCAAAGTCATGAAAATCGGTGAGGACGCTCCGAATGTAAACAATTACCGAAAAAATATTGGAAACTCTCCCGAGCAACAAGAAATTGAGTACCATCAAATCGAAATGTTTATTTATTCATCTTCGCTCTACTATAGCCTGTTTTCCGAGGGAAGGTACTTAATCTACACTGCTGGTCATAGTAAGTACCAATTCGAACAAACTTGATCAAGTTATTATTGCGGACTGTCAGTGTACTTCAAGTGTCTTCTTTCAAAGAATGGACCACAATAGTAGAAATTATTGTCTAACTCCAATTTACTTCAGAAAGTTCATTAGGTTGACCCTACATCATCAGCACTACAACTTTGCATAAATACCCACCGAAAAGTCACTCACAACAAAACTAATAGCACACAACTAGGTCCTACTTACCACACACCGAGTCTTCAACAGAGATGCCAGTGAATTCGAAATAGGGTCCGGCAGTGCAAAATAGTTCTCTCCATATACAGGATGTCCCAAAAATATTTTACTTAAAAGGGGTGATTCCTGAACTCATTTAAACAAATTTTTTCCTGTACGAAAATGCTGTGCGCGGCTTTGTTGAGGAGATATTAACGTATAAACACGAACCAATCAAAGTGGGCGTGGAACGTTCACTGTGGGCGTGGTACGTTGACTATGGTCGCCTACTGATTGGCCCGTGGATTTCGTTAATAACTTCTTGAAAAAACTTCTTGATAATAGAATTTCTACTAAGTCATGAATTAAACAAGCGATTGTGCTCCGAATTATGTCATGTTTGGACTCATTTCAATCGGAAAAATATTACAAGTACGCTGGTCAAAGTTCCATAAGAAAAAAGGTTTTGATCGATGATCGAGCTTCTGGATTTCTGAAGGAACGAAGAAATCGTATATCACCAAGCATTTAAAAACTGCAATAATTATATACAATCCAATTGACGATGAAGCGGAGCAGTTTATAGAAGCTCGCCAAGGTATGACCTCTCTGCAATAAACGTTTTGGGTTAGTCTGCACTATAGTGCACATCTTTGGTTTACATATACAGGGTGTCTCAAAATTCCTTCAACATCCGGAAATGGGAGGTTCCTGCGATCATTTGTAGCGACATTTTCCTTTGCAAAAATGGCATCCGCGGCTTTGTTAGGAGTTATTAACAAAAAACAACAATAACTTTTCTTATTATTTCTTGATCGTATGTTTAAACAAAGTCGATGTTTTTGGCGCACCGGTTCAATCACTTTAATTGAAAGCAATTTTACAATATATTAATTTCGACGTTTCGGTCTTTGGTTGCACCCTTTTCAAGAAAATAATGATCGCAAATGTGTTTGTTAATTATCGATCGTAAGGTAGTTTATAAATATGGATCCTTTACAAGAAGGAGGAAACAACTGCGTCTGTAAATTTTAAACAAGTCTTCAGTATTAATGCATGAAATCCGGATTTAAATACAAAATTCAAAATAACGGTAACTGCAAATGGTAAATAACAAAATTACCAACCTGCTTTAGTAAAAGTTAAGTTAATTTAGTAAAAGAATTATGTGTACGCGTCTCTGACGAGACGTATCGCAACCAAAATCAAATAGAATAGACTGCGGATCTTTATGTAAAATAAAAATTGTCTGCATCTACTGTAAAAAATCGAAACCAAATTGGAGAAGAAGAAACAACTGCGTCTGTAAATTTTTAAATACCGATTGCGTAATATATTGCAAAATTGCTTTCAATTAAACTGATCGAACCAGTTTGCCAAAAATATCACAGGAGCCTTCCATTTCCGGATGTTGAAGGAACCTTGAGACACCCTGTATAGAAGCGTGACTGTATACGCGAGTTTCCGTTGAAATCCGTAACTGCCGGTCCCTAAGCGACTATTTTGTCGTTACCCGTGGCATCGCTGGTCACTTATCAGATCAAGCAGAGTCCCGGCGGCTAACCGCAACCACCGTTGAATTTCTAGTACTACGCACCGGCAAACGCGATTGGCAATACCGAGGGCGACCAGGTACACAGCAATACGCATACCCAGGTGTAAATTACCTGGATTCGCCAGGCGACTCGCCTGCCATCTCCCTGCCCACACCGCCGCCACCGCCTGCGATGGCAGCATTGCCACCACCACCACCGCCACCCAGAAGACCGCGGAGGAGCGTCACCTTCGCGGAATCGCCGCCGAAGAGCCCGAAGAGGATCAAGTTCTCGCCGTTCCAGCGTCGGCCGAGCAACCTGATGCTCGACATCGCGGTGCCATGGACACCGGCGTCACCTCGGGTCTGGACCGGCCGTATCGGCGACGACAAGCCGGAATACGTAATTTAAAAGACACCGCACGAAACCATAGCAACCTCCGTTCCGGTTGGAGTTCGCCGAGAGAGCGTCCTCTTTCTCTCTCCACGAGCAACCGGCGATCCTCGATCCGCAACCCTCAACACCGCGTTTGCCGATAGTCGAATCTCCGCGACTCGCCGTTTTCTCGACGCTTCCGGTGCTCCTCGAGGCGTCTAAGTCACATTCGAACGTCTACTTCGCCGATCGACTTCGGATCTGACCTGATATTTCCAAATGATCGCGGATCATTACAACTTTTTTTTTAACACTTTTGGTAAAGAAAGAGGTCATTCGAAGTAACTGTTTTCTTTACGAAAAACATTTTTACGTGGCTTTGTTGACGAGTTATCAAGGAAAAACACTGACCAAGCGCGGACTTAGACCTGTTTTATTTTTGAAAAGGAATAAGTTGTTTCAAATAACCTCACAGGCTTGAGAAACCCGTTTTAGAGAACAGATACTGCTATATTCAATTTTTTGCAAACACACCTGAATAGTTTCAATATAAAATAGTTTTTCTTTCAAGCGATTCATAAAGATTTCTAACAAAGGAAGTTGATAAATAATTACTCCAGAAAATCAGAAATAAAATGAAACTCAGTTGTTCATACCTCCATCGTCAAATGACAATCTTTCTCTCCGAGCTAATCCAAACGTCATCACTAATCCACAGACGTAAGAATTCAAACAGCAAGAGATATTTCGTCTAATTCGAAGTTTGGCGAATTCTCGATTCGATGGGTTCGAATGTGTCTACAGCGTGGCGAGCGAGAGCAGAATCAAACGAGGAGAAATCAAAGAAGAGATTCAGTTGTTTCGCAAAAGTTCCTCCGTGCTCGAGTCGTGCTTGCGCGAGAAATAAAATGGTTGACGAAGGTGTGTCGGGCTCAAGCATGACTCCGTGAACAATCGAGTCTTCGTTTAATTGGACGAGTCATTTTCGGAAGCTGGAGGCCCGAGAATTCGTTCGGGTACATAGAGACAGAGAACCGTGTCACGGCTGATTAGCGAGGATCGCGTTTGGCCCGGCGCGATCTATGGATCGACGGGTCCTCGCTGTCAGTCGGGGATTTGTACATTGTATATAATCGTAATCAAACGAGACGAATCAAAAGCAGACGTGAAACACAGTCGACGAAACCGGTCGCGACATTCGATAGTAGAATCTGATGGTCCTGGGGTAGGTGCATGTGCAACCAGCAGCTCGAACGACATACTATTACTGCCATTTTCCGTGAGAACGAATTCACCCGTACTGCACCAGGCACAGTCACACGAACACAGAGTACACGAACAGTTACACGCACCTAAACGAACACACAGACGTACATATATATATAACGAGGGAAGTACACGTCGGCCGGAAGCGATTCGATAGAAAGAACGAAGAAGACACAGGGAATGATGAAGAGATTCCGATTTTGGGGAACATGTGCAAGAGGGTTGGGCACTGATTCTGTCTTTTCATTCGACTAATTCATTGTTACGATTAAATAGATTAACCCTTTGCAGTCGCAGCAATTTTCACTAGAAAATTATACATTTCTTCCGACCTAGATAACGTGTATATTTACAATTGATATAGTACCACGACAATATTTGTCAACAGAAGTAACCCTTTACAGTTGGAGATACTTTAACGAAGTTTCTTTCGACCTAGAATAGTTCCATTGTAATATATGATTTTTATTTGAATTTAATGGATATGAAATTGATATAATACCGGATAAGATGTTTAAATATGTAGTGATTGATTAGCTACCAGCATATTCCACGATGTGAACAATTACAAATTTTTATCATTTACAACAACAATTAGCTATTTTTGTGAACACTAAACGCTAATAATATTCACAAAAATAGCTAATTTTTGTTGTAAATGATCGAAGATAAATTACGATCGATAACCAATTAATTAATAATTAATTAATGTGAACAATATTGTGAATAACGGTACAGCGACTTTGCTGCTAAGGGCTAAACGATTTAATCAACGCACGAAGTTGCCGATCGAATTGGACGAGAGGAAGAAGTAAATCAGTCGTTGAAAAGAATTTATTTTGTAATTGTGTCGTGGATAGTTTCTACTGTTGATCACGAGCGAAATCAAAAGTCTCTTAGTTGTAATATCAGATGGATGATTGAAATTCATACACATTTGATCATTAATAGCTATCCACATCGTTAACGATTGATCGATGATTAGATCGTTAATGAAATTAGTGCCCAACGCTGTGCACTGATTGCGGACATAAGCTCGAGCCGAAGGGAAGTGGTCGGTCGTGACGCGAACACTACTATTAACGATTACCATTATTCTGATTACTATTAACGGCTAGGTTTTATTATGGAATCACGGTTGGTTATGATGATCGTTGTACACCGGTGCAATTATGTTTGTCGAAATCTCGTGAAAATGGAACCTCGTCGCGCGAGAGGTGAGCAAATGGGAACCCCTGCACACTGGAGCCACGATACGTTTTTTAACTGACAATGGTGTGTAATCACATCGATGCGAGAGTACTGCGTGTGTGATAAATAATACATATATATATATATATATATAAAAAGTATAAATATAAATATACATACGTATAGACGTTTATCGAAAGATGTACGATGTGAAAGTTGAGTGCTGGATGTCTGAGGAACACGTGAGCATAGATTAACCGTGTAAACGTATTAATTAAGTACCTATCACTGCCAGTTCGCGCCGATCCGATTATCCGAAAACCGAGAGAGGGCGAAGGAACTCCGTTTTCCCTGTCAGTAGTACACCACACTTTTTACACTTTGCTGTTCTATGGGTCTCCCTTTATGCGTCGTCGGATCGCCGTGATCTGGCTCGATGAATGACGTGTACGGCCAAGATTTTTCGTGCCAAAGACGATCTCTCTCTCTCTATCTCTATCTATCTCTCTCTCTCTCTCTCTCTCTCTTGATGATGACATCCGATGCTACGTCACGTCCGATGTTTGCGTCGCTTCCGTGGCGAACGAGATTAGGCGACCGCGATATTTGAGAAAGGAACGGGCGAACGGTTTTTTTGCACTTTGGATATACATACATATTGAGGTCCTGTCGAAGGGTTGGTTCGACGATCAGTCGCGAGTGCCGTCGAATGGATGACACAAGATCGAGCAGATTGGAAATCCTGTCGAGTATGGAAAGTATATGCAAGTCTTTAATAAATATGTAACAGGAGAAGCAACTGGGTGTACGTGATATTCATTCAAGACTCCTACTTGTTGTTACTTTTATTTTCGTTATCGAGCTTCGTTAAGCAAAATTCAGATTTTATGGACTCAAGGAACATGTGTTCAGAAAATGTACATTTTTCTAGTCAATCTTTACATGCACAGGATGGTGCATAATAATAATAATAAGTACAGTACTGCCTGCTAAATGTTTGATTTCGTGGTGTTTTTTTTTTGTATCTCCGAGAGAAACTGACAAATATTAAATGGAATTATTTTGTCATTTTTCTATCATTTTAGACTATGAAGAAGTTAGAGATTTCTATGATGAAGTATGATGAAGTAAATTATTATGTCATTTTTCTATCATTTTAGATTATGACGAAGTTAGAGATTTCAATAAACTTTTACTTCTAATATTTAAGAAATTTTAAATAATGTGTAAGATCTTACACTCCTAGATGATAGAATTTTATAAATAATGTTAACGTAACTAGACGATGTTTATTTTATTTTTTTGAGATTTACGGTCTTGATAGTTGAATACATTTTTTACAAATTTTTATTATTTGCAGATAAACGTTTTCTATATATAAGATAGTTCATTTTAGACATTAGCATAAGCCAGTTGAATTTTCGAACGACAGATAACCAAATAAAGTGAAATAATCGTTATATTATTTACACTACTCGCCCAGACAATAATATGTCTCTAAAAATGATTAAAAACAAAAATTGTTGAATACCATCAAACACAGAATAACAAACGCGACGCTCTCTTAGATTGGACGAAGTATTTTACCGTAGCGAAATTAAGAAAGTTATGAAATAATAATTAGATAGCACTGAATAGTTTTTCTAATGGAATGATACGTAAGATCGAGATAAATAAGGATTTCAAAATTTATTTCTGAAGGCATTATTAATCAGCATATTCTTCTATTATGATTTACAATCTATTCAATTCACAACGTGTGCGAATGTACTCAACAATGTCGCATAATTTATATTAACGTAACGCTCACAAAAAATCGGAGTCTAGTCTAAATGTTTACCAAAATGAATAAAGCCCACAAATATCATCGAGAAACGGATACCGTCGTAGCATCGATCGCGTCTATGAGAGAAGGAATCGCAGAGCCAAATTGCATGTTGCGACGTATAAAACTATTTTTATGGGATATACTATCTAGTTGTTTGATTAGATCTTAGTTCACGCGTTTGTTTGCCGAAAGAACTGCCAATACCGATTTCCAAAACTCACGCCAATTACCTGCCAACAAGCCAAACGTAGATGTGTCTTTAGGTTGATACACGATCACTCCGATCGTTCCGTTTCAGTTGTAGATCGAACGGGGGTAGAGAGGGGAGGGTGGTTAATTGAAACAAGCCGATAGAAGTTTTATACGTGGCAGCGACAAGACCGATCTACCTATCATATCGCCAGATTTCTCTTATCACGACTAATTGTTATCTATCACCGGTTACTAACGATAGATAATATGTATTATCGGGTATTAAGTCGTTAAAGACATGGTAAAATAATGCGTACCTAATCGCATTCTCCAGAAAAAAGAAGTTCGATTCATCCTGATCGAAGGATCGCACGTTCTCACGAATGCGTTCGCCCGAAAGGTGATCCACTGGAATAGATCTACTAACGAATAACCAATTATTTTTTATTCGACAGATCAACAAAGTATATATATATTTTATTTTACCACGTTTTTATTAACTCCTTTTCTTGTCTGTTTTTCAGTTATAAGTAGACAAAAACGAGTAATTTAAAACAGCATAAACATTAGGAGAATTTAAAAATATTATATTATTTTGGAGGTGTTAAACATATCAAGAAAATTAATTTCGTTCTAGTTTGTTGCAATTCAGAAAATTTTTATTTTTCATAAAAATTCGCTGTCTATTTAAACGATAGATATAATAACGAAAAGTAGTTGGTTATTTATTGGCATGTCTAATGTATGGCACGTTCAACTTTCACACGTGACCGAGGTACGAGACTCGATAATCTAGACCGAAACAGAGATCGAAGCGACGAAGCCCGAATTTTTGTTGAAATCTCACGCCAAAAGTGTCGAAATGCGACGGCATCTTTGTTCCCCCCTGTCGTTGTCGTTAACGTTTCCATGTTGATGTTCGTTGTGACTTTTTTCTATTCTCGAATTATCCGACGACGAACGAGTCAGCTCACGTCTGAGATAAATGAAAAGAAAAAATTGGTGTGTGCGGGAACTTGAAGTTTCGAGCCGCATTCCCAAAAGTATATAAAGATCGTGTAATCGAAATTGTAGTTGAATCGGATCGGGTCGGATGGAGTCAAATTTATATACATATTATCATTATTATAATATAATAATTATAATAATGATTATAATAATAATATATATATATATATATATTTCTTACTATCCTTTTCTTTTTATTTACTATTGTTTTCTTACTATTCTAAATTATGTTTATTTTTCTGAAAATGTTATTTTAATTTTTTAAAAATATTTTTCCTAATATCCTAATATCTTTCCTTTACTATTGTTTTCTTACTATTCTAAATTATGTTCATTTTTCTGAAAAGGTTATTTTAATTTTTTGAAAATATTTTTCCTAATGTCCTCTAATATCTTTCCTTTACTATTGTTTTCTTAATATTCTAAATTGTTTATTTTTCTGGAAATGTTATTTAAATTTTTAAAAAATATTTTTCCCTTAAATAAAACATTAAAACTGACCTTCTTCCAATTTTTTCGTCGCAATTACAAAATCATGCAGCGAAGGGTTAAATCTTCGGGTACCCGAGCTTATAATCTTTCGGGACCCCGGCCCGACATTTCGGTACTCGCACACTCTCAAAAATATATACATATATACGAAAGATGTAACAATTCCCGCATACCGTCCCGGCGTCGTTGCGAACACAGTTCAGAAGACTGCACCCGTTCTCCATCTGTTCCGAATTAACCAGACTCTCTTCCGTTTTTTATATGTGGAAACTCATCGAAAAGAAGAACGATGTTGTGCAATCGATAATACAGCGTGTGCGTGTAAATACTCTCCATGAACGACTCTCATCACTGCGGCGATCGTACCAATAATATCAATCAAGATTTTTTAATTTTGTATAATAATAAGGAAAAGAGATCATCCGCGAGAGATTTGATCCGAACGAATAGTACAATTGCGGTGGAACCTACAGTGGTGGTCGCAAGAAACTCGCACGACTAATATCTCACTTTACGTCGGACAGTCGCGTTAAATTAGAATTATAGTACTCGAACGCATTTGGTAAAACACGCAGCATAAGCTCAAACTTTCTTTCAAGTGGACGATGAAAGCATACAACAATAATTCTCGCGTAGAAAAGACATTGCAAATGGGGAAAGAGTTATCACTATACTGTGAATTATTGTGCACGGAAAACCAACGTTAATGACACTTTCGTTTTCGTACACCCCGTAAGCAGTAGAACGAATCGTCCCTTGAATCTGGTGTAAGATAGTCAAGGTGCATAAACGTTCACAGGCTAATCATAACGGAACCTATTCGTCTCGAACTATTTTTTAATGTTTACATTTCTGTATCATATCCCGTGTGTCCATCCTTTTATGCGACTTATACATACATATATATATATATATATAAATAAATAAATATATATATATATGTATTATTACGGTTCATTCGAATGTACTTTCTCTGTATCAAGCTGTAACTGTTTTCATTATCGCTGGACTGCGGATTTTATGTATTCACGGTATATATGATTGTCTAAAGTATATTACAGTAAAAAGTTTAATAAAGTTTAACGACGTTCTCATTTCATTTGGATCCTGTCGGACATTTCAAATACTAGATTCATCGTTCCACAGTCTAGACAATAATAAGTTCATTGTTTTTCACTTAACCACCATTGTAGGTTCAATGTCTCGAGAATAATCGGGAATCACTAACCCTTCGTCTCGACATCTTTCGAGACTGGGCGAGCGAGAAAAATTGTCTGCGTTTGTTGAAAGATAAGTGAACAATTTATTAATCGAATCATTATATTCTACAACCGTCAATGTTTTAGTACATGACGGATTCTGTTTTCAAAAAATATACTTCCTTGAAAGGTTCCCGAGGCAATTTGAAATAACTTTTTCCTTTGTAAAAATGTCATATGAGGATTTGTTAACGAGTTATTAACGAGAAACACGGACCAATCACAGCGCGCTTACTGTGGACAAAATCCGGCTCGACCAATAAGAACGTCGCGCTCAGTGGGGCCTGCCATATTAGCGAAACCGTCCATGGTAGCGGTGCTATGATTGGTCCGTGTGTTTCGTTAATAACTCCTTAACACTGCACCGGACCGATTTCAGATTTTTTATTATACAATTATTTAAATAATAAAAATAATTTTATAAGGAATGGTTGTATAGATATCTTTGGTAGAGCACGTATTACAATACGGGCCGCAAAGTCTAAATAAAATCTTTATAAATAAAATCTTTTCATTTTTATAACGGAACGTGTACTTTTAACGTTCGGTCGGTTTAGTGTTAAAAGAAAAAGTTACTTGAATGATTTCAGGAATTTCTCCTCTCAAGGAAATACATTTTTGAGACACACACTATATTCGCCTCACCTATCTTACGTGTTCACTACTGTTTGTATTCAAGCAACAATATCATAAGGCAAAAGGTTATAATAAAAAGATTGGGGAGTATTTACCGAGGTCCAGTGGAGTAGTCCCGTGTTAAGTCAGACACAGCGTCGAGATGCTAGTAGATTAATGAAAGATTTCAGGTGGGCGAAGATGAGGCACTCGCCCGAATAAGAAGGGGTGCGAACGAGATCACGCGAAGACAGTGGATTGATCGAACAGTGATAATCCAACAGTGAAAATTAATAATGAGAACGAATGAGAGAAAAAATATAGCGTCTTCCAGATTGCGCTTTCGTTGATCGGTGCATTAAAAGTTACGCTTCTACCTTCGATTCGAGTATCCTTCGTCATCTCCCGTACCATTCCGTGGCACGATACGATCGATTCCCTTGTAAACCGTTGTATACCAATCAAATTTGTCACAATACAGGATCGTTTATTTAAATGTATACCACCTTGTGTCTACTCAGTCATTGATCTCTGTCCCTTTCACCCTTTAGGACTGTGCCAATTGGATTTTATGCATTTATGACAAAAATGAGTAGGTGAAACTTGAAATAGTAAAAACATTCAAAAAATTGTAAAAATATAGAAACATATTCACTGAAGTAAAATTATTTATATAAGAAATAAATCTTTGTTGGGCTTCATTTCCACGCGAATTATGCATTTATGACAAAAATGAATAGGTGAAACTTGAAACAGTAAAAACATTTAAAAAATTGTAAAAATATAGAAACGTTATTTTGAATCAAGTAAAATTTTTTATATAAGCTAGAAATCTTCGTTGTGTTTCATTTCCACTTGAATTATGCATTTATGACAAAAATGAATAGCTAAAACTTGAAATAGTAAAAACATTTAAAAAATTGTAAAAATATAGAAACTTTATATTCACTCAAGTAAAATTATTTATATAAGAAATAAATCTTTGTTGGGCTTCATTTCCACGCGAATTATGCATTTATGACAAAAATGAATAGGTGAAACTTGAAACAGTAAAAACATTTAAAAAATTGTAAAAATATAGAAACGTTATTTTGAATCAAGTAAAATTTTTTATATAAGCTAGAAATCTTCGTTGTGTTTCATTTCCACTTGAATTATGCATTTATGACAAAAATGAATAGGTGAAACTTGAAACAGTAAAAACATTTTTAAAAATGTAACAATATGGAGACGTTACTTTCAATCAAGTAAAATTATTTATAGAACAAATAAATATTCGTTTGGCTTCATTTCCATGGAAATATATTATTTTTCAAGCTATTATATATATTAAGAAAGGAAATAAACTTCCATTTTACTCCAGTTTGTTGCAATTCAGAAAATTTGTATTTTGCATACTGATGTCTAGCAATAACAGTTTATTACTAAATTTTCCCATCTGAATGTTCAGTTATTATTAAACAGTATGAATCAATCTATCATTCATTTTGTTAATTTAATATTCCATTCACAGGACGAGTGAAGGCAGATACACACATTGTTTGTACAAGTTGCTCACGATAATCAAATCTATTATCAACCAACTGCGATGTGTCTGCCTATTAGAAACCGTCCAACCGCAGTGCGGAACCGCATGTAATGATTTATGCAGGGACTTGTCAGAAATCCTGGCGTACTTTTGTAATTTGTGTTCTGAATTGCGTACACATTGTTCGCGATACATGAAGATAAATGCTGGTTTTGTATTAGATCATTCTCCCGCGGCAAGGTGCACAATGTGTTTACAGATTTTAATCGTATAAACGTCACATGGGTTATCCTCATGGCTCTACTAATGTCCATGTTTGTATCTCCAAATGATGATACTAAAATTATAAACTAAATTTCGGAACATCAACTATTTCTGAGTCCACAACATGAATAATAATACTTATAATAAATATCATTCTACCAATTGCTGCCAGGAATGACATTTCGATTCACATTGATTTATTAATTTCAAATTTACTGACCGTGACTTGCAGTTCATTATAACTGTCAATTGTTAAATTTATTATTGTTGTCAAAAAGGTATAATGATATAGTGTCAGGATATATGTAGTGGTTAATTTCAAAATTGACTATGTCCACCCTAAAGCAATCTGAGATATTTGAAAATTTTATTTTAACTTGGTTCAAATTTCAACTTGGTTAAAATTAATATGTACAACACTAAAATGATAAACAAATTAGAATAACTCCCCTATGAATCGAAAAGTTAATTATATAAATCGAGATAAATGTTTTTCCCCGTGTTGAATTAACAAAACGTCTAATGACAGCCCCATTGAATTGCAAATATTGTTGCCAGGTCCATAAATATAACTTCAATGCGGCATTTTCGAGCTCAGAGCTGAAAGCCAGTAAAAAATTTGTAAAAATTAAAGTTGTCTCTAAAATGTGACCCAGTAACATTTCCCCAAAGAGGATAAAACTGTACACGAAATTCTCTATATAGAACGGGCTTTGAAAACGGTATTTTACAATGTATACGTCAAAAAAAGAAACGCCGGTCCCAAAGAAACAGGGACAAGTATGTAAATATTTTTACGGCGTTGTATAAATATTACGCCTAACCCTTTAACTCCGTAATTATTCTTAAAGGGGAAACTTCGACAAGTATCGTTAACAGGGTATCTAAAAATAATCGAACGCCATGGTCGTTGAGCCACTTCGTTGGCTCTAGGCTTTCCCTTTAATATTTTTCTAAACATTGATTGAAATTCCAAATAAATCGAACGAACAACTTTATCGAAAAATAATCTCTCATCAATAAAAATTGTTTCAATGACATCGTTTCCCATCAAATTTCTTAACTGTTGCTAACCGTTATCCGAACCTTGTCTTTTTAATGTCTTTTAACAATTTTAAAAAATTAATTGAAAAACCCGCATTGCAAGTATTTTATTTCGAAACTATTATAATCAAATATTTTATTTCGTGTTGCAGTCTGTGGGAAATATTTTATAATTCAGATTCTTGGAACACAAATACTATATATTGTGGTTTAAATTTTTTTGTCAAAATAAGAATACTTTATTATTGAAATTGAATATCCTTTTGAAAGTACTATTTCTTTCAGCAAAAATTTTCCATACTCTGTAATCTTGTAAATAACAACTGCAAATCTATGTCCTCACAATATACCAATAATAAATGTTCCTAAGTATAAAGATATAATATCGTAATCATATGTTATGATCTTTGTGGTCGCTAATGACCTTCACGTTGATGCGACCTGTATAAATAAATAAATTTTGAACATGATTAATTACATAATTTTTACTATATATAAAAGATGGAGTTTCTAGTTGAATTCTTTATAAGAAGACGAGCTATAATGTGCAAACTTTAAGTTGCTATAAATATTAAACGGTGCAGTGAATCGAACCCAAACTTTGGTAATTGCATTAATTTAGTAAGAATTGTATCTTGGCAAATTTTCAAAAATTTTGTTGCTTTTTTATATACCTCCAGAACATCCCTAAGCTGTTGATAGTGGTTGAGACTGTCTGAATGTGAGTGAAACAGGAGTACGAGAATCTATGGAGAGATTCGAAGTAGAAACGCTGAGTTGGCGTGTCTCATCGATATGAAAGATCGAGCCAAGTTTAGATGCAGCGCTCGTGACACTGAGACGAGGGGCTCGGGGTTCTTCGAACCCTCGAGGAGATCGGGATTAAACGAAACGAATAGGTTCGGGATAGGTTCTGGCATAATGGATATATGGGAGCGAGCTTAATACCGCTGATCTTGGACGATGACCATCGCGGGACTCGAAGTCGTAAAGGTTCCCGCGACGTCGCGTCTATTCGCCGTATTTGCATTCGAATTATTTCAGCCAAATGGCCGGTGATCGATGGATCCTGACGGGCCCCTGCTATCCTACCGGTAGCCGAGCTGCATTCGAACGAGTCGCTTCAGCCTCATTCACATGCTAACGACGAGCGCCCCGTCGATCGATGCGGACCAATCACGGGACGGGATGCCACTCCAGATGTATTATATACATCGGCTATGATGAGCTTGTCGATAAACATTAATCATGATAATTTAAACGAACTTCCTACGGAAGCCCGAGACCGCGTATCGATCCTCCGATACCTGGCAGACCCATGTGACTGCCGCGACTGGAGCTTGTCACTCGAATTGCTCGAATTTTACCGAGTGTTTCGGCATTTCGATGCCATCGCCGTTCAATCATTTATTGTACAGGGTGTGTAAAAAGTAATGGACGTTCCCGTAGGGGCGAATTTACAACTCTGGATCCGTGGACATTTGTAAAAGAAACTTACCGAAGAATTAATTAATTAATTGGTTATCGATCGTAATTTGTCTTCAAGATATTACAAATTTTTATTCGCCGCGCAAAGGTTCGATCATTTACAACAACAAATAGCTAATTCGAGAGATACTAAACGCTAGATTCGGATGTGAATCTTCAGGTTCGAGAACCACGTTAGCTATTAAAAACTAATAAATAAATAGATAAAAATTAAAATTACCGAAGAATTGTTTATGACAAAGAGAATTTTTTTGTGAAAGTTTGTTTTTACACCAAGACCCTCTACTCATCGAGGAAAGAAAAAGTTTGAAAGGAATCATATGGCGCGAAAAAATTGTTACTGGGAAATATGCTGCTCGAGATTTTGGAAAATTTGATTGTGCGGAGGTTTACGTATAGAAATTTAAATAGACAGAAGTATTACGTATAGAAATTTAAAAAGACTGAAGTTTTATTTATAGAAATTTAAAGAGACTGAAGTTTTATGTATAGAAATTTAAAGAGACTGAAAAGTTTTATGTACAGAAATTTAAAGAAACTGAATAGTTTTATGTACAGAGACTGAAAAGTTTTATTTGTAAAAATTTAAAGAGACTGAAGTTTTACGTACAGAAATTTAAAAGACTCAAAAGTTTTATGTATATAAATTTAAAGAGACTGAAAAGTTTTATGTACATAAATTTAAAGAGACTGAAGATTTACGTATAGGATTTTAAAGAGACTGAAGATTTACGTATAGAAATTTAAAGAGACTGAAAAGTTTTATGTACAGAAATTTAAAGAAACTGAAAAATTTTAAGTACAGAAATTTAAAGAGACTGAAAAGTTTTATTTGTAAAAATTTAAAGAGACTGAAGTTTTCCGTACAGAAATTTAAAGGGACTGAAAAGTTTTATATCTAGAAATTTAAAGAGACTGAACTTTTACGTATAGAAAATTAAAGAGAGAGAAAGCCACATGCCCATTATTATAAACAAGAACATTAATCCTAAATTACAAAATGCTAATTTAAAATATAAGCACTTACAAATTTTTCAAATCTTCTGCTCCTCCGTCGAATCCACAGCACAATGCAATCCACGCGAATGCGTCTTAATAATCGTGAAGGGCGAAAAACACCACACTTTTACACAATCAGTCAAAAATTATTCAACACAGTTTCAAAAATCGCGACAGCGAACGAGGAAATGTTACTCCGGCCACGGTCAAAACAGTACTGCGATTGTCACCTTGGTTTTTTTCGTGAATGGTTAAGTGTGGATTTACGTTGGGAAATGTGGTGTTTGTTGATTGGACGCGGCCAAGGAAATTCCTTTTGGTATTGTATTCAGTCATCAATGGCGTGATTTATGACTGTTTGTCTGCTCGTCGCTTCGATGGGTCTGTCGCACCTGTTGTCAAAGTGTCATGGTTATAAAATAATAATCAGCCAATTCGAAGCCGATTAGCATGCATTGAAATCGATTTCTTTTGTTTTAATCGACCAGCCACGTTTTCGCGCGGAAAGAAATGGAATTAATATCCCAGAATCTGTTTCTTGAACTAGACGCTATTATTTATCGAAACTCTGCTTGTTATGTTAAAAATGTGAAAATCTGAGGTTCTCTTCTCAGAGTTTTCTTCAATGGAAGCCAATTAGATCGAACAACAGTTATGTCGTTTTCACTAACCAGACACCTATAAATCAATGCGAGATTCAAACTCGCAAAAAGAATTTTGTTATTCGTGAAAAAGAATTATACATCCGTATAATTTAAATATTACGTCGTTAATATTAACCACTACTTCGGACACCTTTAAAAATTACGCAGCATGGAAATGGAAATGTTAATATGAAATGAAAATACTGAAATTCCTGCGCGATCTATGTACTCTTTCCACATATATATTTCCAGAATGGAAATGCGACACCAACAAACTTATTTATATTTCAGAACTACCAAACTTATTTATTGATGTATTCATTTCAAGAATTTCCGAGACTCCGAAACCTGTTTCGTCGCGTATATTTATCGATAGGAAAATGAAAAGATCATTCACAACGAGTAGATGATGTCACCATATTATTTGCGTTTCGTTATTTAGGAAGAACTCACCCCGGTAACACGTGAACGAGCTTTTTCTGATTAAAAGGATATTTAAACGATGTCGACGCGCCTGAATTGCATTTCCAATAATGCGCATTTCATTAATTGAATGAAGTTACAAGTGCACCGTTTGAAAAATTAAATTTGGACGTGAAACAATGGAATCGTTTTATTGCATTGACTTTAATTAATCGGATGTTCGTTCTCTTTATGCACATTTTTAGATCCTCCGAGTGAAAATGTGAATTCTCAACGTGAAAATCGATTGTATTCGAATAATTGAGCATGTACATATTCAATTAAAATATGCACTCGTTGAATTTTATGTAACACTTTATTACAGAGCAGTGTTACTTGGAAATTATCTGTCTTGTACTTATTCTAAAACATTTTGCACACCGCTCTGTGTGTAGAAAAAGTTATAAATTGTTAATAACAAGAAATTTCGAACTGACGCGCAGCTGATTACATAATTCATATTAACATTTGATACATACAATGCATTAACAGAAAGCACACAGCGTGCTGCTGTTTATTGATGCTCGATTCATAAATAATAATGTGACAGCTACACTTGCTCGAATTAATATTAATTGATTACAAAGAGGACAATGTAACGAACAGATTCTTAATTTATAAATTACATGTCGGTGCATTGTAGTATATTATTGATCTATCTTCTTAATTATTTTATTCAGTGGAAAGTTATACAATAGTATTTTAAAATTCTTTAAATAAATTCACTGTTTTGCGAAAGAAAAAAGTAGCAACAACGATTTAAGCACATCCACAGCTGACACAATTAATCAACAGCGTCCAAGAGAGACGTTCCTAAAACCGAAAGAATCGTGTCTGCCATAAATACACATTCTTAATCAAAATCTTAACCATTAGCACTCGAATATTGACTGAGAGGCACCATTAAAAATTGCTGCACTATTATTAAAAATATTAAATATAAATAATACTAAACATGTAGGTACTGTATGATATCTAGCTTGAAACGGCTTCGGCTGCGAAGGATAACGACAACTAAGAAAAGAGAAAAGAAAGAAAAAGAAATTCCTGAAAATCCGATCGTCGATCTAACTTTGCCAACGGGGAATTATCGCACAGTGGTGTGGCCAGCCGTACGAGATGAATCGTAGGTCGTTTTATTTACATCGCGATGGTGGCAGGGTCATAAAATCTAGGTGTCCGTCCCGCTGGAACCATAAACAAAAGACGGTACATCGTCATGGTTCGATCATCCGTGTTGGCAGAGTAGTAGCATGAGCTCCGGCGTGGCTCGACGTAGGGAGCGGAAAGCGACCCCGGTGAAAATCATCAGGACCTGTAAATAATGTTCGACCGCAACGATTCCCGGTCCTGCTAGCTCCGGGATCCATCGGTTGGAGGACGGTGGAACGCGCGCGCGACCTGGGCCTCTCTCCTCGTGTCTGTTGATCGGGCGTCGTTCGAGCCGCCGCCTCACGGGGCCGACGCATGCTCAAAACCCTTGTTTATATCGTCCCGCGAGAGAAACAAGCACCTGGGTCGTTGGAGCGTAGGATAGAGACGGATAGAACGCGCAGGCGGGAGAGAGAAGACCGGCCGAAACGGTCGGAACGTGGAATAACAAAGAGTGACGGAGCATAGGAGAGGAAGCATAGAGGGGTAGGGAGAGAGAGAGAGAGAGAGAGCGAGGTAAAAGTATGAAAGATGAGGATACCGGAACGATAACGGAGATAGAGGAACACGGATAACGATGAAGTGACAAAGACGAAGGACTGGTGCCTAGGGGTGGGGGGCACGGGCACGGGGAATGAAAATTCTACGTGGGAAAATAGTAGACCAGGGAGAAAAGAGACGAAGTGATCCCCTGGTGGGGAATGGGAATGGATGCTAAATATAGACAGGGTTGCCAGGTTGCAGAAACAGCCGCCGCCCCTTTGAGTACTGGGTCGGGTTGGTTCAGCCCGGAGGGGTAACGTAGAGAGAATCGTGGGTCGCCGAGGATGGTGGAGGGTGCAGAAGGGCAGCAAGGTCGCGTCATTGATCGAGGGTGGAAGGGGTGGCTGGTATGACGCTCCTGGTGACGTCATAGCTCGCTACAACCCCCTCGAACTACCCGCAGGCGGCGCCCTCTCTTTCACCACCTCAGCAAGGCCCGTTTGTTGCCTCGCCCTGATACACCTTATTCCCCACTACCCGGAGAGCACAGCCTCCATTCCGCTCTCTCTCTCTCCATCTCCTCCACCTTCTGATTCTCATCCTCCACTACTCTTCTCCACCTCCGCCACCATCACCACCGTTTTCCTCCAAACCCTCCTCCCTCCCCTGCCCCTACACTTACCCTCGTGTACCACCATCTTCGCTGTGTGCTTCGCTTTGACTCGCGCTTTTTTTGGCACGCTTTACTTAGCGCTACGCCGCGGTTCGACGCGTTGCTCTCTTATCTCTCCGCCTTTACTAGATTTGCTTCAACCACCCCCTCCCCGCCTGCTCCTCACCCAGGAGTCGGAGCGGAGGGTGAGGATAATTTCGACCGAATATGGAGCATCTCGGACGGGACGCGCGGCTTCCGAGGGTGTCACGGAAATGACACCGCACACCGGCTGCCCCGAAATCGATTAATCTCCATTACAAACTGTTCCAACTGCGATTCACGGTCTACCCGTCGATTCTAATTACGAGTCGTTAGTTCCATCACGCCCCATGCACATGCACCCCGTGCACCATTGCCCGGTACCGTTCAACCCCTTACACTTTCCCGGGAGGATACTGTGCCTCTGGATATTAGGTGGTCGAATATGCTCGCAGTTCTTTTGGATCCGTAAACCTTGACTAAATTCAATTCGTGTAAGAGTAACACCTACCCCTCTGCGAACGAATGTCCAACTTCTCCTTCGTTGCAGTGGTATGGTAACCGTGACCGTCAATCCAGCCGAATCAATTTGCTGCGCGGAGAATACGAAGATATTTTTGGTCTGCGGTGAACCCTCCGCTACAATAGGTCGTTTCGACCGCGTGCTATAGCCGCCTGCACAAATTCGGCGTGACGCTGGCTCTAAGCAACCCCGGTCCTGACACGTTACCTATTTTCGAATTTTTCAGAGTACTTTTTTTATGAAACATCAGTAGCAATCGATGCAGAACATTCCTATTGTGTTCAATACTTCTGTGACCATCGTTAGACCGGTCTAATAACATTTGGAAAACGTCCACGATCATAATTCTGACGTCCTGGGACGTGTCTAAGCAACCCCAGTCCTGACACGTTACCTATCGGTGATTATTTTCGAATTTTTAAAAGTACATGTATTTTTTTAATGGAACATCAATAGCAATGGATGGGAACATTTCTATTGTTCAATACTTCTGTAATCATTATTAGTCTAGCCTAATAAAATTTGGAAAACGTTCATGATCACAATTCTGACATCCTGGGACGTGTCACAAAGACTTGGTGAATCGGTTTGGCGCAGCAGTGCGTCGCAATCTCTAAATTTTGAATATGGAAAAAGTGCTGGAGCGAAAGTGTCGTGCAGTTCGAGGTGATAACCGCAGAAGCTCTTCCGAACAAATGCGCAAGAGCAAATAGCGTTTCCGAACGGCGCGTCGGTGTGTCGTTGTGCATTTTTCGCGTGGCCACTAGTGTGGTGTCCGGGGCGAAAAACTGGGAATCTCAGGCGGATCATACATTCTCCTTGAAAAAAATTCTTCTCCGGTTGATGAAACAGCAGAGGGGGCGAGAGGGTGGAAGAGCTCGGGGTACGAGATAATAAAAACCTATACCGGGGAAATAATAAAACGCAGAGACACACGAAGAGTCACAGACGAATTCCCGACACGGGCACTCTCGGGCTTCTAGGGGTGGCTCCGGGGCTTGGGAGGTGGGGGGTGGAATAAAAAGTACCGAGAGCGTGTTAGCCGTGATCCGACAAGCCGTGCGTGTTCCGCCGCCGCTTTTCGGTCGGCAGTTTGGATCCCAGCAGACCCGCGCCAGCTCTCTCTCTCTCTTACTCTTCGTCTCGCTCTCTCCCTCTCGAGTTCCTAGGCATGACGGGTATAAATTATGCCGCTGGCCTATTTACATGGCTGCCATCCTGGCCAACTCGACCCGGTCGCTCTTCATGGCAGAGATCCCTACTTACGTACGTACGTACGATTCTCCGCATTCGGCGCATTCGATTGTTAAAGGGCGGATGGAAGGGGGAGGCAGAACGCGGGATGAAAACGCACGAAAATAAATGTGTTTAACCGATGATTCTGCTGCTCTATTTACGATGTCGCTGTGTATGTTACTGGGCACCATGGTTGGGCAATATTTTATTAAGAGAGAATTATTTCGCGACGAGACCTACAGTTTAGAATAAAGGTGGGTTCTACCTTGGGCACCACTGTATTTAAAGGTTGGGCAATATTAAACCCTTTGCAAGTGGAAATATTTTAACTTAAACATTTCTTCCGACATAGAATAATTCTATAGTGTATGATTCTTTTTAGTTTGAATATGAAATTGGTGGAATAATTTGTACAATATTTAAATAATTGATTAGATACCAATATTTTCTATAAGGTAATATATTTAACAATATATTTAATAAGGTAATTAATGAGTAAGGTACAGCAATTTTAGTGGTGACTCTGAGGCAACCGTCGACTGCTAAGGGTGAAAAAGTTGTGGGATATCACAACTACAGGATCAGAAGTAACTAGTTTTGAAAAATTGGGTCAAACTACTGGAGTCTTTTTTGGGACGTTAGGAGCCGGTTTCAAAGTTAACCTGTCTTATTTTCAACAAGAAATAATTGAAGAATTAATAAATGTGTATATTTTCGTGAGACTGTATTAGTCTTTATTGCACACTCCTATTTCAAAACGTAAAGATAAATTTGACCTGCAGTTTTTGCATGCAATAAGCATGCAGTTTTCTGCAAACGTTTCACGTACGCCCCGTGTGTGAGTTAGGTATCATTGTTTTCTTGGGGATATGCAAATGTTACAGAGTACAAAGTGCACGTCAAATTAAATTATGTTGAATGTGTAAAAAAAATTACGCAACTTCGACTGGTAAAATAGTAGTTGCATAAAACAATTAACTAGGATCGGTAAAACAATTTGGATTTCGAGAATGGAGCATTTTAAGGACTGTAGAAAATATAAGTAGTTATTTGAAAATGTAACGAAATTGCATAAATTGAATGTGAAAATCACACGAATATTGACCTAATATGTTGTTGGGAAAATGGATTAGAAAAGTAATATAGATTAACTCATAAATGTGGACAATTTTGGATGTTAATAGAGCCTGAGAATAAAAGTTAAGTAAACCAGTTAGAATAGTTTTCAGAAGGGGAATGAATGAAGTGGGAATCCAATTATCCAAGTTTTCTGACGCGCACCACACTCATTTCCATAAATCCATATTTCTGCATTAAAATTCATTACTAAAAGTTGAAAAAATTATTAAAAAAAACTTGCAGCCAATATTCTAGAACGGCTAGTGACTCGGTTACATGTAATATTCCGCGTTCGTATTAACGAGAGTTTTATTTCGTTATTTTTCATTTTTAAATAACTGAGAGTATAAAATCAATATTCTGTTTGCAAAATCGGTAACGATGATTGTCATTCGTTTTATACTACACGGTTCTAATTAAATACTGAAAATCAACAAATATCAAGATATTGTCATTCACTTATGCAGATAGGTTCAAATTAAATACTATGACATGGAAAATGAATGAATAATTACTAAAATTTACACTACAGTGTACAATTGATTTTCAAACGTTGTATGACGTTCCATTCCGTGTGTTTGTGGTATTGTCGAACTTTTACCGCGGAAAGTTACCGAGATTCATAAAAATTTCAGATATACGTATACCTTCATCAACAATTCCATTTAGGATTCGTAAGATCCACTCCCGTTTGCTGCCTGAAAGAGTGAAAAATTTCCTTTTCTAAATGGAACAAAAGACCTTCAATACAATAAAATTCTAAAGGAGATCACGATGGTATCACAAACGTGTATAAAGTGAAAATTTCTTGCCAAAGAATTTATCATTAATAGCACACGATGCAAGTTTGATATAATATAAAATAAATCAAGCATTCATTGGTTGATTCATAGATTAATTAAACTTAAGTAACCTATAATTATTATAAATTCAATCGTAAGCGTTTTATAAAAGTTATTTCTGCCAAATTATTAAACGAAGACCATAATCTACTTGTTCATGAATCAGATTATTTTCTTAAGCCTGTCGTTCATGCATGATACAAGCTGTTGGGACCAATTTTGAAACAGATATTCGTTTTTGAATGGTGTAGGAGTACTTTGTACACCCACTTGTATTTATTCTGAGATAGACGAGGTTGGCAAGTGTAGTTGTTACCAAAATTCCCACGATCACGTTACTTTTCGTCGTTGAAACGCACGATTTCCATGTAGCAGCTTTCAATGGAAAGCTCGTGGAGAAAAAACCGTAAGTTCCTCTCATTTCTCTCTTATAATTGTCACGTTTCTCCGATGAAAATCTGTTTCACAAAGAAACGGGTCCACGTGGGAATACGAAGCAAGGGAGAATTGTGGATAGAGTTAAAGCGAACGAGGAAGCAAGGAAGAGAGACAGAGTGAGAGAGGAGGGAAGAGTGCGAGGAAGACAGAGAGAAAAAAGCATAACTGGCACGTCTCGTTTCCAAGACAGAATTACTCGCCGTCCGGCTTTTTCCCGGGTTAATTAGGATCAAGATGTTTCCAGGTGAACGGTGCAAAAATAATCGGCACTCGGGAGGCGGAATGATTATTCGGTATGCGGCGCGGTTACAATGCCGCATCCGGCGCATTTCATCCCTGAAGATAAAGGGGTAGGCGTGGGGGCCGCGTCGCTGAAAAATGAATGAAAGGAAAACATCTGAAACCGGGTGGAAATAACGAGGAATACCGTATTTCAACTTCTGAGGCTTCAGAACGCTTTGCAAAACGCCGGAAGTCGAACGTGCGCGCGCCTCTTTCACCATCCCGTCGTTCGCACGGGACCGTTCTCCTTTCTTCTCGTCTCTATCGCGTTCCTTTTTATTTTCAAAATATTTGCTTTCAATTTCGAAAGCCTACGCGGGATCAGCAGCGGGTAATTCGCTCCCTTCCAGTGTCTTTTCTCTCCTGTCGACCGACAAAACGCCCCGGAGAAAGGAGGATCGCGAGAAAAGACACTCGAACCTGTGAAAATTAAGCGGGCCGGGGAGAGCACGGCGAGAAAAGCAGGAAGAACGATGAAAAGCATTCGAGGGGAAGGGGCGAGGGAGAAAACTGGCAGGGTTAGAGCCGCGCATCCCCATTTCTTCGTATCATACCTTTTCTTCGCGATGCACCCACGCGCGTCCCGTCGGAACGCGTCGGACAAAAGTCCTTCCGGTACTCGCGGCCGTATATTCGCCGTTCCAATTAGAAACGCGAACCGTCAAATGGAAAATTCGAGAGAATAAGTACTTTCCTGGGGAATCGGATTATTCGTCGCCGTCGGACAAAGGAACGATTATGCGACGATGAGGCGTATCGGCGGGGCCCGCGAATTCGATTATCGTTCGGCAACAAGGATGAAAAAGAGGCCGGAACGAAACGCGGCCGGGTTCGAGAGAAAGAGAGAGAGGAGGAGAGAGAGAGGAGCGATCGACTGCTCTCCGGGTAAAAGCAAACTGATTCGCAGAAACTGGGTTACGAGACACGCAGATCGTATTTCCTGGCGTGTTCTATTGTGCCCGGGCAAAAACGGGCAAGAAAACCGGTCTGCAACTTCAATCTTCCGCGCCGCCGTACCCTAACGATACTTTGAGTCGTTCTCGCGCAAAACGTCTTCTTATTCGCGTGCTCCCGATCCTCGCGCCTCGTTAAATATAGTCGGCGATCGTTTGGGAACGGAGCAACCATTTTTCTAGCCGAACAATAGGTGCGACCCGAGTGATTGATCGGCGAGAAGCGTTCTCTTACGAATTTATACTGGAAAGAAGAATCCGACGCTCGGTGCACTCGTACTCTCGGCCACGTACACCACCTTTCAAATGTATTCGGCCACCCGGTGCACTCTAATTGAGAACACTCTATTTTTAGTTTCTTATCTTATGGACCTTCCGTTTTTTAAAATTAATCTGTGAGGACTTCCACCACGGTGTTTCCGAAATTGTGGCACAAACGGCCGAGTAGTCGTGCTATACAGAGTGGGCCGGTGTACAACCGAGCAGGGGGTGATTCCACGTCAAAAAATACGAACAAATTTTGGTACAACATTTTTTCATCCGAAGCTTTGTTTTCGAGAAAATCGAATCTAAAAATGCAAGCGCTATCCGATTGGAATGACGAGTCTGACCATGGCCGACCTATTCTACTTCCTGCATACACTATAGCTCGCGAACCTGACTGATGTCTAAACTCGATTTTCTCGAAAACGAGGCGTCGATCGAAAAAATTTCATTCCTTTTTTCGATCTACTTCTACATATGGAGTCATCCCCTGCACAGCTATAATACGATTTCCCACTCTGTTTACAAAAACGAGCAGGCGAATGGAATAACATTTTCTGTTGAACTCCTCGTGCATATAAAATTGTCGAATTGCAAACTTCATTTTATAAATAAATATAAATATTATCGTAGTTAATAGAGAAGCCTAAATGTACCTAATACAAAACCGAGGGTTGTAACATTTTTATTTTTCAACATGTGAACTTTTTATTTCTTAAAATCCAGCATATCTGCTAGAGTGAACTTCTGTATTTTTGCAGCTAAAAATTGTCGATTTTTCATTCATAAAAATCGAATGATATTCTTCGTATTCAAAACTCAATCATATTCCATTCGTCGGATCAGCTCCATTTAATTCTGTCCGTCTGGCTTAGCACGAGCCTATTCTACTTGAATGGACAAATATAACCTTGTTCCACTTGTCCGATCAAATACGATCCTGCTCTGCATATCTTCTTATTTATTTGCGTCTTATCCGTTGTAATACAATTCGGGTTGCCCGCTCACACAGATTATATTGTACTAGATCACTCCATTTCACGAAATGATGTGATACCTTTGATATAAGATTAATTTGATTGCTCTGTTCTTTGGACTAATACGATCGTGTTCAGGAAGTTTGACTTATAGCAGCTTTGCTGAATTTGTGATTTAAACAAGAATATATTTTTTATAATGTTCAAAGCAAATACACATTAAAAGGAATCTAATTAAAGAATCGTTTTGATGAAGCTAGTCGAAAAGTGTCTCAGCCCAGCTAGAACAAGTCTGAACATCGCCGACGTATAAATTCGGTGAACTTTCGAAACACCGAGCTTCGAATTCCTCTATATTTAGAAGTACTTGTCAGAGAGAAAGGTCCTCTTCTACTTATCTGACCTAGATCAATTCTATTCTGGTTGAACGGAATGAACCGATTTTATTCTACTTGACTGACCTGAAGCTATCCTATTCCGCTGTTGTGATCAACGAACGTATCAAACTGTTTCAATGACCTTTAGTAATTCTACTCCACCTGTCTGATTCGAGGCGATCTTACTCCACTTGAGACTTGTTTATCTTCCAAAAACACTTCTATAGTAAACTTAGCTTTGCGAAGCTTCTCCTTGTTCTTATGGTTTACAAATAATTAGAAATGAATACATGAATTATACAATCGTCGTTATCTTATTAAAGTTAACGAAGCAAGAAACAAATACTTATTCAGGTTATTTTACATTGCGTTATAAAAACAATACGAATGTATCTATTCAAAGTTTTTAGTATTTAATACGTTTCATAATTCTTCGTGAATGCATCTTCGCAATCTGGGTAATAACAAATTAGAAAATATTAGATATTTAAAAATGTGTGAATAGAAAATTAATATTAAAAAGTTAGCTGGTAGTGCCACGCTAGATTGTTAGCTCGCATTATACCGAGAAGATTGAGCGTATCAATATCAATACTTCGTGATCCACCATAAATCAGCTGAGGCTGATCGACGAGAACGCCGATAACCAAAATCGTCGACGGTGTTCAATAATATGGAAATGTTCGTGGTTAAAACATTCGGAATATGTTTTCCAGTGGGGGCGGTATCGCGACCGTCACCCAGGAGTATGCAAAGAATTATAAATGCAAATTGTAAGTGGGTACCGGTGTACCCAGTTATTGACATAAGCGGTTAAACGGTCCCCGCAATAATATGTAAATTGATTTGGTTTCCTTGAAATTGCCGAATCGTATTTCCGGCGGATCGTTAGGACCAGTTCCTGGGGACGGAGATGTGGCTGGCTTGATCACTGCCACTTGGCTCAATGAATTAATTACAGTTAATTGGCAATTACCACCTTGCGCCGCCTCGCGACCCTGATAGGTTGGCGCAGTGACGCTGCGGAGGAAAATATATTTTCTTCGTAATGCGATCCTGCGCCTCGGTATTCCGCGTTTTCTGGCCTCCTCCGAATTGATTTAATAACGCCGAACACCGGCGTTCGCGCCCCGTTGACGGCCTATTACGTCAACAACGATTAAACGACTACCGGGACACGAACAACGCGTCTCTACGTCGACTTTATTTATAATCACTCTCATCGATAGAATCGCTTAATATAAACACCGACCGCGAGCTCCCAGTGACGTAACAATGATCTTCCCTCGCAGCTCTGTGAAAGGAGAAGACTTTGCAAGGGTGGCTCTGCGGAGAACCCCATAATTTCACCCTTGGCGGTCGTGTTACCGATCCTGTTCAAATACTTTTCGGAGCCACTGTGTAAATACTTTTATTCTATTCTCTGTCTACGCCTGTTTGCTTGTAAACGCGACATTCTTGTTAGTTAAGAAAGATGTACTGACTGGGAAAGCTTTGTATAATGACTAAAATAAATTATGACTCCTCAAAATTACTAACGAATCATTTTATATACTTACTTTTGTTTATGTGACAAATAGAATTTTTTCCGAGGAGACACGTGCAAGCAATTAATCTAAGATATTCTGAAAATGTAATTAAGGTTTGTAAAAGTAATTTGCACAATATGCAAAATATATATTACAATACATCCCTGTTCGATGCGCCATCATTATAAAGGTTGTACGTACAGTAATGATTGAAAACAAAAATGCATAATTTTCAATTCAATGTGAAATGAATCCGTATGAAATTTCCATGTGAAAATCCTCCATAATTACGAGGCGGATAAAATTCTACCAACTTCATGCGAATTTCGAACAACATTGTAAAAATACATTTACAGCACGAGCTTCATTTAAAGTATTACTGCGGATATGTAGCATTGTTAAAATACAACAACTCGTTACAATGTATCCACATAGAATAAAAGAACTATTAAAATGTTTTAAAACTTCAATAATTCCACGCAGGTACTTAAACCGCAACGGGAACTCTAGGAAAGTCGGTGCAACTTTGCCCAGAAGCTATAAAACATTGCTGCATACATTTGCTGAACACTGCGACGATACATTAAAATAGTGATCGCGCTAAAGGATCCAACTGGGTGTTATTAATCGCTTCCAATATTGGTTAGTTTTAAATCATCTTTATTGTTGAACATTTGAAATATTGAGATATTCTGTGGTCATGCGAATTTATTTAGCAGAGAGCAATCGAGAATGCTGAGAAACTTCCTGAACACTGTCGTAACACCTTTCAAAAGTGAAGCACAACTTTTCTGATCACACACGTGACTGGCAGAGAAATAAACACTTTCAATTTTACATTTTCTTTCTAGTACAGCTGGAAAAGGGGTGATTCAACGTAAAAGAATAGATCGATAAGGCATCAAATATTTCTGTTCGACGCCTCGTTTCGAGAAAATCGGGTCTGAAAATCCGTCGAGTTCGCGTGCCTAGCGTTTGCAAGAAGTAGAATCGGTCGGTCATGACCAGACGCGCCAGACGATTCATATTCCATAGCACGCGCGTTCGCTGAATTTTCGAGCACGATTTTCTCGAAAACGAGGCGTCGAACGAAAAAAATGTTACTCCTTGCTCTCGACTTTCTTTTCCGTGTAGAATCCCACATTTGTACTAACCGTGCGGCCACACCCTGTGTAAAACGATCATAAAGCTAGCTTTTATTCGTGCAGCTCCTTCGGCCAGATAAAAAATTTAAACATCGTGACCTTTACTTTTTCTTTCCTAGTAAACTAATCGTTTTAAGATCGCAAAATAACTCGAGCTGTTGAATCGAATTTTGAAAAAGTTATTCGTTTTTACGGTGCTACAAAATTAAATAATTACGGGAATCGCTGTGACAAACGTTCCTCCTGAGAGACTTACGTACGAACTTACATACTTTCTGTGGATATTGCGAAGGAATGAACCTTTGGAAACTGGTGTTGAAACTTTTGCAGCATTGCAGTCATTTCTTTTTAAGTATTGCCGACGAATGTTGCCCTTGAGACAGTAAAAATCTTTGTGCAAAGTAAAAATTGTTTATGTTAATTCGAAGGAACTGACCAGATAAAAAATTTAAACATCGTGACCTTTACTTTTCCCTTCCTAGTAAACTAATTGTTTTAACATCGCGAAATAACTCAAGCTGTTGAGTCAAATTTTGAAAAAATAATTTACTTGCGGAGACTTACTTACGATCTTAATACTTTCTATGGATGAACCTTTGGAAACTGGTGTTGAAACTGTTGCAGTAATTTCTTTTCAAGTATTGCGGACGAATGTTGCCCCTAAGACAATAAAAATCTTTATGCAAAGTAAAACTTGTTTATGTTAATTCGAACGAATTGACCAGATAAAAAAAACATCTTGATCATTAATTTTTCTTGCTAGTAAACTAATCGTTCTAACATCGCAAAATAACTCAAGCTGTTAAGTCGAATTTTGAAAAGTTATTCGTTTTTACAAGGTGCACGAATACTTCGTACACCCGCTGTAAATATTTCAATTACAGAAGCATGCGACGTTGTCAATGGTTGTATATGAAAAGAGAAACGAGAGATGGAAAATATTAGTAACGTCCACGGGATATCAAGACAGAAACAGCAGTGGAATGAAGAGACGGGGACCCGGAGCGGTTTCGAGCGACCGACAAAAAGGTGTTCCTCACAGAATAGCCGAAAACCACGCGTGGGAGCCGTCGGGACGCGAAGGTACAGAGAGCGGCACGCGGCGGCGATACACGTTCAAAGGCCGATGGTTTGTCGTGTCATTAGACCGCAGCCTAATTTACTTTCTCCCGGGCTTGACGTGGCGCGGCGCGACGTGGCGTTCGTTTCTCATTTCCCTTTCGTTCTTTGCGTTCGCGGTCGCGAATCTAAATTAAATCCTCCGATGAAAGACCCCGGTGTACATAAGGATCTCGACACTCGAGAACACATGAATGAAGAGGAGGACCAGCGAGCACGTTTCCGCATTCACGGGGGCTAGCCGTCAATGTGTGGGTCGATACGTAGGTCTAACTTCGTGATTCAGGAATGCCAAGGAGGCATGAATAAGCAGCATTATACTTACGAAGGTAATATACACCGACCGCGTGTTTCCGCCTCCGAGGAAAAGTCGTCGGAGCAACGTCGATGACGGCGCGACGTAACGAACGTCGTCACCGGATCTCACGCACCACTCACGCAGTCAGGTTAGGCTAACGTCAAGCTGGAATATAGAAAAATTCTAACATCAGAATTTTCAATAAATCTTCCATATCTATCCAAACATTTTAATCAACAACCTGTGTACCGGCACTAAAACAACATGTGCTTATACATATATTCCTTTTCATAAAGCAAGTTGGTAATTCATTATCGTTATTTTGAATTTTGTATTTTAATCTGTTTCTCAGAATATTAATATTAAATACTCTTTTAAAAATTTACAGACGCAGATGTCTCCTCTTTCTTGAAAAGGATCCATATTAAGATTGAAACGTATAAAGTTTAATCAAACTAGCACAATTGCTTTAATTTAATTTCTGATCGAATAAACTAGCTTACGATCGATAATTAACAAACACATTTAATTCAACAATTTGTAAAGAAGATCATATTTTCAGAGAAGTCAAAGAAGGAGTGAATTATTTTCTGTTTGATCCACTGTTGCGAGAAACATCGCATAAATGTCCCAAGAAATGGCGCTGCGAAAGCTGCATTTTTGAAACACTGTATCGTTAAAAGCTCTCGAGAATTTACGAGTGTACTTATACTTTATTACTTCTTTAAGCTGTTTTCTCGGTAAGAACTAGCATTCGCGAGATACTGATTATTTAAAAACTTGCATTATGCTTTAATGAAAACGCAAAAAATATATGAATGCTTGTTGAAGTATTTGGGAAACGTAAATATAGAATAGAGAAGTCATTAACGTAGTTTAACTGATAATCGACGAAGTGTTTCGGTTCGTTGCAAGTCGTTTTATAAATATTTTTCTCTCTCGTTGCACTTAGTTTAATGTTGTTATAGTAGCTTGATGGATGCTGCCGTGCATCTGTGAAAATGATGCACGCCAGCTGTATATGCGTAAACTTTTTGATGGACACTTACTGTGTATGCGCAAGCTTTTTGGTGGATACTCTCTGCGTACGTGAATTATTTAGCAGGTACTCGCTGTGTATTAAAACATCCACATAAAGGAAATTGACATATCCGCATAAATTTCACCTTTGGAACAAATAAACTTCATCGCGTCAAAATTACCTTACAATTTCACAAAACATCTCGGAACTTTGATTGTCCAATTATTTACAAAATCTGCTTTAATCTTCAGTTGACCATTTTCGACAATGGTCTGACTTGTGAAATGACCACCATAATTTCTATTTATTAGACTAGACTAGAGTTCATTACTGGATTTTGAATTTTCTACATATCCATGAAAATTGAGTGGGCAAAAATTATATTATTTTGAAGAGATTAGCATAGTTAGGGGAAGAAGTAAATCTTTATTCGTTTCGAATTTCTTATACTTATAATTATTATTACGTACGACATATTTTATTTAAAATTATATTTCGAAATATAGTGGATGTCATATATCTGGAGGAAAGTCATTATTAGCGAATTCCAGTAAAATTAACTTCTGGAAAAATTGAGAGGAACTATTGGAGGCCCCGCACCAGACTTTACACCGACTAATTGCTATTTATTGATTTTTCTCAAATCAATAACCAATAGAATGAAATTATATTTAATTCCGATATTACAAAACCTGCCTACAAAAATCGAAGACACATTTTCTATTAGATTTGCTTCTTATGAAAAGTAATTAGTTTTCCTGCTTCTTTGATGGCTGATTTATTCTACTTATATGTTCTTAGATTGCATAGCACTGGTATTATTGAATATTAATTTATTTTAAAGGTGTCACCATAATAAAATTCTCATCATCAGGGATTCGTAGCCGCCGCAATCTTCTAACGTTCCATCAAGCAAGGCTCGGTTACTATTCGCGCAATTAATTCATCATTAAACACCATAGAATTCGTTAGATCTGCGTCGAATATTAAATGACAGCGGGTCTACTCGGCGAAACCGTTGTAACGTAATTAATTAATACACCTGGCAAATTTAACGCATGCAAATGAACGTGCTTGTAACACGTGCGGTAATTAACGGAATTATGCTCACGGTGTCTGTTACTGCATTAATGGCGTCGATCAATTGTAATACCTGCGGAGTGGCTAGCTCGAAAGCCATCTTATCCGCTGTCAGAAGCTCGCAAGTGCGCCAGATTATCGTGGCCACGATAATTAACCGTTAGCTCTCGATCGGGACTCCAGCATTAATTAATTGCACACGCTCGGCCTGCTTTTCGTTAAGTTAAACGACCGATTGTGATTTCCATCGCTGTAATTTTCCCTGTATCGTCCGCCACCTTGTGTTCACGCAATTGCAGCTAACTTTGTTGCACCTGGAAATAGTTTCCACCGGGGCGCGAAAGAGTTCAGGAACTTTTTAATACGCTATATTAAAATTTACTATGTGCAAACATTTTTCAAGAAGTTCTTGTTTGGGAATAGATGAAGAAATATCCTTGGAAATACGAGTTTTGAATAGAACTTATAAAATATGAAAATGAGAGTTTCTCTGTACAGGCTGTCTTCCCCCGCCTTACATAATCTTCTTTCATTTTGACAAAGTACAAGGATTTACAGGTGTTAGCATTTCTTGCAACCTCTGCATTCTCCTTACAAACGAAATTTGGGTTTGACCTTCGACTTCGGAGCTCAAGGTCATTCGAAGGTCATGTCACAACGAGTACATATTTTAATGTATGTTTTTGAATTATTAACCAATTTTGAAAATTCACTTTCAATTTTCAAAAGCAAAGAAAAATAGGTTTTACTCTACTTAATTTTCTATAAATTGGTCTACGAATGAGGAAATCTCCATAGACCAGTAAACTCCATCAAATGGATAGAGAAATTGTCAAGAGATTACCCGTAACAGACTCGATAACGTATAAATTAAACTAGAACCTCGGCCGAGTAAATTAGCTGAAGAAATATTTATCTACGTGCAGGGCTACGGCTCTTCTTAATATTCTCGTACGGTCATGGCTATTAGGCGGGTAAATAATCACGCGAGTTCTCGCGTTTCCGTTTCCCGCGAGCGCGCGCACCACTCGAAATTGTGCGGTAAAATGGCATCGTTCCAACTCAATGCGTTGAATTATGCGCCGTTGGAATCGCGGACGCTCCGGGTCCTTACGGTGCTACAAAATTAAATAATTACGGGAATCGCTGTGACAAACGTTCCTCCTGGGAGACTTACTTACGAACTTAATACTTTCTGTGGATATTGCGAAGGAACGAACCTTTGGAAACAACTGGTGTTGAAACTGTCGCAGCATTGCAGTCATTTTTTTAAGTATTGCGGACGAATGTTGCCCCTGAGGCAGTAAAAGTCTTTATGCAAAGTAAAAATTGTTTATGTTAATTCGAACGAACTGAAGCAAAATGAATATTGATCTCCTTTCCGAGTTGGCTTCGCAGATTATTGAGAATAGTGATAGAATTATAGAAATAAATAAATTATATGAATTAGTAATAGACTAATGATAAATATAAAATAACTTTTTACTGTATTAATCCATCTAGACACGTGCAGCTCGTTAAAAGTATTTCTTTCTGTATTTATAATCATAAAATTCTGACTAAATGAACTCAGGTCTAAAAAATTATTTTTGTAGAAATTCCTGGATTTTGGCCACGCTAATGAGCTTTTTGTACAGATCCTATAATGAATATGTTCTTTAATCCTCTTGTTCGAATGAGTACGTTCCGAATTTCACTTGTCTCGTTGGACGTCCTGTCAGACCGAAGTCGTTACTCATTTCACTGGTCGGACCCGAAACCATCTCGACTACTTTGTTCGAACGAGGACGTACCATTCTAGTTGTTTCATCGTGAATGTACTCTATAGTATTGCCCGAGCTATATGTCCTGTATTCCATTTGTTTCAGAAGAACATTCACCGTGGGATTTGTCTGACCAAAGCATTACCCATTTCACTTGTCAGACGAAGAACGCTCCCTATTTATCTAATCATGGTATCTCTTATTCCACTTGTTTGATCGGGATCGTTCTCTTCACTGCGTGTCTAGCCGATAACATTCCGATTCCACTAGTCCCGCCACGAATGTTGACTGTCTTGCTTATCTCATCAACCGTTTACTCGCCAAGTGTTTTCTGCACGATAAGCTAATTTTATGTCTTCATTAATTTTACACAATGCATAACTGATTAAATAACAATTCAAATTATCTTACGCCTAGCAAAATGAACGGAGCTCGATATCAGAAAATCATTTCAAACTCTATTGGACAGATTGGACAAATAACAATTTAATTAATCATTATCCCATATCATTAGTACTGCGTTAAAACGAAAATTCTTAGCGTTTGTAAATTACAAAATTGGAAGTTAAAATTCAGATATTTAGTCAATAACATATTTTTCCATTCTATTCTATCACTTTTTGCCATTTTCTAGGTACTGAATAATCATATGAATAAATGCCAATAGTTTACAAATTAAAAAGATTAAAATTTGGAAAGTCTGGAATTGTAATCTCACGGTGAACTCGGTTTAACTATATTGTAACAACCAATGGACCGACCGAATTCGGAAAATGCAGTGTGTTGCTCACGGTTCAAGAAGATTGGATACAAATTGATAGTCTTCGAGCACACGATACACGACAAGAACGAAATTGATTAAACGAACACTACTTCCGAAAATGGATTGGTCGAAGAACACCTATCTCTTGGCTGCCTCTGCTGCGAGTCTTTGTATCTTTGTATTTCTATCTCGGAGAAAGCCTCGGGAACATTGTTAATCTGTAATGAATTTAATTTTAGACCTCCGAATCTATATCGTCTGAGATCAGTGACATATCGAATTGTAAAATTCAGTAGAACGCTTTCTTCTTTGTTCCCCTCGTGCTGCGGTTGAAATTAAATTATACTTATCAGACTAATGTCATTGTTAAATAATTATAGACGTGAATGTTTCTGGATATTTTTATTTTAGTACTGTTTCTTATAATGCAATGGTCCCTGTTATTTTTCTTCATCTATAATATTTGTTTAGAAAAGAGAAACTTTTTATATAAATTAAAAGCATCACAAATGGAATGAAAAAATATCGCTTACGATGGCTTTGTAAAATCTTGGAAGTCATTACGTGTCAAGAAATCAAGAAATTCAAAAGATTGATCTACTATAACAAATTTTTTGAATTGTTGTACAAACATTTGTGTTTTCACGATAGGAAATCCTCCTTTATTAGATTACCAGCGATCGTGCATTGAACTGGCAAGTATTTAGCAACAATAAGTAAGAAGCCTTGACAGTGCAGGATGACTGTTAACGAAGTTTTAATTAATTTCACGTCAGAGGATTCGTAACCCCGCGCTACAGCGACAGCGTGTGCGCGTGTATGTGTGCCGGTGGTTGAAGTTTTAAGGAAACTTTTTCTGTTTTTGTAGGGAAGTTGAAAGATCAAAGTTTTTTCCGGGTGTCATGCTAAGAATACCTCGGGGCCAGCTCACGTCAATTGTTTCGAGGATCGCACGGTCGAAAGTTTACCGTGAAATAATGTCGAATAGCTGGCAGCGCATGACGGGAAACAGATGAGACCCGGGAGAATAATAAATAATGGAATTTCATCGTGTGCTTGTTGCTGGAAAATTATAGAAGAAACGAAGGACGACGACTGCAATAACAAACCGCATAGCGTGCGACGAGACAGTTGACGCTGGACTGTCCCTACCTGAAGACTTAAATCCTATAAACATAGATCCTCGGATGTACGTGGATGTGCCAAGTTTGGGCAATTAGTCACGCAGCTATCTAAACTTCAAAGCACACAGAGTGCCTCTGAAATGTCGTCGCACGACTTCCAGCTCAAAACTAACGAAACGGGGTTAACAAACGTGGATTGTTCATGCTGCTCCCCACCAGGGACATAATACTACCAATTTGATGGCCGACTATTTCAACGAAAACCCGCTAAAGAGCAAACGTCAATACTACGTGAATAAAGATAAATGGCTGTCAGATACAGTCGTTTTTGATGGTTGATGTGCTTTTAATTTGTCGATTTATCGGAGGCTGTATAGGGAAGACTCCAATCAAAGGAAACTCGATATTCGTCGAACATTTTCTATCCCACTGATATCGAATTTTAATTTTGTAAACGCGTGGAGGTCGAATACTAACCAACAGATCAACATAAATTCGTATGCTGTGGAATTGTGTGGTTATTGTACAAATTAAAAAATTACTAACATAATTAATATCATTTAAACGTATACAGTGGTTGTTAAACTTTGTCTGATTTACATTCCACTAATTATATTAACAAGGTTTTGTAGATATACATTTTTTCTTAGGAAGTATGTAAATGAAAATTTCCTGCGAGGAAACTACTAGAATAATATCTAGTGTTATATTATTATTATGTAATATATATCATTATATTTTACTGTATATTACGATAATAATAATAATAATCCTTAGTTACAGACACACTTAGTTACAGCCACTTTTGTAGTTAGTAATATGATTGGTACTTGGATTGACTTAAATCAGCTCTGCTTCAAGTTTTTCAAAACTTCATTTCACTCTCCAGTGATGTCAATTACTAACATTATTTGAGTTTTGCCTTAAGTTCGTGGAAAGTTCGACGATGTCAGCTGGAAATTGCAGATATCCATGCAATTTCTAATTTCAGTAAACTTGATTTTAGAAAATCGACGTCGCAAGAAACCAAACTGCATTTTGTAAACTTGCAGGCGTTATGAATGCATGAATATCCTCTTTAGTACTTTGGCGCAGTCCTTTGCACGTATTATGCATGATAAGCCGATTACAGGTTTTATGATTTTACACCATTACCAAACGTTGCGTTGCAAGCATTAAAAAATAAAATTATATTAAAAAATAAACTTGAACATTTTTCCATAAAATAGAAAGATTTCGAATTTTTTTTTTGCAATGCCAGTTTGCACTCGTATTTCAGAGAGACTCTGTCGAGCGGATATTTAGTGTCCCTTAGAACTAGAATTCGCCAGCAGATCCGGGGTTTTCAACCAAGCTGAGTTCAGGCCATAAATTAGCCAAACAGTCGAGACCACAGATCATCCAGAGTGTCGAACGCCCTCGAGTCCAGACAAGACGGGACTCTATATACATTTTCTCACGAGTTTTCCCTCGCCGTACAATATAAATAGCTTTTTAAGGCAGTGTCTCCGCCATATCCCACCACCTACTTCCCTACCCTCCATTTTCTTCTGCCACATTCGCCAACAAAATCTCCTAAACAAGATTTGTCTACATTCAAACAATACTACACTTAGGCTTTCATACTAAACCTTCAAAGTTACTTATTTGATTATCAACATGACCCATCACATTATCTAAATTGTTTTTTTTAGAAATAAACTACAATTTTTTAAACCGAAGCTGTGTACTTTTTTATTCATTCATATTCGAGGTCACACAAGGTCAAATTAGAACAACGTGCAAAGTCCGAAGAACACGAAATAAATTAAGAGGCAAGAGGGAAATCTACAGGAACTAATTAATCCCGCGACTACTTATCCAAGTGAAATATATTTACTCGAAGTTATTTCAATAATGGTCTTCTTCAGCTCGCCGCGAACTCAAATAAAGAGGTACCGGCGCGCAAAAGTGAAGCCACGAAATTCGTACGAAGTATACGTACAGTCAGTCTCATAATTCTTGGCACACACTTTAAATCGGAATAACTATTTTATAAATGAATATCTTCAGTCGGAAAATTTTTAGTTTGAATTCTGAAAAAATATAATAAAATGTGCTGTCTACAACTTTTTTATTTGGACTAGTCACTTCAGAAAATTCGTGTTTCAGGACCACGTGGATTGTATACTACCTGAAAATTTCATCGAAATTGATTAACTGGTTTGTGAGCTGTAAATCAATTGACCAATTTCGATGAAATTTTCAGGATGTGTACAACGTTTATGGATCTACATAAAACGTCTTTTAAAATTTCATTCTTAGTACAAATTGGAGTCTCGAGTTTTTTCATAATTCATACTAAACGAAGTTTTTGGAAAATATTCTTCGATAATTTCGGTATTGTAAGGTGAAATACAACCCAATTTTTCTATGCAAGCAATCAATTTTAATCAGTAAAATATTTTCCAATTTGTTCGATGATCTCTCCTCAGCTTCATAATTCCACGCTCGTAAAACATAAAAGTTTTACCAAGATTTTTTTTTGCATTCACCTTAAAATACCAAAATTATTTTCTTGCTAACCCAACAAATCGTTTGGTTGATTTATAAAAAAGTGATTCTGATTGAAAGTGTGTGCCAACAATTATGAGGCTAGCTATACATGCAGAGCATGTATTATAGAATACGCCGTTAACTGAAGTCCTGGATATTCGGTAGACAGGATTTCGAAATCCGCAGAGCCGGTAATACGCGAGGCTGCGTATACGTCGAACAAAACCCTAAACTTTCGATTGACTCTAGGAAGTCGCCTGCAGCTATGGGGCCGAAGTAGAGCGCTGTTGCGCGGCTTAGGGGTTGCTGGGGAAGAGGGTACGAAGGGTGGATGGTTGAGGTGAAGCGGGAGGGTGGAAAACGCGGAGGAGGCTTAAATCAATTCGGTGCATTCACGGTGGAATACCCAGTTGGTATATTATGTACCTATTATCGGGAAAGGCAATCCACCGAATATCGTGGGCTTCCCGAACAGTGCAGGAAGCTCGATTTCCCTAATCGAGTAGCAGTTAGTTAACTGCGTCCTTTCCCCTGGTGTGTGTCTCGCCTCGCGTCTGAAAACCTCGCACCGCGCGCACCAGAATATCACGCGTTGATCTCGGTCCGCATTCATGCTTTGACATTTGACCTGGACGAACAAAGGCTCGTTCCATTAGCTAGATTGCATTTAGAAAGGTATTTAAACTATCCGGTCGCACCCAAACGTTCGTGTCGCTTTGGAAAATTAATTTTCCACGGAAAAACGTGAAACTCGCGGTTGCGTCCCCGACAATAGAGAAACTAGGCCTTCGGGCTAAACAACTTACCCTGCTCGATGAAATTATCATGCCTTCGACATTATCAGGATAATGTGTTTGTTGTACCGCCTCGGCCAAACTTTTTCCTACAATTTAGACAGATACTTGAAAATGAAAATTATCTGATTTGCACAATGAGTAAAATAAAAATAAAATAACAAGTGAAATTTTTGGAAATTGTTTGTTGCTTGTAACAATATTAGTTCAAAAAATATTCATTCTCAACCCTTAACAGCTTTTTACTAGGCATTAAGCATTTTTGGAACTTCCAGAATTTTAAAAACTTTTTATTGTGCCCTCATATTTCGATGAGAAAAATTTGTACAAAAATGATTAATGATGTATACACGCTGTATATTCAAACTCTTACACTTTCTTCAGCCTGAAATTTTCTGGTTCCTATTTGTCTTATAACATGTGTTCTAATTAAATTATTATATATTTTTAATATTGTTAGCAAATAAACTCTTTCCACAATTTACAGTCCACGATATCTTATTATTTTATACTACCGTTTACACTGGATTAAAGAGAGTACATTATTTTCCTGAACAGTGAACAAAATAATTATATCAGATAAAAGAAAATTAGGTCAATGTAATATATCAACGTCCAGTTAAATTAATCTTGCACTTTAAAAACTTTGAAACTTTCAGAACTTGTCTGTCATTTTTATTTCACACTACTGTCTACCCACACTCTCAACCAAAAATTCCCAACACCCACATATTAGAAGCCTAAATAAAACTTCTGTAATAAAAGTTTTAAAATAATTTAATAAATAATTATTTTACTTAAATTCAAAAACCTGTAAATATTTTAGTAAAATACTAAAGTATTATGAATCTTCCTGACTACCAATGTTCCAGTTGCTCCATTAAACTCGAAAAAAGATTTCGAAGGCTCTCGTATAAATAAACTCATGGCTAAAAATCGCGTGGCATGGGAACAGCTCTGTTCACAAAATAAACAAGCGGCGCATGCGATTTTATCAGAAATCGAGTATCCCACTACGACTCCAACGATGTCTCAGAAGATTCAATAACCGTTTCCGAACCGCTGCGCGCTAGCGAAATGCGAGACGGCAGTCGAATTCTCATAAAATGCATCCACAATACCGCCATCACTTTTCCACTAGCCCTGTTATAGCAGCACTTGACAAATATTCATATAGCACCCAATCGAGAGTTTCCCTGGGTAACAAAAAAAAATATAAACTACACTAAAATGTTTGATTTTCTTGAAACAACAATATTATTACAATCTATAGATTAAAGTTGATGTTCTTGGCGCACTGGTTCGATCAATTTAATTGAAAGCAATTTTGCAATATATTAATTTCGACGTTTCGATCTTGGTTTAAACCCTTAGATCATTCGAAAGAGACGTTAAAATTTGTAATTCTACATATCTGAAAAAATATTGTTATGTATTGTTTGTGTTTCCATAATATATTAACGGTTGCACCATGGTTCTCAAGCAGATCACTACCATCTTGCAGCATCCCTTTCACGAATAAATATTGTAAATGATTCCAAATGTAACTGCGGCTACGAGGTTCAAGATCTAAAACATATTATTTGGCAATGCACCTTATTGGAATCACAACGAGTTGGTTTTATGAAGGGATTGAGTAAGCTCAATTTTCTTCAAACAATGTAATCTACAAGTTTGAGATTATGTACATGTCAAACACGTTGCTTTCCTATTGATTCTAATGTATATGTCAAATACGATGTATATTAACTCAAATGTAAAGTTTCATAACCCCAAGGGGAGTTACATTAAGTTCAATAAAAAAAAGTATATAATGTGTCAAGAAATTTTTGATTCCGTTCACCCACCATCAAAGTGTTAATATTCCCACGCAACCTAACGGCGAGCAGCACTATTCTCCAAGCCAGCAATTTATCCGGAATATCAGTATTAATAACATTATCATAAAACGGGTGAACGCGGTCGCGTACGTCCTCGTAAACGTTTCAAACTGAACCAGTCGTGATATATCACGACAGGTTTCACGGGTTCGAATCATCGACGCTGGAAATAAATTTCTGTTCGAACCAAGCGGTAGTAAATTACGTCAAGCCATTTAGATATTGCATAAAGATGCGCAGTCTGGGTTGTCGCAAATCAAGTATCCCACTGCGGTTTCAACGACGTAGCAACAGATTCGACGAGCGTTTCGGACCCGCTGTCGAAACGCGCGAGGCAGTCGAATTCCCATAAAAATCGACGGAAAGAGTCGCCGCCTGCTCGAGCTTCAGCCTCTGCTCGTCGCAGTAGAGAAGAGAGAGAGAAAGAGAGACAGGTCCCATGGAAAACAGACGGTTCCCTCGAAAAATCGCAATGTGACTCGTCGACGAGAGGACAAGGGTAGTCGTTGGTCGGCTCGGCGTTGCACAAGCTGAATAATAAATACCGGGAGCGGGCACTGCGACCCCGAGAGTGGTCACAGATGCGCTAGGCTTAGGATGCACTTTACTGCAGTGCAGTGCCAGCCGCGTTGCACCGGCGTGTACGTCGTGTCCCTGTATAATGCAGCGTATGTGTCGTAAACCGGCTCTTAAGTATCCTCCGCGGCGTTACCTTTTCTCGGTGACGAGGCCGTTTTCCGATTCCAGTCTCGTCGTACGTCTCTTATTCCTGTCTTGGGCCCGAAACCCACCGATCTCTCAACTCTTACGACCAGCGAATCCCTCTCTCCCTTTCTCTCTATGGAGCAGCGTCGATTTGCATTGGTTGCGATCCAGCCATTTTCACATTCCGATGCTTGCATCTCCTCTCTCTCTCGCTCTGTTTCGTTCAGTTTCGAGACTCCTGGCTCTCGGTTTGTGTCCGTCTGTCTACTCGGCGTGCCCCATTCCCCGTGCACCAGCCCCTGGGATGCACAGCTTGGCTAGCAAACGAAACCTCCACGTTGACGATTCAATTACGAGCCCCCGGGAGAAACGACGCTCGGAGAATGGGTGTTCGTTTATCGCCGCACCCGCGATTTCACGCGATGAGACGAGACACGCGAACACCAAAGCGTTTCTGGAAGATTGTCCCAGGTCGAGGACCATTTGCTGCCTCACTTGCGACGGTTTCCCGTATCGCTTGTTGAAGTAGAGAGAGAAAGCTGGTTCAGACACCGGGGCGGCGCGCGGCGCACCGACGCGACACGACGATAAGGAGCAGAGAGCGCGCAGCCGTGTATGTATTTAAGTAATAGATACGGCGACGCTCGAACGGAAGGCGACATTGATATTATCCGCGGTGAAAACAGCTTAACACGCGCGCCGAGAAAGCGATACCGAATCGATGCGTTTAATGACACCGGAAGAGAGGAGCGACGACGCACCGTGTGGAGTATTTGCCCCGAAAACTTGGCCAAAACTATTCTACCATTATTTTAAGACTTGCATGTATAATGGTGAGTCATTGGATTCGTCTCTTCCTGTCAGCTATAATAAGATCGCATTTGACAATGGAGGTATACTTCGTGAGAAGTAAGAAATAACAAAGTGGCGGCACTCAAGTCAAGTGGAGGCACTAAGCGGTAAAAATTTTGAGGCCCTCAAACTTATGTTAGAAATATAGATGCAAGAAAACTCTCATAAATTTAATTTTTCGTAAATAAATTGAATAGTTTTGTTAAAACAAAGGAATGCTGCAAATTCGGGGCCCTATGGTATCCTGGGGGCCTAGTGGCGGCTCAAGTCAACTGGAGGCCCCAAGCGGTAAAAATTTTTGGGCACTCGAGCTCGAGTTAGAAGTAGAAGTTGCAAGAAAACTCTCTTTATTCACCAAACAGAAAAGTAATGAAAATATTTCCTACCGTTACACATCAAATTTCTTTGACATTCGGGGTCCTGTAGTATCCCGGGCCCACGCAGCCGCTTAGTTCGCTCACTATTAGATCTGCCACTGGATGTAATAAAAAATACGTAGTGACATTTAAAAGACATTTTTAGTTTCTCAAGATTTTATAAGGATAATGTTTCAACACAGTGAATATTGAGATCAATGTATTTACATGGAATTTGTTACATATCCTTGTCTACCAACTGAAGCTTTCCCAGAAAGGAGATAATGGAGCATACCCCGGTAAACCGGAGTTAGGACACTTGAACCAACCTTTGTCATTATACGGGACAAGGGTGTGGTATGATGCGGGCGTGCTCAGTAAGGCGTCGTAACAGAATCGTCACCTTTTACGTTTAGTTTGCTAATATTCGCTTGCGTTGCTATTATCTGGAATCTGATCGAGTGTGAACGACGGTAAGCAATTCGATTGATTCGACGATTAGAGGTAGCAAACCGTAATGATTGAACAAATCGTGTAATCAGTACCTCGAAGAAGGAAAATAAAAGTGACAATGGAAGACAGCAAAATTTACTTGAAAATAAAATATAATAAATTTCTTCGCTCAAATAGATAGTAACTTAAGGTAGTGAGATGACAAGAAAATCTCTGAAGGTAGTGTCGCCAGGGGAGGGAGCACGAATTGAGGGAAAATAGTTAACCCCTCTCTACAAGAACAGTAGAGTGTGGGGAAAGTCTTGATCTGGTGACAGTACCCCGTGGACCATCCTGCCATGTTAATTAAAAAAGAATGGAAAATAGACACTCATACTTTTTCTCAACATTAGTTCACTTATTACCACGCTTATAGTTGTCGTTGTTGTATGTGTCAAATTTTGAAATCGAATTTTAAACCACTTCCCAATGAGCTATAGACTTGAAATTCTCATCATAGCTTAGAACTCGATGACAATGCAATATTTTAAAAAAAATTGTAAAAAGATTGTGCGTTGATTTAAACAATATTTTTAAATATTCCCCTTTGCTCCTCACCGCGCGACGTTCGGTAGTACGTCATCGCGTGCAGCAATCCCCACTTCGCGCGCTCCCTACTCCATTACGCGTCCCCACTCCGACTCCAATCCCGCTCCACTGGCCTACTTCGCACCGAAGGAGCTCGGTTTACTTACTGGGTTGGTTTGGATTAGAAAAATCACGCTTATATTAGAATGCACTAGAAAGGAGAAAATAATATTTTTAGATATTAGTGACTACAAATAAAAGTTTGGAACAAAAAGATTTTTTATATATATTTTTTTGCAATTCATTCTACAACTGTTTTGTCCCACTCTGTGTTCACACTGCAGATGGTAAAACACAGACGAAGTAAATGACCACCACACATACAAACACACGAGATCCATAAACACGCAAAGTGTCTGATTATTTCGCGCAGCACCGTATCTATACCAGCAGAGATATTTAGCGGTTCGTGTCCCGGGATCCAACTAGCATCCGTCCATAAATACATGAATCCGCGGGACCAGTTGTAGCGTATTCACTGCGCGCAATACGTTTCATCAACGATCCAACAAAAAACGGTTGCCGTTCGCCTCGCATCAATTTACCGCGCCGTAAGTTTCAATTTATTCCATTACAATTTACAATCGCACTAAAGTCGAGTGGTTGTTTTGCGGCGGTTCGGACCCGGCCGAGTGCGGGCGACACGGTCGTTGTTTTCCATTGCGGCTCGATAAATTAATTTCCGGCGGGCCGCGTACGCAAACGAATGAAAGAAGGATTAAACGGGCGCGAGGATTTCAACTAACAATTAAGAGCAGAACCGTGCAAAGTAATCCTGCCTGGGACTTTGTAGCGCGCGGCGCGGCTCGGCTCGCGATGCTTTTCTTTTTGCAGGCCAGACGACGACGGCGAAGAGAGCAAAAAGGGGAAGAAAGGGACAAAGCGGTTGAGTGAGTGGCGTGTAAAACACCATGAGGGAGGTGTGCCAAAGCGAAAAGTGTGGCTGGGTTCGGGTCGGACTGGTGTGGGTGCTCGGAACGAGGGACGCCAATGAAATAACGTAAGTGGGCACGTACGTGCGGAGGATAGGAGTCAGATGGAAAATAAGAGTCACGCGATGCCACGCCGCAGTGCACCACGTAGGGGTTAGGAGCGTACCTAGTTACATACGCGCACACCGTAAGCCGACAGTATTTTCGCGGAAGCTAACTTCGCGACAGGTAACGAGCTTCAACCAGCCTCGCTGCCTGCGTACGCAACTGTCTCGCCGACATCTTTGCCACTCCTGATGGGCAAATCTGCCGCCACGCCGCATGTGGGAGTTTTTAAATATACTTTAAATAATCAATTAACCCAAAGATCATATACCAAAGTTATTTATCATGAACACAATTAGAATTGAAGGAAACATAACACATAAATACGTCCTCTTATATAAGAGGAATGAGTTGTATTTACCACAAAAATGCAGATGGACTCTTATGAGTCTGGTTCCATATGGTATCGTGATAAATTCATTATACAATGAAAAACAATATTTTCGTGTAAATAAAGTTATTCCTAATTTTAATAGATTCAAAATCGTTTTGGAAGCATTACATATGGTAATCGATAAACGTTATGTTCGATTATTAAAATTTTAATAAATTGAGAACGAATCAAATCTTATTTTTGGTGGTAGTACCCTTCACAGATCTGAAAGAGATAAGAGTCGCACTAAATTCTGCGGAATTTAATTGAATTCAAGCATTTTCTGAAAATTCTCAGAAGCCAATAAATGCATAAAGACCTGCAGTGACAAAAAAACACCTAGAAAAATATTTTTAATAACGCAAATTCTACCTTCTGCATATAAGAAAAACGCACCTCTCTCTCAGGATAAACGGTTCAAGTTTCGCATATAATTTGAGAGTTCTCTGCTTTTAGACTCGCAATGTTGGAGTACCACAACCGCCGATAGAAGAGCCCCATCAACTACGGACACTGCGACAAGGAAATCGGCAGTTTCAATGTGTCAACGCTAATACACGATGCCACCTCCTGACTCTGTAACCCAGTCTCGCTGGTATCCTGCGCTGCCCTAAGTCATTCACCATAGCGTTCCTTGAAGGGATCCCTCTACAGCAATTCGGCATTGTTCTGTAAATGGAAGGGAACCGAAAACCCTAAAAACCTTTAAAAAACCTTAAATCTGTTTTTCAGTACATTAACATTGAAAACTCTTTTAAAAATTTACAGACGCAGTTGTTTCCTCTTTGTTTAAAAGGATCCATATTAGGATTGACACGTTGAAAGTTTGATCAAACTAGCAAAATTGCTTTAATTTAATTTCTGATCGAACCTTTGCGTCGAGATCATCAATACTTCTTGTTATAAATTACCTTACGATCGATAATCAACAAACACAATTGAAAACCTTAAAAGTTCGTCTAACAAAATAATTTTTTTAGAACACAGTGATTCGAACAAGATTTTGATAGAATATGTATTATCATGAATATTTCTGCTGAACGATATTTTATTTTGCTCAGAATCTAGTTGGTCATTACTTCTTCTTTTCTACTATGCATAGTAACAATAAAACGCTGAAACCATGCATGATTAATAGTATTCCACTAGACGTCGCAGTATAGTTTTAGTATTTTATACGACGGCGTTTTATGCGACAATGAAATGCATTTTACTTTTAATGCGTAGAGTGGCACGTGAGTTTTTAACGTTGCATCTAAACATTGTTTATTTCATTCATGGCAAAGTATAATTAATAAGTGCTGCGATCTATTCAACAGTGTGGATTTAAAATAAAATTACTACTGTTTGCGAGTTTCACGAATTAATTTGTTCACTTTACATATATATATACAAAGAAATAAATTCATTGAATAATTCCCTAGTGCATCTTTATCATCTCAATAATCGTAAATTAATCCTCTGACAGCGAAAGGCGTATATGTACGCTCTCATAGGGCTAATAATTTTATACACGAGTGGCATATATACAATAACAAATTTTGATTAGCAGCTATGTTAAAACTCTATGTTAAAAGTTAACTAATAAATGTTTATAGCTGCACTGTGATCCGCAGCAGTCTAGGTATAACGTTTATTCCAGATTAGTACGTAAAACAGAATAGCTTGACTATATCACGTTCAAAACTACTACGCAAGACTAAGACGCGTTGTTAGGCTAGATGGCTAAGCCATGATGCGCGAGGTTTGACGAGCGAGTTTGTTCAACAATTCCGACGAGTAATATATTGATAAGTAGCTAAGCACTTGCGTGATCGTGACTAAGATACTGAGAGGAACGGGACACGTTCAAGCCAAAGGGTCTAAGTGTAGATGTGTCCTGTCGAGAGCTAAGCGACTAAGTGACTAAATGAGCACTCGCGTGATCACGACTAACGTACATACTAACCAACCACGGAAAGACTACGAATTTCCAGACGTTTGCTGCTGAAATACCATAATGCTAAACGACTAAAACACTATGATTGCTAGCGGCATCAGGAGAGATATTGAACAATGACAGTAACAATAAGAATGACGTGGAAAATAGAAAGTGGCACTTAATCGTCATTTTCATCATTATTATACGACTCATATAATTATTGAATCGCAGAAGTATTTACTAACAAAAGGAGAAATACTTTACTCAACTTTATTCAAGAATAAGAATAACTTGAAAAACAGAAAGTGGCACTTAATCTTCATTTTCATCACTATTATGTGACTTATATAATTAATGAATCGCAGAAGTATTTAATAAGAAAAGGAGAACACAGTTCCACAATCTTAGCACAAAAGTGAACTTCTAAATTTTAGAAAATGATTTCTGATTTCTGGAAGACTGGAGCACTTTCAGTACGCGATGAGAAAAGAAAATGGCAGCGTATTTCGAGGGACCAAATACTCGATTGATCAGTGTTTCCTTCTTTCTGGTTTCGGACTGTTTGCAACGGTAGGAATCTACTTTTAGCCCCGGCAGCAATTTGACGATGGTTATCGCGTGATATCTCGAAACACGAAACTCGTCAAAACGTTCGTGTTACTCGCGTCCCGTACACGCTCGTGACGTTACATGCAGCCGGGCCGAGCACTTTAAGCTCCTTACCTGTCGCGAAGTTAGCTTTCGCGAAAATGCCATCGGATTACCTTGCGGCCATGTACGTACAGGAACAACGGTCGTGTATTTTAAAGGGGAGGGAACGGAATTCCAACGGTGGAACCCTCTGCCTCGGTCGGGAACACGTTACACTCTATACTTTCAATGGGATTTAATCGGGGTATTAGCGCCCGGAAACGTTGTCCCTCTTGTTTCTTTCACGAGGAACACCGACGCTGCTGCAGTATCCTCGAAAATATGATCCCGAATGAAAATACTCGAAACGAAATTGCTGTCTCCCAAATGATGGGTGCCGAATACACGAATTAAGTGACGAATACCTTTATTCAATACCTATAGTACCAAAACTACATTAGTTTTTTAAAGGGTCTAGTTGGATTAAGGTTCTGAAAAATGCCCCTCGGCTTATTTTAACCAGAAAGGGCTAGTTCGATAGCTCACCAAGAAAGAACCCTTCCTAGGAAGGGTAGTTACTGAAAAAAATCTGATTCATTCGGCATATCAAAGCACATACTCAATAATGTCTTAAATTTTTTCAACTGCAAACTCTAGATGTAAAAAAATCGGAAAAATATAGATATCGTGCTGTAATATCAAGAGCGACCACCCTGGAAATTAATTTAACAATAAGATATGGTTATCAACACTGTCTCTGATTTGTTCAGACTTTTAGCCAGACTGCGTCATAATTGAAAAAAAAAGATACGACCAATGTCGTGTTCGAAGGGGATTCGGCAAGTATGTAAATGAAGTGGACTTTGTAATCTATTAGAATCGCAATATTTCGTGATCCCTTCGTCCGTCTGACACGCTCTCTAATTTAATATTCAAAGAATTATACGATTTAGCCCGATACCATAATAAAAATGCGCGATTCATAGCGCGCCGATGGGAAAGGGGGTCAAGCAATTTCTCATGACTGCGAAAAAATAAAAAAGAGCGGAATGCTTGAATATTCACTACACGTTTAAATCTATTTTATTCATTTTCGCTGCCGCCGTCCGACTGACGTTACAAAAACTGTCTGGCGGTACAGGTAATGAGCACTTTAAATACTCCCTATATAATTCAAGTGAAAGCCGTGTACACACAAGAGGTCAAATATTAATAAATCATGCCGCAGAGCAGGAAGCGTAACAACTTTCGAGTTGCCTATATATTTGCAGGCGAACGTTCACTTATACATAAACATAGGTCATTAAGTAAGAAATCAAGGAAAATAAGCAACGAAAATAAAACCGCGCCTCGATTCGCATCACATTGTGAAAATACGAAGAATCTTTCGCCATTTTTTAAATGATATGTTTTTTAAAGAATTTAAGGGTCAAGAAAAATTAAAAACTTTTGGTCCTCAGTTTGTAGAGTTTAGTTAAATTTAATCGATTTAGTTAAATTTAAACGATTAAATTAAATTAAAATCGAGTTAACCAGTGTAACTATTCTTAGTTACTCTTCCACACGTGGTTAGTATAATTGTAAAAAATGTTTCATATATATATGTATATTTTAATAGCACTTCATAATGGAACACCTTGCACAAGAGAAGTGTGACTCTGAAGGATTGTGCACACGGTAATTACTCTGGCAAGTTTGTAATGTAGAGTAAGCAGAACTTTGGCTGGTAAGAAGTACGAGTGCCATTCCCAGTCAACCAAGTGAGACAGGTACTACCGCCTGTCGGATTAGTAGACTATTCTCGATCACGCGAGTAGAATGCATACTTCTTTGCGGTGGAAAGGTAACGAGTACTATCTCTATTTCATGAAGATAGAATAGGTAGAACGGGTAACGTTTCCGTTTGATGAATCAGTGAGGAAGAAACAGAGAAAAAGCAAGTATTGAAGAGAAAGAAAGAGGGAGATCCAGTGAATAAATGAGTGAGAAGGGAAAGGAGGAAGACAATAGGGTATGTTATTCGAAGTTCAATCGTGGAGACATTGTATCGAGCGATACAAACGAACTTAGAGCTACGACTTACGTAAGTAGAACAATTTGTCACGTGAAGAGGTAAGTAGAATAATTTGTCAAGTGAACAGGCAAGTAGAATATGGATTATTTTGGTCAGTGCTAGACAGATAGATACATATATAATGGTCGTACTGTGCGACGGAAGATCCAGGTCTCCAGCAATCACGGTTACCCTTAGTCAGCACAATCCTCGACGAAGCAGTTAATTTAGGAGCGCCACTTACAAGATAAGTAGAATGGGTACTTATCTGGACAAGTAGAATGTGCTGTGCGTCCATTCGAACGTGTAGATTAGACGACGTAAGAATTCGTCTGCTATGTAATTCGGGGAACGGAAGTTTCTGTAAGTCTTCATTTCTAGGCTGAAATTAAGTGAAATTTCAGGTCTAATTGACTTTGATAACACGAAAATAAATCTGTATTTAAAACTCCTCCAGTGGAAAGATCCAACGCCTGAACGAACGGATTTTAATATTTAAAAGGCACTCTAAATTCTGATATAAAAAATCAAAAATTAAAAAATATTTTATTCGTGCTTCCCATTTATAGAATTCATGATTATAGAAATGATTTGCTATTCAATAACATCAAATAATGGAAAATAGAATAGATTAAGACAGAATTACTTTCTTACATGCTTCAGGCTTGAATGTTATCTAACAATAGCTTGTACAATCTAGAAAGACGTGCAATACTGTTTACAGTTATTCAGGCTACAAGGATTTTATACTTCAGCGTGGCTTTCAGAGGTAAGCATGAATGTCTCATTTTGTTGGCAACATAAACGATTTTACTCGAATAATTAAACCCCATTTTATTATGCAGAGCTTGTAACTGCACATATCTCCGATCTTAGTTGTTGGGCTTGACTCGTATTAAACCTTTACGAGGGTACCTAGATAAGGAAACGATTATGCTTCTTATAAAAAGACAAAACGAAACAAAACCATACTCACAATTGAAAACAATATAATGGTGAACAGCTAGTGATAACGCTGCTGCCTTCACTAATGTTTATCAGTATTTATTATTTGTCAATATTGATTCACCCTGACATTTTTACTCATTCAATCCTGAGATAAATAAAAATAATATTATCATTATTAGTATTTAGTATCGGACACGGCTCCGTCGAAGAACAAAAAGTTGTACTTCGCTTCGCGTGTCAGGGAATGCGATAAATGTATTAAAGATCTACGATTGAGTAGTAACATACAAATCTCTACGAATGAAGAGTTTCTACAATCATTTCCATCTAATTACCACACGCCCATCCGCCGCTTTATCCCACCTTGCCCGTAACTCACTTCAAGCGTCGATCACTTACCGATACTTTCCATTTAATACCAGGAATTACAGGCTTCCCAGTTGGTCTCCTTTCCCTGCCCATTTTTCATCATTTAGGAGCGATACGCCGACTATTCCGCGAGGTACCGATACATCAATTATGCATACAGCAGAATAGAGTCTCTCTCTCTCTCCCCAGCGAAGTAGAATAACAATGTAACTTTAACATTGCTAACGCTTTCTTCTAGATGGCTCTAGTATAAGCAGCAAGTAGTATTGGCTAGTTATGGTCAGACAGTTTCCCTGCGTTTTAGAACTCGATTTTCTCGAAAACCGGGCATCAAATGAAAAATTGTTATTTCTTTTTCCTAACTCATTTTGACATGTAGAACCGTCCCCCGTTGCACCACCCCTCCATCCACGTCCTGTATAATTTTTATTCAGCATAAAGATCCACTTTTAATCCTTTACATTCGGATTTTTAACTCGAAAATCAAACGTTTCTTCTGGCCTAGAAAATTTAAATGATCAGTAATTGGTTAGATACCGAGATATCTAATAATGCAAACAATACTTCAAATAATAGTACAGCAATTATTAGTGACGCATCAGAGGCGCCACTCGAGTGTGCTATGGGTTAATACTTCAACTCGAATGTAACTGCTGTTTACTTTAATAAAATAAAAAAATGATTATCGACTACTGGGGCAGTTTTCCTAAAATCTGCCGGTTTGGAGCGCGCTAACAGTTAAGCCTCCCTCACACCAAAATAAATATTACAGGTATTTCCTAGCGATAGATTCTTAATATGTGGCGGTTCGGCGGAAATCTTGCGCGTTGGTGTGAACAAACATATAAGCCACCACATAAATTATACTGCTGCGAATCCTTCGCCGCGAAATATCCGCTGCCGTCGCAGAATATTTGCATTGGTCTCTGGGACCCTTTAATCCTCGGATGCTCGAGTCTAGCAACCCAGCAGACGGGTGCAGGGTCATTCTGACCCGTCGTAAAAGTTTATTGCGCACATACTTTTCGAGAGATTTGAAAAGTTACGAACCGCCTGCTATTGTACAAAAATAGAACGGGATGGATATATGCTGACGTAACGTTTATTACACTTCGGTGCAGTTTGTTCGCATGTTGTTCACGGTGTTCGTCGTGTCACTGCAAAGTTCTGCGTTATTCATTTATACACCTTAATAGAATGACTAAAGAAAAGATCGTACATCACGTTCTTTTATGTAGTTGTATGTTTGTAGTTTCAATTCTCAGTTTTCCACCTGTCGCACAAAATTGCTTTCGCAAAAATTAACGAAGATAATCAACACTGAATGTTGTCTATTGTTCTCAGGCAAATGCTATTCCTCCAGATTTGTAAATTCGGTGTCCAAATATGTTCTGGATCCATCGTAAGTGAGAGAGACAGAGTAAATTCGAACAATTTGAAAGAAAAAAATAAAAGAACTGACTTTGATCACACATTGGCGGTCAAGGCCAGCAAGACCGGCATACAGAAGTTATAAAAACAATTGCAGAAAAAATCGATATTGTCGCAGTAGGCTAATGTGCAGGTGAGGTGAACGTGGTGGTGTTCGATGGATTACGCTGCACGCGAGTGTAGTAATATTCGTGATAAGAAGAAGAGCTGTTCCGGTGGATAGAGAGTTTAAGAAGGTACATTGGAAGTGGTTTCGGAATGACCCGGCATTGGTCGAGCGAGGGTTAAGATCGTTCCAGCACGGCTAAGGTCGAATGGTCGAAGACGAAGACGAAGACGAAGAGCAACGGTACCGGTGGTAGAAAGCGAGGGGCAGGAGAGGAAAAGTGGGAGGAATGAAGTAAAGGTAGATGCGGCAAGGGGGTGGGTTACCTTATCGGACGAGCCGACGAGCCGTGAAATCGATAGCTCGATACTTTGCGCCGTCGCGCGCGGCCTCGTTCCACCGTGAAATCCTTCTAACGAGTTTCCGCATTTTCTGAAGTCGCCTCCTCGCGATCTATCACGAACCTCCTTCGATATTTTTTCGAATAAACCGTACTTACCGTTTTGTCAACGAGCTCCCTGTTACTCCCTTTACTTTCTTCGCACGGCTGCCTCTGTGTGCGTGTGGGCACACGTACGTCGCTGTTTAAGTTGGCGCACTCCTATTTCTCGACAATGCTGTTCCGCGGTTCTTATATTGTTACTTCAGCTTCCGTGAATTCTTTGCTTACGTTCGCTGCAAGCGATGCTTCACTACACCCTTCGACGTCAAAGCACTGAGCACGCTGTTTCGCACTGCCGAAAGTGTGTTAACACTTAATTGCGATCACCTAAAATTTTTTACAAAACCATTAATACCATTTTATATGAATTTATGATTTCGCCGCAAGGTTCGATCAATTTTACACAAACAGCGAATGTACAATTATTTATAAATGTACCTTGACGTATCGATCCCTATGTGGATCATTTTCATAAATAACATATATTGCATCTAAAAAAACAAATGCAAAAGAAATATAATATGCGAAATAAAATTAAAAACACAGCCAGGTCAACAAATAGAATCGACAAAATTAATGTACTTACATACTACGTAACAAAAAGAGAAGAAAAAACATATAGAACAAACACTGAGAAAAAATGAGCAGAATCTAAATTATATTGGATACTATTTTATATTGTTATTTCTGATTCCTGATTTCGAAACATTAAAAGATTCCACCTCCGTTTGCAAGTCTAATATTACGAGTACCAATACCAGTATATTATTATGAACATTATTAACAATATATCGAGAAAACAGAATTATGAAAACAATTCAATAAATTTATTTACTGGTATTAAGATAAACTGCACAAGAATGCTCACTAAATGCATACTAATTATTCGAATGGGATATTACAAAACCATTTTAGTGTTCGGCAGCTTATTGCTCGCCGTTGTGTTCGAAAGCGATGTGGATTAACCATCAATATGTCGCGACAATATTAAACGAATATGATACAGCTCCGATGTGCCGTATGAAAACAAGAAAATGAATAATGAGAAGAGAATGTGAATAATCCTGCACCGGCCGTATTGTATTTCTATATTTCAACGTTATACTCTTGTGCATACGTATAATTCTCTTTAATGAACTACATTCATCAACCGCGAGCCACCCGCCGCAACGAAGCAACAAGACATTATTAAACGACTGGAACCACTTTAATAATCGTCCAGTAATTGTCGCAATAAAAAACCATCCAATGACCGGTGCGCGCCATTGCACCGGCGAATAAACTTACAAAAGAAAAGAACTCCGGGCCCGGCCGGGTAACTGAATTTCCATCTTCCAATTTTTTATGGACCAGCCTCGGTACTACATCGAGCTCGTTAGTGGCCGTTTTTCCGTACTCGAGGCTAGATTTCTTAATTGAGGCTCGAGAAAAAGATTGGAAGTTGCCATCTAGTTTTCAATTTCCTGTTATCAGATTTTCTGCCATTTCATCCTTATCCCCCCCTGCCCGGGGGAAAGACGGAACAGAGATAGAGAGAGGGGTACAGGAGCGGAAGAGAGAGGCAGAAATGAATTATACACGATAATCGGTCGGAATCTTGATTGTCTAAGGAATCGCGAATATCCATTTCCGATTGTAACGCTGAAGAGGACTTTCGAGTGGCGCGGCAAGAAGCACGCTACCTGTCGAGCGAGTTCTCATCGATAAGGGATCTCGATAAGACAACCGATAAGACGGCGCCAATTGTGACTGGACGTTTCGTGAGCACTTCGTCTTTCGTGGAAACACGCGTTACAATGGAATCATTGAAGGCATCGTATTCTCTGGTAACAAGAACTATTTATTAGCCCCGTATAGATCGGTTCGCATTAATTAACTCTTTTGCTGAGAAAGCGTGTACTCGCGAACAAGACTGTTCGAATGATCCACCGGGGACCACTATCTTTAACAGACCGCAAATTACGAGGTATGGTCTAAATATGGGAACGCCGATCCCTCTGTCGAGGAGCCGGAGTGAAGAAATGTAAGTATGATAGTCAGTGAACGATTTGATTGTTTAAAAAATCTCAGTTTAGGCACCGTACTGTTTCGAAGCTGTTGAAAATCCGGAATAAAGCTTGAAAACCACCAGAAAATATTTATAAAATCTTATTGATAATATTAGGTGTGGAAATTCATTTATGGCCTTCGGGATTAATCGTAATTTTGGTTTATACTTCATACATTTTACTAGGTTCATCATTTACACGCAATAAAACCGATTAATTACATATAATTTTACCAAATACAGGTTCTCTCTTTCTCTATGTACATAAATGTAAATTTATAGGTTAAGTTAAGATTAAGGTAGTTGTAAGTTAGGGTAAGTTAAAAATGTAAAAGAGTGTATAATCAAATAAAATACTACTACATATTATTTTTACCATTCGTAAAATCGTAAAATTGTCTGAAAAAGACTTTTCTATGCTTTGAAAATTTTTCATTGAATCTTGGCAAGATTTTCGAAAATTTTCGACTGTCAGTACTTTAAAAAATTGTCAATTTTCAGTACATTCTACAATACTTTCAGCTTTCAAGCAATTCTACGAAGAGTTTTACGACTTTCAGGACTGTCAAGATCCTGGAAATATACCAGTATCTGCAACCAATTGGATTGAATTGTCTAGATAGTAAAACCCACTTTAGTTTCTAGGCTGTATACACTTGACCGGCATAAAAATTTCACAAACAGAGCTACAGATATTTGTACTCCATTTAATTAAAATAGATATACCGCAATCGAATCTATCAATCGAAGTAGCTCCACGCGCAGTTCGATGCAATAAAACATACAACTTTGAAGTTGATGTCCACGTTACTCCACAGAAATGCAGTATAAATAAAAGTTTCATAGCTACGTAGAAAACTTGGAATTAAAATCTTTGTATACGGAATTATTTATATTAATTGTTCCGTGAACTGAAAACATTTGAGAAAGTACGCTGTTTCAGACATTAAAGCGAATTTCAAAACAAAATTCTTTGCTGCAGAAATTAGACGCTTTGGTGAGAATATTACATAGGGTGTCCCGGTATTGATGGTAGGGTGAACTTACAGGGGGTGATTCCACCGCCATGAAAATCAATAAAATTTCAGAAACACTCACGCAGTCAAAGTTGTATCTTTACATTTTACATCCCAGTACAGGATTAACAATTACATATATGTGCGCAGAATGAAGATTAATAACAAATAATATGGCATGAAAAGCCCACGTTCTACCAGTTGTATCGTCGGTTTTATTCCGCTCTCGTGGACACTTTGGAACACCATGCGGCGGATCTATTGCCGGGCTGAAGCTCGCATCGGATACATCCGGATGTACTTATGCACACGTTTATGTGCGGCCGGAGGAAAGCCGCACGGCCGCTAACTAACTTCCTGTTACTCGCACGGTTTCCCTCTCTCAGGATTGACCCCGAATTACGTCGAATGTAATTAAAGTTACGCCACCGAAATAGGCAGGATTTCATTCGGGAGTCGAGGATGTGCTAATGGGGGGATTGTTGCGGCCGGAGAGGAAAAGCTGGCCGAATGCTACCCGGTCGGAGATACGGTACGTTTATAAATGTTTGGTGGTTGTCGGGTGATAAGTGAAGGGATGGGACGGAATTTCGAAGCGTGTTTATGTCAATCCTGGATATAGAGGAATTCTAAGCAGGGCCGGTTGAATACGTTATGGACGTGCGAGTGATGGTCGAGGGACAGGACCACGCGCTACTGTCCACTAGTATTTCCATGGCTACGTCTTCCCTCTACAATATTCGGACATTCCTTTCGAATCTTTTTAGCGAAACTATTTCTATCGCTCCTGTCTCCCATCGATTTTTGCACTTCGTATCGTGAGCTTTCTGAAAGTACAAGGTCTTGTTCGAATACATCAAATTCTTCGTACAGTGGATGCGCAAAGTATTCGTACACAATTTAAAAACGAATAACTTTTTCAAAGTTAAACCCAACAACTTAGATACACTTTATTGTTGTTCAACCATCCATTGTTTTACTGTTCTGAGATTTCTAAGAGGCTTTAAAGTCAACCATATTCGTAAAGATTTGTTGGGATTAATTTCTTTTAATTTTTATCCAAAATCTACATGACTGAAACTTCGACAGAAAGATGTAGGAGGAACTAAAACATATTCAAAGTTACTACGTTCGGAGATTGTCGCTACGCTAACTACGTGGAATCTTTTTAGCGAAACTATTTCTATCGCTCCTGTCTCCCATCGATTTTTGCAGTTCGTATGGTGAGCTTTATATGGCGATCTCGTGACGAAGAATCCTTCTGAAAGTGCATGGTTTTTTTCGAATAAATCAAATTCTTCATACAGTGGATAAGTGTACATAATTTAAAAACGAACAACTTTTTCAAACTCAAACCCAACATCTTAGATATACTTTATTGTTGTTCCACTGTGCATTGTTTTACCGTCCTCAAACTTCGAAGAGGCATCAAAGTCAATCATGTTCGTAAAGATTTGTTGGGAATAATTTATTTTAATTTTTATCCAGAATCTACATGACCCATGACTCGAGACTCTAGAGAATTTTTCGAACATAATCGTCTCGAAACTTCAAAGTTACTACGTGTGGAGATTGTTGCTATGCTAACTACGTGGTTAAACAATCGTCCAGATTTCCCTCGTCCCCCGAAGTGTTCCAGCACTTATGACCGCAGGTGTACGTGTGTATTGGTAAATGCGTTCAAACATAATACAATACAATGTGAATCGGTGTGCTGGGGGAGAGAACGGTCGATAGTGTTGGTGCACCCTTAGCTCTTTCATCCTTCCTCCGTTGTACTGGCTTGGAAGAAGGGAAACGGAAGGAACCGAACGGCGAGAAGAGCGAGAGAAAGGGAGAAGGACAAATGGATAGGGGGATGGAAGAGAAAGAGAGGGAGAAGAGCAGAAAGTTGGCTCGGCGCCAAGCCTGTTGAGCGCCACGCCCTGGGGAAAGAAAAGCAAACGAAAAAGGGATGGGCTCGGAGGCTGGAAAATCATCGCTGCGATTCGAGCCAGGTGCCGATCGGCCGACCGACCGACCAACCACTATAGATATAGCACTCGGCCTACCCCTTGTCGTGCCTGTTGCATTCTCTGTACCTAATACTTCCGCCGTAGGCGCGACCAGAGTCTTTTCTTAGCATGTTGATGTAACCGGGTGCTCATCTTTCCCTCGATAAACCACCGGTTTGTACACATTTCCTACCGCGGACGCGCTCCCGAGTTTATCGTCGTGTTCGCGTAATTAGAATGTAGCCGCCGCTGCCTCGCCACCGACGCCGCGCGCCGCGTTCGTCGCTGGTGAGCGCGTGCGCGTGCTACCCGAGCATAAAGTAGTATAAACACGGCTTTTTCGGACGTACACGCGTTACGTTATCGCTGGAAAATTACGAGTCCCTCGGACGTAGCCTACTCGTTCGTCTAACCGTAGTGCTTTCGCACGAGATAATAGGGCCGTTATTATCGCTGAGTGTGGCCTTTTATGGTAAATAATTTCAGAGAAGGGACTCAACTATTCCGTGAAAAGGATTAATCGTGACGAACATTTTATGGAGTTACGTGACACGCGTTTCTGGATGGACTTTTACCGCGAGCTGTCCCACTGTCGGACTCTCGAGGCTTTTCAACCCCTTAACACTGGGTTTACCGGGCACTAAAAGTCCACTTATATATATATATATCACTTTATGAAAATAATAAAAATTTATCTACTCCAATTTTATTTGTTTGGATGTTGTAGATTCAGCATTAATAAATTACCCTTTCTTGTTAGCGTTAAACTATGTATAAATAATATAAGTAGTTTAAAAGATACTAATTGTATAAATAGTATAAATAGTATACAAATAGTGCGCATATTTCAGACCCAGAATAAATAGTATAAATAGTATATATGATATAAATAGTATAACTGGAATGTATCTATTAAAATTTTATTTGTTTGGATGTTGTAGATTCAGCATTAATAAATTACCCTTTCTTGTTAGCATTAAATTATATATAAATAATATGAGTAGTTTAAAAGATACTAATTGTATAAATAGTATAAATAGAATATAAATATAGACAATATAAATAGTATAAATTGAATAAACAGTATAAAGATTATTAATAGTATAAATAGAATAAATAGTACAAACAGTACAATGTTATATATAATATTAATAGTAATTGGAGGATTTGATAATGCACAGGTACCTGCAGACCTTTGCGTGAACTAACTCTTAATCAGATTTTCCATCAGATAACGAGGCAGCAACGTTTCTAAAAGATTCCAGAAACACACTTACTCTACATCTTCGATGAAATTCTTGATCTCGACTTTCAAGGGCAAACTTTTTTGTACCTAATTTAAATTCCAACCTTCTTCCCAATTACACACCAAAATCCGTGATAATTGCTAAAAGACGCGACAATTGCCGAGGCAACAACAGAAAATTTCCGTCTGGAAGGCGTGTAAATTAGCGAGTCAATTGTGCATTCTAATTTCTCTATCCTTCTCGGGACGGCATTAATTCTTAAGTAGTCCCCTGGCCGTAGTAAATACTGATGGTTGCCGGCAATAAATACTGCATAAAACAGAAGTCCGTAAGCTTCCAGCTCGGAGGGTTAATTTAATCTTCGTGTAACTGTTTAAGAATTAAATAATTATCTCCGGGTCCGTACGCGCGATGGTTCAGAAAAACAAGATGGCCGCGTAAACGAGAAGTATGGACGCGCTGCATATTTCCATGCGATAACAAGAAAATTGCGGGCGAAACGAAGTGCTTGACGAACGGTAATGTGCAGAATGGTTCACACAGTCGACTCGGTTGTATACCAAAACCAGAAAGGTACAGTAACGTGTCGATTTATGTATGTGTGTGATGTATCTGCTGTAGAGCAGAACCAATCAGTGTCATTTAACTATTCTAATAATAATTAGTTACCTAGCATCAAATTATATCTTTACTGATTTAAATGTTGTAATATAAAAAAGGGTATAAAAATAAAAACATTCTGCATTACTCGAATTATCAGTAGATTTTTTTTTTAAATAATTGTGCATATATGGTGTACGTATAATAGTACCCGTTTTTCTTTTTCACTCGCCTACTTTGTCTCTCAGTAAAAAATCAATTCGATAAAAAAGCAAATAAGTCTACAGATTATACTTTTGAAAATAATACAATGTTTTAGCCACGTATCACAATACGTATTCTGCATTGAAAAAACGTGTCAAATTGATACTAGCAATGGATTAGAATTAATCTCGACTGACAGCGAATGACCTGGAACCATCAATAATTGCATATTACAAATCAATATGCAATGCAGGCCAAGCATGATGAACGTAGTTTCAGTTTAGAGTATTCGTTTCTGTGGTGCACACGCTTTTTCACAACACTTGTTCCATGTTAGCAAAACGAAAGGAAAGTCTTTGCACTTTAAAATCAATTGACATTATTTTTTAATATTTGTCTTAATTTAATTATCATAGACGAAATATCGACAATTTCTCGAGAAATGTATCGTTCAAATACTTATTTCTTGTAATAAAACGCTTTATTCTGTCTCTTAAAATGTTAATAAAATTTTACAAGGTCGTTACGTTACGACTAACACAGTGCGGACTTGAAGATTGAATGTCACGAATGCGGCACAGATGAAAGCTCTTTCGCGATTTATCTGCTTATTCATCGGCTGCCTGCATAATAGATAATAGAACGACGACAAGGCTCTGCACCTGAGCAAGGTATCGAGATAGCATCTCGCGATAAGCTATATCTGTTTGCTAGACCGGTGATTTTACTCGGCCGCACATTCGCCACGTGCGATAAGGCTTCCGGCCATTACAAGAATTTTGCCACATAGAGAAACCGTGAACGCAACCGAAACCCGTCCCCCTTCGTTTTTGCCCTTCGCGGCCTCGCGCATATTGCCGCAATAACAATTTATCGTGCGAAATGATCGTGGTCACCCCTTTCGAAAGTAAACAAAACCGTTCGGATTAGAAAATTGCAAAAACGATGCATTACGTTACAATTTCACCCCTTTATGCCGCACGGAGTGCTGTTGGAATAATTCTGTGGATCGAAATTGATTTTCAATAATACGTCGAATGAATTGTCGATATTATTAGAATAATGTACAGAAATGCCTCCATACGCGTGAAAGAGAAGTGCACGATATTTGTAACAAAGTAATCGTGCGTTGTAATTTCGATAAAATTTGAAATGTGTGAAATTAAATTACAAATGAATCGCTGACATTATTAGAAAAATCTGCAGAAATGGTTCAATACGAGGAGATGTGAACATTTGTTTTAAAAAATTAATGAAAATTTGAAATTTTTGTAATAAATGCATGTGACTTCTTTTTTTATAACTCCTAACTTTATCTATACATTCAATCAAATATACAGCGTATGATGTTAAACTGAGTACAATGGTTTTTCTTAATAACAAATCTAATAACGTCATTGAAAATGAATATCCCTCTGGTGCGATAATTTTGTCCCACTAGATTGCGAAAATGTCACAGTGTGCGTCGTGGAGATTCATTATGCGGTCGCATCACATCAACATATTTCATACTTAGCTCCACCATTCCCAAGGAGTCGAATGACGTGGAACTAAGAATCACTTTATCCGAATTACTGGTATTTTAAACAAATTTGCATTTCGGTATTTCCGGTGATAACGTAATACTGGTAAAATAAGAAATTTACGAACGTTACTTAGCAAAAGTTAAAGCAGCAGAAAATTATTTAGCAATAAAAATATGTATGCACTCGTAGTTTTATGAAAGACACATGTACATACAACGTAACCTGTGCAATTTTACTTGTACTATTATGTAGATGGATATAATCCAGAAATTACTCGATAGCGGGAAATTAGAATTTCATTAAAATTTTTCGAACTAATATCCACCAACGAGCCTGAAATATGTAGTTAATAATTGCAACATGATAAGTTTGGATGGCACTAGGAAATAATCAACGTCATAAATGAAAAGTAATGAAACACATATTTTCTGTATTTCTACTAATATCTACCTGTAGAACACCCATTTCATATGGAGTTTAGCTTCGCCGTTTCAAACAGTTAATTCGTGTATTGCAATTAAATTATTTCGCTTTGAATTTATTTGAACCGTATAGTGGAAAACTTATAACTTCGAATGGTATGCAGTTATGAAAGCAATTAATATATCAAATGCAGAAACAGTAAAAACATTTAAACAATTTAGAAGTAATGTCTTCTTTGTATCCATAAAGTAATGACAAGAGGTCTTGTAGACAAAATTGTGTAAGAAACTTACATAAAGTAACAATTTTAATTTTGCGTAAATAAAATGTTAAAAAAATATGACAAAGTACAGTTTGCAAGAAACAACAGTTATGTGAAGTGATCAACAATTTCGTAGAAGCTATTTTACTGACCTGAACTGTTGGATGCATGTCTGACCAAGAACAGACCGTTTCTACTTGCTCAGTTAGTAACAGACTCGATTTTACATTTGCAGATCGAAGATAGGCCGCATTCACCTCACTTATCTGTTCCACTGCGGTCTTAATCTAGTTGTTCGGTAGAGATCGTTTCATATCTTCCGAATTTGATCAGGAACTTTCGTTATTTCTCCTTGCCTGAGAATAACAGTCTCAGTCAGTCGACTTCCCTGAGCAACCACAAAAATCCACGATCCTCTGGAAAACAAGATTAGAACCAGGAATTTATTTTCAGCTCGTATATTATTTTTCTGAAATGTGGACAGCAAATATGTCGAACGTTCACTGTGTCATGGACTATTTTAATTATAAAAGTTTAACGAGAAAACCTAATATAATTGCGAGCAATAATTTCTATTAAAGTTCTCTTTCGTATCTAAGGCATTTGATTGTAGAAGGTGGGCCGGAAATCGTAGAAACGGGTAGGGGGTGAAAGGGCATTTTCCCCATCGATGTTTTTTCTGTCTTCGCCACGGACTGAATTCCCAGGGGATTTACAGGAAAGTTTCAATTGCGGCTGTCCTTTTTAGTCCGAATTTAGTGGTGTCTCGCCGGTGGCTAGATTGTCCACGTACAACTGCTAGCCCCGGTTTCATAGCCTCTAACCTGGCCTTGCAATATAGCACGACACGGTTCAGCGGCGTTTCGAGGCGGCCCCGGTTCTCCAGGAATTCCTATCCCTCATAAATAAGATTGTCCAATCTAAGTCGACGAAGGTGTTGGAATAACCCTGAATCACTAATTACAACGCTTTATTGAAACTATTGAAATAATCCGACTATGCGCCACTTAGCAATGGGTCTTCCTGGACTGCTGATCTTTATGCGATTCTCGTTTTCGAGAATTGAAATTCTGTTCGAGCTAGATAACGGACTTTCATGCAGTTTATTTTTGTGTCAACTATAAAGAGTCACAGTTGAAGAAAGTAATGAAAAATTAAGTACTTCTTCTATGTACTTATTCATACAAAAAATAACTTTTATTCGTACAAATAATAAAAATACTTCTTTATATGACCAATACAATTATTTCTATACAAAAGAAAATGATTTATTAAAAAATTTCAGGAGAGAAAAGCAACATTAAGAAGAAAGACGTGTGCGATATTGAGGAGGAACTTCATGGGAATTTGAAGAGGTGGGCATGCTGAAAACAACTTTATTATTAATAAGAGGGTTCAACCTAAATACTTCATCCGTGGAATCCTTAAACTTGCGGTGGGCATGTTCATTTTACTATCATGGTTACGGGGGTAGAAAACATCCGATGAAATTAGTGAATTTCTGTGGACGAAAATTATTAATAATACCATAGCATAATGGATACAAATAAACACACTGACCAGTACACTACCTGCTTCGAAAAGGAAGTAGGTAAAAATCATGTAACAACAATGACAACAATGAAATTCGTGATCACAAGAATTGTTTAAATAAGAATTAACAAATTCATGTCCTATCTTTTCATTCCCGACAACGTGCGAGCCACTATCTCTGTTCTCTTTCACCCGTTCAAAGGTGTGAAAGCCCTTAGGAAATATCGGAGGGGTGGGGGTAGGAGGAGGGTAGAAGTACGCAGCGCCGCCAAGGGTGAAAAGGGGATGCGGTTAGGGAGCTGTCACGTAAGGATTCGTTCCCCAGCGTTGGTACATCGGTTCCGATGGTTTGCGTATGATGCGAGCAGTCTCCAGAGCTTGACGAGAGAAGCCGAACCGAGACAGGACGAGGCCAGCAACAGCAACGAACGCGAACGGCGTACAGGAGAGAGCGCAGCTCGTTCCGGAGCGCAATGTTGGCCAAGATCAATAGGCGCGCCACGAGCCATCATCCCAGGCGACAGAAAACCCGCTAGTTTTGATCTCTCGCGCAAGCGCTCCCCATCTGCTCGCTCCGTATCACCGACCGTCGCTAATAACAACGACGCTACCGGTTATGACGATCATGTCGGCATTGAAATCTGGCCGGACCAGAGATTACGTGTAGTCGTTTCGACGAGTGCACAATCACGTTTCCAATATGGATCGTCGAACGTTCGACTATTCATTAACGTGTCCGAATTTTCTGCACAGCTCTATTTTATTCCTTAATCATTTTCCCTCGGGTGGCGACTAAGGGACACCATTAACAATTCTTTTATCGTTATTCATAATTTAACACCAATGTGTAGGTGTAATTTGAAACAGTAAAAATATTTTCAAACTATTATCCATATTAAAAAAGAAATTTTCTATTTCAGTCTAGCTTGTTGCAATTCAGGTATTATTAGCAATTCGATAATGGAGTTTTTATCTCGCATTTTAGTCTAGTTGGTTTTGGTATTAAGAAATTGAATATTAAATATGAATACACATGTGGAATGTTAGTTCAGTACAAATATCTATTAAGTATCAACACATTTCTAGAATGCTAGTTTATATATTGAGAACATTACTATTGTTGAATATTATTATTGCAAAATAAGTGTCGAAATCGTCTTCCATAAAATTTCGAATCAGTTAAAAGCATCATCAAGAAACAATCGATTAGATATCAGCCTTTGGGTGGCGTGCATGAAAATTGCAAATATCGCGAACATACAATTACGATATCTGTTATTATTGTATTACAATTTCCCTTAAAACGCATATGGGTTAATAACGTCAAATGAATTTTATTCGGAACTATTGTACGTATGAAAGTGTGTAATATTATGGTAGTACAGAGGAGTATGGCAGAGTGAACGTAATTGGTTTTAAAGCTTCGTTTATGGTATCTGTTCGCCCCAGCAAATATTTAAATATATCTCCACTGTGACAGTCTAAAGAGAAATTATGAAAATAATGGCTCGGACAGGAAAATTTCAACACGGTATAAAACATATTAAGGCAAAACTACTACAGAATTAAATAACTTAATTTTGATGCGTTAACTTTGAAAAACAGAAAACACTTTTATATATAATTCCCAGCTATTGCACGATATAATTATGATAAAAAAAATTTTCAATGAAAGAACGACTGCGTTTATTTCACGTGGAATAATTCATGTGAATATAGATCGTTTTCCCGTAAATTCTAAAACGTCCTAATTCCGCGACAGGATATTATGGACGACAGTACAAAAATGCATAAATAGTTGCTGACTTTCGTTAAAATTATACCGCAGATTGCCCCGCATTTAATGATATAACCGAGCCAGAGAGACTCCGCATGCAAAAACAAATTGAAAATGTGGAACAGAATTTCTTCATACCTGCTCGCCCCAGCATTATATACTACACATTCAGAGGATTTCGTAATAAGTAAAGAAACCGAGACGGAGTTAATTTCACATGCAAAAACAAGTCTAAAATGTGGAGTATATTTTTCTCCGCGCGGTGTTTAATTCTCGGGTAAAATCGAATTTATACCATTTCTCTGGTACGCGTGTACCCTCGGCCCGATTTCATTCTCTTGTCTGATTAATGGTACTTACTTCTACTTAATAACATATCCAAAATCCTCACACCCAACATATGCATGGAAAACTTCTTATGTAAAATCAGAATTTACTGTCCCGATTATAATTGCCATACCAAGTTTATTAATTTAAAGGTTTCCAATTTCGAAAACTCGTATGAGAATAATTAATAATTAATAAATTGGTCCGAGATCATTGTAAAATGCAGGAGCTTTATAAACATTTATTTCTCTTCTATATAATTTTAGTGAACTGGAAGTAGTACGGCACTTTTAAATTCTTAGAATAGTTTTAATAAATATGAGTTTGAAAAAAAGAGGATAAATAATTTCACGTGTCACAAATTCCGAAGATCATGCACATCCTCGAATTCTGAGGTTGTAGTTGAAATGGGAGCCTCGGCTGTGTAAGTTTGGTTGCGTTCATTCGATTTGGTAATTTAGTTTGTTCGGATTAAGCAACGGCTTCCGTCCGACGTGCACAGGCCGCCCCAACTTCATCGTTTCGAATGTATCCGATGCAGAAAGTTGTCTGCTTAACTTTAGTCTCAGCGAGGTGTATCTGCGATGAAGTTTGAGCGATGGAAATTGGTGGATTATCCTTGACGACGATCAAAATTGAAGTGACGATGCGAGATATTTTTTTATTTGTTCATCAATTCCCTCAGGATGCATTCGCATAGATCTACAGGGTGATCGGTAACTGTCCAACCCAGAAGGGGATGATCCCACATGAAACGAACAAGGGATGCTTTCCAGTAAATTAGTGTTAATATTATTTATAAAAGAATTAGTATATTGGAAATTTATAAATCCTAGGCAAAATTGTTGAGATCGATCAATTGCAATTTCCAGAGCGTCGCCATACAACGGAGAATAATATTTAAAATTCAATGGCACAATGTTCCTTTGTGACGCCAAAAATGTGGCTAATAATTCAGAGAGCGGAACGAAATGGAGCACTTCGCGGGCGAATAGGTATATTGTTTCATGGGAACACGGAGGGTAGGGGGGTTTTAAAACGATGATGGGGATGTCGGTGGTGGCGATCGAAATAACTGTATTCGAGGCGAGCCATTAGAGGGGTCGAAAACAGCGCGCGTGTTTATGCGCTGCTCCGCGCTGTTTCCTCGAGACCGTATCACGGAGCCGAGCTCTAAAAGCAAATCTGTCCTCGATTTATCTATGGCTATCATTGAACGCATCCATCGATGCATCACCGATAATGGAAAATAAATCGACCACGACCGGGAAAACATCGAATGGAAAAGTTGAAATGCAGACATTCATCCTGCGTATCACACGATACGTATTCCTCGGGTCATTTCGAGTAACTTTTTCCTTTACGAAAATGTTCTCCGTGACTTAGATCAGGAGTTATTAACGAAAAAGCACGAACCAATCAGTTGCGGAGGCGTGGCCCTTCCGCAGGAACCGCGTTCTGATTGGTTAGTGCTTTTTCGTGAATAACTCCTAAACGAAGCCACGGAGAAGATTTTAGTAAAGGAAAAAGTTACTTCAAATAACCTCGAGAATATACCCCTGTTAAGCACAACATGTTTTCAAGTGGCAATTGTTTTATTTTCAGCGTTGTAAACTATGTTTCCGCTTTAAATGAATTAATGTTGCGATTCTATCGCGACGAAATATTCGCGACGGTTTCCCGGATCCTTTACAGGGGTTCCTCGCGGACGCCTGGAGATCTCTCGACGTTGCGCGTCGCAGATAGCTGCGAGATAGCTGCAAAGAAAGAATGGAAGATGGAAAGAGAGAGAATTTCAGAGGAGGCTAGACAGCTCTTGTGCGTGTCGCTTTGTGATAAACACCGAGCGGGGAGCCAACGTTACCAATGCTACCTTGCTGTTCGCGTGACCAGCTGATGGGACCAAATCTTATTTATTATGTAATAAATATAATAAATATTGCTTATTTATTGTCGAGTAACTGTAATAAATAAGACCGTCATAGTGTAGACGTTGGAGTACCTTTTCGGAATTGCGGTACAGAATTGGTTTTCATTCCGTCATAGTTTTCATGACTTTTAACAATAACTGATAACATACACTGTGAGTCATTTAACTTTGCTACGAAATGTATTATTACTAGACTTTATGTATTCATGACAAAAATAGTAGCTGCGAAACAGTAAGAAAAATTTTAACAAATTGGATAGTTAGTATCAATATGTTAATTTCAAGAAATTCTCAAGTGGCTTCAGCTTTTTACAACGTGCAGGAAAATTTTTAATGTAGATCCATAATGTAATTATTATATGATAAATCCACCTACTATTCATTGGCAGCGACAATGCTCAGAAGAATGAACTAAGTGTTCAAGTAGATGGTTCAAAGCTGAATAAACTGATCAAGTATCCGAAGCAGTGAAGACTATATCAAGAATAGTATTATCTACGTCGACAAGCATAGATCCATATTGTGATTGAAACTTCGAATGCAACCTCTCTATTGACAAACTTTGCACACGGTAGAACGGGCAAGAGTTAGAATATGAGCAATACAGATTGTATTCGAAATGTTTCGCATATCACGTCGAGACCATATCAGTGTCCCTATCGCTCTCGTAACCCGCCAATCAAACTCGATACTTCTCACTCTTAGCGACGACGTAATTGGAGCGATGCGTCAACCAAAGAAATCTGACATACCCCTATCCGGCTGATCACAGTATTGACTATATTTCACATAACAATTTCAAAACTTACAAAAATACATTTTAGTTATGTAGCGTTTAGAAGCCTCGACCAAATTTACTACTTATTTTATTCTCATGATGTTTGGGCATTTTTTCTCTCGAATGTTAAGATGAGGTCAATGTTTTCGTGTTTAAAAAGGCTCATCTGAAGCAATACTTGATACTTTCTGTTTTCGAAAATGTTTATCAATTTCAAAATAATTGCTGACTCTTCGGAGATTCTGTTAAATAATGATGGTTTCTAGTAATTATTGCAGATGAATTCTGGTACATTAAATGCTACTTTACATTGTAAAAATCTTAATAAAATTCGGTTTATTCGAATAGAAAATGAGTTCCTGAATCTGGTAAAAAATTAGTGTTACTCTTTTTTTTTATTAAGCTATGAATGCTAACATTACAAGGATAACTTATGAACTATAACTAAGGACTATGTTGAACATTTTCGAATACAATATTAACATTAAAGAAATAAAATAGGGTGGAAAATGACCCTGGTTGCAAAGTTTGCAAATCAAAGTATCTCTATTATTATCGTAGATCGGACATTGCCATAACACATGATTAGGATCCTGTACCAGACAACCACATAGACAACTTGTGTCATCGGCAAGTTTAATCTTAAACAGGGAGGCCCTAAGTTGATAGTGTTACTCTTAAATAACGTTAAATAATGTTAGACGAAACGATTCGATCGAGAACAAAATTTCTGTTCTCTTATCACAATCACGAATTAAGAACAATTTCCCAGACGACTGACGCATGACTAAAGCATATTTGATATCACATGGCAAGATTATACTTGCAGGATTATGTGACGTATGTTATTTTTCCACGGCGAAGTCGCCGGTTTAATTAAACGTTAGTCTCGTATAATCAGATTGGAGGGCGGCATTTCAGGTTTGATATCCCGTCGGAGTAGTTAGGACAAAGCCATCAGTTTTCTGACTGGTACCCCCGCTAATTGGAAACGATCACAATTTTTGCCTCGCGATTAAGTTAATCGTCCTTGTTAAACACAGCCCCTACTATCCTGATCGGGGGTGCTGTGGTCGTGTGTACGATCGCATCGGCTCGAATGAATCGCGGCGTGCACGATGAAACAGTACGCCCCTTAATTAAAAAGCCACGCGTTCACGCTCGATTCCGGCTTTCTTCCGGTATGCACGCAAAAGTTAATTCAGCCGCACAGTGCTCAATTTTCTGTAATTAACGCGGTGTTCCGGATAGAAGAGTTCCCACGCATGTTACCCGCGCAAAATACCTCTATACACCTCTATATCCCTTCAGCTCCCTCTTCCCCGGTGTTCCTCGTTCCACGGTCGCTTGCCCGATCGACGAAACAAAAACGGCAGAAATAGAAGAATTCGCGTGCCCCGGCTATAACAAGGCGAGTTCAATTTTAAATGGAACGCTGTGTGGACGTAGTTATTAACGGGAACAGAGGCCACCGGTTTCTCCCTTTTAATTAGCTGGCGGATCCCCGCGGACGCGTTAAGAAGGAAATAACGTGGCCGGACGCCGACGCTCGTGTCAAACCTGTCCGAACGAGAATGTAAGCGGGGGGTTGATCGATCGGATGTCTCTGGAGCTTTACATTCGATACCGTTTCTATCCTTCCGTCCGGCCCCGATAAGCACCGGAGCGGATCTTTATTTCGAATAAAATCCAATTTTCCAAACTCGGCGAATAAAGAAATTTATCGGAGCCCGCCCGTACCACCAGACCCGTCAAATATTTTTCTATCGTCGAGCGACAGATGCAGGGGGACCAATCTCTCTTTCTGTTTCGCCACTTCTTTGAACACTTCGACTGGCCTCGAAACTTCGCCGTACGAACCCATTTATTTAACCCTCATTCATCCCTCATACTCGTCAAGTGCTTCTTAGTTTCATATCGCTTTGTACTTTTTTCCATTTTCTTCTGGTTTTAGTTGTGTTCAGTGGGTGGAACAAATATTGGCACACTTTTTAAAGGACCATTTTCAAGGACCACTTTAATATTGGGCCATGCGACTTAGATTGTACATTGAAGTACTTTTTAATTTCATATCTCTTTATACTTTTTCCATTTTCTTCTTGTTTTAATCGTGTACAGTGGGTGGAACAAATATTGGCACACTTTTTAAAGGACCATTTTAATATTGGACCATACGACTTAGATTGTACATTGAAGTACTTTTTAATTTCATATCTCGTATTGTACTTTTTTCCATTTTCTTCTTGTTTTAATCGTGTACAGTGGGTGGAACAAATATGGCACACTTTTTAAAGGGCCATTTTGAAGGACCTCTTTAATATTGGACCATGCGACTTAGATTGTACATTGAAGTACTTTTTAATTTCATATCTCGTTTTGTACTTTTTCCCATTTTCTACTTGTATTCATCACAAATTGAATACATGATGTACAAAATATTTTCAGTGGTGTCCCAGAGTCGAATACTAAGGATTAATAACGAGAAGTATTCTTGTTATAAACTACCTTACGATCGATAATCAACAAACACATTTACTAAGGGTTAATATCTAGTTATCCTTTCCCACGCCCTTACCACGGTACGGTGGCTTTTAATCACGATCGAGCAAGAATCTGTGTGTCGACGGATCAGTTGGTGCCATCTGGTGGCACCGGAAGTGCCTCCGCGCCGGAAGGTACCAATCGGACGCAAAGAAGGAACCGGCCCTTAGAAACTCGCGAACCATTTACAGGCACCTTTGATGGGACTAGTCCAGGAATTATTTTGATCTCCGGAAATTTGACTGCTGGTTAGGTCAGCTCCTCGTGCCCGATCGCGCTGGTCTCCGCCCTAAGAGAAGTCGGCCCCTCGCCTTCTTTCCTCGGCGATCGCAATTATATTCGAAGCCGACCCGCCGCTGCCGCGGGTAAATATGTACCGAGAAGTGAGCGCGACGGGAGACAAAAGCGTTTCCCCTACTATAATCCGCGTTTATGAAAGAGAAACAAAGCGATGAAAGAAATTAAAGTAGACTTCAGTGGACGAGAAATGCTACCGAACGAAAAGAGACAGACTTGCCCGCTGCTGGTCCGGCCCGACCCGGCCCGCTCAGGCTTGCGGGGCGCGGCCGGGGAGAGAAAAAACGTTCCCAACGTTCTGAAATTAGACCGACCGCTTCTTAGAAAATACAATAGCGTCGCGGACTGCCGCTGGTAACAGAGGGGCTGCGCGGGGAGGGAGGCCAACGGAAAGGGTAGAAAGGGGGGAAAGATACTCAGCGTTAAGCGGCGGCCGACTGCGATCGAAGCTTTTTAGGCCCGCAAAGTGCAAGCATGGGATATAAAACGCGCACCGGCTCGTAATAACTGGCTGCAGCCAATATGTACGAGTCCGGAAAGGTCAATGATCGTTCAAGCCCACGCAAAGATTCTTTGAAAAGCACCCTTCCCCATCCCCTCCCCCGCCGTTCAACAACCCCCGTTTTTTCATGGAAATACCCGAACTGTCGAAAATATGGCTGGGAGTGCAGACCCGTTCGGGTCCGGCCATGATTGAATGAAACGAAAATGGAAGACCCGAAAATTGGGCTGTGCGCGAATAAATATTTGTGGGATGAGAAGTGCCCGTTTCTCGTGTGTTGACAATTTGTTATTGTTCTTAGATGAAGTCATACGAAGTCACGAATACTGGAGCATCATCGATATTTAATCGACGGACTTGTGGACCCTGGGAGGACCTTAAGCCGATTAGAACAACCCTGTTGTTCTTCTTATGGACAAGGGTATCTCGGGGAGCGTGATGCAAGGCGACATGGTGTTCTGCTGTTTGCAAGATTAAGTAAAAAAAAGTACATCTTTTGACCCTCCGTTTCCGAGAAAATCGAGTTTGAAAATTCTGCGGTTACGCGTATTGTTGGTCCGTCTGATCATGACCGACCAATTCTACTTCCCGGGAATGGTAACGCGCAGCCGACGAACTTCCAAACTCAATTTTCTTGAAAACGGAGCGTCAACCGAGAAAATGTAACTCGGTTTGTTTTACTTGTTTCTGCGAACGGAATCATGCCCAATTTGTCATGAGGCGTCCTATATAAGAGCCAGAGGTAAATAGACTCTTTGTAAATAATTGTACGTGAAATTATTCTAGGTCGGATGAAATGTTTAATTTTCAAATTAAAATAGCTCCTGCTGCAAAGGGTTAAATCAATATTGAAACGTCATAAAGGATTTAGAGATACAGTAGCATCATCGACGAGGGACACTGCGGTCAATAACCTAGTTAGAAGAGTGCAGAGGGGTACAGGTGTCATTGTGACTGGGTTACGAAGTCAAGAGGCAGCAACACCTGTTAAACGTTGACAGATAGCTCAGATAGAACCAATTTCTTTGGCATAGTGTGTCTTTTGTGAGACTTTAACGTTACAGATCGTATAAAAGTTTGGTACTGTAGTGTTTAATATTATTAACTTTTTTTAATTTGTTGCAACGATATCGAAGAAATTCGGCAAAAATGTTACTGCGATCTTTTCAATTACTGGTTCATTAAAATTATACAATAAGGGGATTACACCAATCTTTGTAAACACTATCGGCATGTGAAATTTAAATCAATAAACAAATAATAGTAATAGCTAACGTAGTTATTCAATTTGCCTGGTTATTATAAGCATCAGTGTTTACAAATATTGATACTGTTGTGATGAACATTATGATATTAACAAGTTCCGCGTGATACAATCAATACGCGTCGTCTACGTTTCCAACAAACCAGATACGCTAACCAGTCTAACTCAAAGGTGCGCGCATCCGAGAAACGTTCAAAACCAATTTTGTTTTGAAAATTGGACAAAATTTCAATTTTTTTTTTCAATAAACTGACGTACGAAAAAATTGTATTCGATATTCAAACGTGGAAAAACCAACCAACAAAAAAAAGAGAGAATGGTCAAAATGTAAACATTTCATTCCACTTATTTACAAACTTTTTCCACAAAATACCGTCGATACGAAACAGCTCGTTGAATAATTTTTTGACATGACACCGTTTTATTCGAGCAAACAGAAAACTTCACAACTTTTCATGGTTTTGTTTGGCACTGTTGTTTCTATATCGGCAAATATGCCCCATTGTTTGTCGAAGTAATTCAATGAAGTTTAATTATATAGCAAATTAAAATTATTTTTCAAGTTTTTCGGTCAAATACCCCATTGTGCGATGGTAACGATTCGACAGAAAAATGGGGGTTACATGGTGTAAAATGTGTCCAAACACTGATCAGGGGAATCAGCTGGATCTACATGGAATGAGTAATTACGGGCACTGAATTAAGCTTGAACGCTTGTTGAACTTTCTCCGGCCGATCCTTGAAACTACCGCATACTGACCGAATTCATTAAAGTGCGGGAAAGTAACACGGTGGGATAACGGACACGGAATTACGGGAGCGTCGGGGAAGGAAGGTGGGTATGAAGGAGAGGGTACGAGGAGGAAGAGCCGAGGTCCTTGAGGAGGCATTTTAGTAGTATCGAGGATCACGGGCAGAGGGGATCGATCGCGGCCGATATGCAATGAAGATTCGACAATGGGTTCTCGAGTTACTCCAAAATGCCACCGTTAAACCGTCGAACGAACTTTTGCGCGAGCAATAGTTCGAGATCTGTAATATCGACTCCGTTCCCTGGTGTCCCCTCGCGACCCCCGGCCTCTCTTGCTCTTTCGTTCGCGGCTCGCTTCCTGCACATTCAGCCGTGCGAATGTACCGGGCGAAACCTTGCGCTTGGTTAATTCGCGGACACCACTGATAACCCGGGTTTTCCTGGAAAATTCGAACCGAAATTCTTGCCAGATCGTTCACGGTGTTGTTTCAACCCGTTCCATCGCTCGCGCGCTTTGCTAGTCAGCTAACTAGCGTTCTCCAATCTTTTTCGGAGTCGAACTGATGACGGCTGCTGGTTTTCGTATTTGTTTGTTGACCAACCCTGCGACGGTACTGTGTGCTGGCTAAAATACTGTTTTTAATGGTTAATGGATGATTCTGGAAGTTCGCCCTCGATATTTGAGGAAACTTTGATAGCTTGAAGAAAAACCACACAGATTTTACTTACCACACATTTTTGTAATCGTAGTACATCGGGTTGACTGGTTATAATAATTACTTAGGTTATTTTTTAATTCTTTGAACGGTTTCACTGTTCTGCATTTAATTTACTCATTATTCTCATAAATGCGTAAAATATTTAAATATTCGAAAAAACTACGAAAACTCAAAGAAAAACCACACAGATTTTACATACCACACATTTTTATAATCGTAGGACATCGGGTTGACTGGTTATAATAATTACTCGAGGTATTTTTTAAATTGTTTAAACGGTTTCACTGTTCTGCATTTAACCTACTCATTATTCCCATAAATGAGTAAAATATTCAGTCTAATCACAGTCAATTGAAAAACTGTTCGTTTAAAATGTGATCGTTCTAAATCGCTAGAACAAATGAAAAGAGAATTGCGTAGGTGTGGAAAACAAATTGAAATTGTTGAATACAATTTGTATGTATTCATTACAGTTTCAGTGAATATACGCTTTGAAAATTTGACGAGTATTCACGTTTTTGAACGTGACTGAATAACGTGTCTGACCAATGCTGCCAATTTCTCCTTGTAATAGAGTGCTCGATACGATGCCCGCCATTTACAGTTTATAGCGGAACGCTTTCTACCTCATCAATATCTGTTGAATTATGTATTATGAAAAATAATGAAATTTCAATATTGAAAAATAGAATAATACTCTTCAATATTGAATAACGTGTGTATTTAATGTTTACCTAATTACAGATCTTTCGAATAGCGACAAGAGCATAAACATTTGCATAAATAATCGTAGGAAGTCATACGTGATTTCAATTAAAATCGTTTCAATTTAGGTGAGCCCAATAACATAAATAATTTAGCCGGAATGTTTAAATATTTTAAATTTGCTGTTAACGTGCAGCACATTGTTTAATGGATCGAGAATCAAAAATGATTTGATATTTTAATAAGCACAATATTCTAGAAAATTCGAGGCAAGAGACTGTAAGCTGAGAAGACACGAATCAGACTAATTTAGTACCGACTATCTCTAGTGCTGCTAGCTTCGGTGTGAGGAGCTCGAATCTGATTAACCAGAAATCGAAGATCTCGAGACAAATCAATTTGACGTTGTTCGGCTTGAATTAAATTACCGCAGAAACTACGAAGTGAATCGTTTTTACTCAAACTAGGAAATGAGATATACTGAAAATTGATAAATTCGAATCAAATCAAACTGGACGTTTAAATAAAAATAATTCGAGGCTAGATGTTTGATCAAATTTCGATGTTTAGACTCGTTTCAAATTAACCCTAGATCGAGTTAGTCACATCGGAGCAATTCAAGACTGAACGAGTTGCACCAGATCAAACCAGGATTGATAGACTCAACTTGGACGGATTGAAAACTGAGCAACTGGAATGGGGCCAACTCAAGATTCAGAGGTAAATCGTATCACTCCAGGACAGGAAAATTCGATGGAAATCACACTGACAGGGATCCAGATTCTCGCCAGAATTTGTTCACTCAAATTCGTAAGTCTCGCAATAATTGCATAACGTGATTACAACTAGGAAAATTGAACACGGTCAAATATTTGAATCTGAACTGAATATTTGTAACTACATATTTATTGTCAAAATTATTAAAATTTCACTATGGTAAAATACATTAAAAATGATATTGAATATTGAAATAAGTGTTTTTTCAGTAGTGATATAATTTGGAAAAAATAGCTTCTACAAGATCTGTTGAGAACAACGTTTTACTTTTAGTGAAAATGTTTAAATAATCCCAATATTTAATATTCTTGCAGGTACAAGAATAAATCTTTGAAATTGGACGCGCCTTTATGGAGTGAGAGGATTCGTTCCCTATTGTTTTTGCATATTGCGTATCCGATACAGTACACAGACAACGAAAACCAATGCTTCCGGGAAATGCAGACTGTGTTACAAGGCACGCGTTCGTGAGGAATCCAAATATCGCAACGAGACTTTAAGGTAGCATTATGTGCCGCACTCTGCTCCCAGCAATACCATCCACTGCGGCAAAAGGACTAATAAAACTTTGCTATTTACTGTGTAGTGTACGTTTATTTCTGGCCATTCCTTTTATGAACAGGAAAAAGAAAATATGACGAGAATGTGCTCTTGAAGTCACAATATCCCGAATGAAATTGTTTCATTCGCGGCCTATGAGACTGGAAGGAAAATGTAGGCTATTATTATTCATGACTCCAGAAGCTAACACATTATTTTAAACGAAAATTCATCACTGCGCTCAGTTGCAGCCAAAAAAATTCTCTCGCTTCCCAGATCTAACAATAATTCTTCCAAGAACCCTCAAGCACTAATTGAAAGTTTATGTAAATAAAATTTATAGTATAACACGTTTATGAAAATGTATATCCTTGGAACGTCTGATTCTTGAGATTATTTGAAAGAACTTTTTCCTTTGCGAAAATTTTGTTTGTGGCTTCGTTCAGGAGTTATTCACTAAAAACGCAGACCAATCGGAACGCGAATCCTTCCGCGGTAGCCGCGTTCTAATTGGTCCACGTTTTTCGTTAATAACTCCTGAACGAAGCCGCGAAGAATGTTTCCACTCAGGACAAAGTTGCTTCGAATGACCTCGGGAATCACCCTACAACATTTCGGGGACACCCTGTATGATAGCTTCGTATTTCATGGAGATAAAGGGAAAAGGATAATTTGAGTGAGTCGAGCATCCAGAAAACCACGGTTTCACGAGCAATCGAGTCGAAAGGTATCGAACAGATTTCGACTGCATCTGACGGCTTGCGTGGCCAGTCGAAGCGCGCAGGTAAACGCAGACGCGTATTTTCAGTGCGTATCCAACGTTTGTTCCGCAGCTTTCGATTCGGAATCACGCGATTGGAAAGAGCACGCATCCGCTTCATCTGCAACGATTCCAATTACCCTGCTCCAACGGCTCCTCGCAAAGACCGCCTTACGTGGGCGTGTGCGTTTCGACTTTGTGACGCACTCGTTGTTTGATGACGCGTAGCCGGATAACTTTATATAGTCATTAAGTTAAGGATCCCTGGTCAGAGGAAAAGTTCTAGGATCGAATAAAATGTAAAGTTCAGCGTCAAAGTTATCCGCTATGAAACAAGGAAACTGCAGGAAAACCTCTACAGACGCTATTGTATAATATACTCGACAACTTTGGAGGAGGGCAAACATGTTTTTTTTAGTTCGAGTTTTGTGTTGCATCGACTTCTAGATCATTTGTGACATACTGGTTGCGAAGAGAGCTAACTACTACCTTTCTCAGTGAAATATAAGAAATGAGAGAATTCTCCATTTTGCCAGTTTCATAATTAAAGCTACGCTAAAGATTAATGAATATAATTATGAACATAATGAATATAATGAATATAATAAATATAATATAATTATTAATGAATATAGTCTATCACACACACACACGAAAAAGAGAGAGAGAGTCTATCTAATTATAATAGTGGATAGAACAAGGAAAATTGACACCTGTGAAAGAAGAAGAAAATATCCCGTTTCATCCCCTTCAAATCTGGAAAGGATAAAAAGGAGCAGTTGCAAGAAAACTTGAAAACCATCCTCCACAAAGGCTTACTCAAACAAGGAATACGAAGTTGAATCAATCGATAGCTGAGCTAAAGTCGAGATTGTAAGCTTGCATAAAACAGATATGGATCATCGCGGTTATGAAAAGTCTTTATTTTCTTATGCAAACTTTATGTATGCGAATCCGAAAATACCTGCAGTTGTTTGAACGTAAAATTAAATTTAATGTGCAATGTAAAGTAAATTTTGTTACAGCCGTTGATACTGCGTAGGGTATTATATATTTTAATCAAGGGAATTGTATTGCATAAAGTAAAAAATACTTTTCTGACCTTTTACACCTCCCGGCAATGAAACTCGGAAAGAAAGAAACTTCAGTGTGAGAAAGAAGCATTAAATTTGCATGAAAGAAATATTGAGCAAACTGCTAGAAAAATTTTTAGAATATATGAATTATGTTATATTGTACTGCGGATTTTTATGAAAAATGGAAATTGTTTACGTTAATTTCAAGATGCAATAGTTGCATCATTTGTTTCTATACATGATTCCAGTGCCTGAAAATGTATTCTTTAATCATATGTTTATTGATATATAAGTTATAATGAAATTGTATAAGTTTGAAAAAGAAAGTTAAAATTATTAAAGGAAATGTTTAAATACTTGATATAGTTTCACAAATACGATTTTAAAATTTGACAAGGCTCCACGTATTTGGACGTAACTGAAGCACGTGTCTGACCAATACTGTCAGTTTCTACTTGGAGTAGACTGATACGACATTCACAATTTACTGTGCATCTACGGTAAAACACTTTCCACCACATCGATGGAATTATAGTTAGAAATGCTAAAATTCTGAAATATGTATTTGGTGGATTTACTACTAATGAGTATCTGATACGATATTAAATACACAGAAAAAGATACCGCATTTATCCAATCGGTGAAAAATTAAAGCAGCGAGGTTATTGCCCCCTGGAAGACACAGAAGCCGCCTTGTGATGTTCGTCGAGGGTACCATCTCACGGGTACGCCGCGTGGGGATGATTCGACGGAAGTACGCAGAGCGTGGGGAGCCCTGCGTGCGGCGTGCAAGTTACTGCAAGTCTTTCTCCCGGCAAAACCTGTAAAAGGTACACTTAACCATCTTATAACGTAGTACTCGGAAACCACGGTTCGGATACAGTGCGGTGCAAAAATGGCAACAACTATAGCGTGTATGCTGCCAACACGATTTCCATGTAGGGTAAAATTGTTGCAGTAGTCAGCATATAGACGTACTAGACAGCCATTGTTGTTATTAATCACATGCAATTTTCTAAATGTCTATTTTCAGGAAGGCTAACTATAGAGACTGAACTAAGGGTAACTCTCTGCATCCCACAGTGGAGATTATTACTTCTAAGTTTTAGTTACCCCCTTTGCACTATAGCATCAAGAATATTTCCATTGCATATAATTTCTTTATGGATACGAAAATGGTTTAACACCTCATACAATACTTAATATTGTGAATAATGGTACAGAGTCACCCCTCGACTGCTAAGGGGTAAGATGTATGATAAATATAAGTTCCTTCTTTCTTTAAAAAAAAACTATTAATGACAACGAAGTTATCAAGGGCCGAACGAATCACTGAAAATGCTCGTAGGACTGCCGAGCTTCTTCCTGTAAAACTATCCCTCCACACACGAGAGTCCGTCGCCATCTGGCAGCCACTCGCGTTCGAATCCGAGCCCGAATAATAAGCAGAAGTTCGAAGGTAAACGGGTAAGAAAGAGCCGAAAAATAAGAACGCTCGAACGCGAACAATTACGGAGGAAGTAGTTCGCGGTGAAATAGACAGTCAGGTGAGGGGGTGTCGGAAGGGTGGAGAAGGAGGAGGTAGGTTGAAGGGGTGAAGGTAAGGGGGTGGGTGGGGGGCAGGTAGAAAAACATCCTTGGCGGTTTCGAAGCGAGCGAGAGTTCGGGAGGGCTAATCAGGGGCGAAAGAGGAAGACAAGCGGGACAGGCGAGCAGGTAGGCAGATAGGCAGGGTAGCAGGCAGGAAGAGAGGAAGGAAGGGCGCTTGCGCGATGGTACGGCCGGGCTAGACGCGAGAGCCGCCACTCCCGAGCGCGTAGCGGTGTAGCGCGGGTGCTGACCGAGTGTCCCCGTGAGACGAGCGAGAGAGAGTGCGAGAGCGAGCGAGTGAGCGAACGAGCAAGGCTGAGGAGAGTGTGAGAGATCATCTCGAGATCGAGGCGTGTGGCGAGAGAAGAGAGAAGAATGTCCATCGTCGAAGGAAGGATCCCGTGGAAGCGGAGCCTGCGGCAGGACATCTTCGTCGACCAGGCGGCTCCGACCTTGTAGGACGAGCAGAACGAAGAGGGGATCCTCTACGAGGAGGATCTCGTCGTTATCTCCCTCTTCCACCGAGCCCCCCGTCGTTCCATGCCCCTTCGAAACCTCCTGATCATCCCCGCGATCCCCAGGTGAAGCGAAAAAGGAGGAACATCGGAAGAAATCTCGCATCGGTAGTCGGAAGAACGCTCGCGAGACACGCATACACACAGTGCCTCGAGGAAGCTCGCAACGACGACGACGACGGACGACGACGAGAACGGTGCCTCGCGAGCGTCCGATAGTTAACCATCGGTGGTGGTGGTCGGTTCGTTACAAGATTCAGGCGGACGTGTTGGTTAATCGGATCGTAACCCGCTAGCCGAGACTGTATCGGCGACACCGCGCCGAGGCGATACACGGTGCTGCGACACACTGGGGAAACTGGGTGACACTGTTGGATGTTGAAGACGACGGAACGAGATTATCTCGGGGTTAAGAGAGATCCCGTTGTGGTCTTGTCGCGAGTGAAAGAAATCGGGGAGAGGAGGAGGGGTGTAACACCCTCTAGCCGTTGGTTCTCGAAGAGAACCGATCGCTCTCTGGAGGCTCGGCCGCGAGGGATCGGTGTGAGGTGATTCGATTTCAGCCGGCTATTACAGTGTTCCGAGAGGTCGAACGCGAGTGACAGTGAAAAGCAAAGAACCCCGGTGGAGATACGAGTACCTGACAGCCGTCGAGCTGAATCGCGAGGAAAGGAAAAGAAAGTAGGAGAGAGAGAAAAAGCGAGAAAGGGAGAGAGAGAGAGAGCGAGAGAGAGAAAGCGAGGACCGAAAAGCAGACGGAGAGAGCAAGACGGAGGTAGGAGGGCGGGGCGGGTGGGAGGGAGGTAGGGAGGGAGGAGGAGGAGGACGTGGAGGAGGAGGAAAAAGGGGGGAGGGTGAGACGCGGACGGCACGCAGAGAGACGCCGGGTCAACGCGCCAGGTAACAACGCCTCAGGACACCCGCTGACGTCCTCGTCGACGTCCTTGTCGTTGTCCTCGACGTGAACGTGAACTGCGGACGCGCCGTGATTCCTCTCGAAACGCGGACAACTCCGTCTCGCATCCACGGATAATATGATGTCCATCCACGCCGCCTCCTGGAGCTTCGCCCTCCTCGCGGCCACGGTCGCGTTGCTGCCCGCCACGCATCGTGCTCCGTTCGCCCAAGCCGCGTAAGTATCATTCTCATCGATCCCCCAGTAGCTCCCCATTCCACGCGCCACTATCAATCTTATACACCTAGCCTATCTCGCTCCAAGCCAATCTTTCTCTCTAGCCCTCGCGTACCCTATTCCCCCTAGTGGTACATGCTTTCCAATCTGCAGGGATCGCGCACACAGCCGATCCTCTTTCTAACCGCTGATTCTAGGCATCGACCGTGTAATCTTACGATCTCCCGATGGCTCAAAGATAACGAGCTCTGTGATCAGGTCTGATAACGGGACGCATTCATCCGCGGTTAATTGAAAACTCCGTCCTCGTCCTGTATACTCGAAAGCGGAGACGTACGCGATTCACGAGTGGGAATATACACACGTACGTGCATATCCATCCAGCCGTCTCTGAATCGATAGCCAGTGGAAACAGTTCGCGGACTTGCCGTACATGTGTGTGTGTGTGTGTGTGTGTGTGTGTGTTCTTGTGTGCGTGTGTATATAGATGTGTGTGTAGGTTGGTGTATATGTGTGTTTGTACGTGCGAAGGCCTCTTTGAACTTCCCGGCCTTACGAATCGGCGAAGTTGATACCCGCAATGGAAACAAGCACGCGCACATTAGACCCCGCGGCCCCCGTGCACGGACTCGTCCCCGAAGAATCTCCAGTTTCCTCGTGACCCCGACCACGGGCGCGAACCACCGAGTTCCAGTTAATCAACGGATACCTAATGCGGCTAAAATACCGCGGTGTAAATCAATAGACGCAGCTGATTCTACGCGCCCCCCCCCCTTTTCCCGGCACGGGAGGATTTAATTAATGATCCATAATCCTATATCTCGATTATATACGCTCGTAGCCAGTAGCCGGAGAGCGCCGCGGTGCATGCAGCCGTCCGAGCTGGGGACGAAATTGGTCGATAAACGGTTTTAATGGGCGGCGATGTATGCGAAAAACGGGATGTGCGTTCTCGCGCCTATCCACCATCCTTGGGCCATCTGATTTTCCTGATGGAAACGCCAGTTCCCCACGTGTCGACCCTGTACACATGCACACGCACACGCCTACACAGGCATATGCATATACGGTCTCGCACGGAAATACACACGGAGAGAGACATGTAAACGCACACGAGACGTCATCTATCTTCGACATGGCACTGCCGACAATACGCGGGGGCTGCGAGGGTCTACAGCCTTCGCCGCTGTCTGGATGCACGTTCGTGATTGCATGTAAATGAGCGGAAACATGCAGCTACGTTGCATGCCCAGACCTACGGCACACCGAGCGGGCGCACGCTCTTACAATGATCACAATGACGCCGCCCCTAACCCTCCCGTGACTCGAAGGCGAAGGCAAGGCGTCGTCTCGCGCTTTAATGGGGTCCGCCGCGTTTACCGTTATGTTAAAAAATTCATTTGTCACGTGATTATCGCGAGCAACGATCTTCAAACCGTACCACTAATTACAGCTACGTATTTTCCGCAGTGTCCCAGTGCGTTTGTTTTGTTGTTCCTTGTTACTTATCGTGATCAGTGTGTGTGTGTGTGAGAGAGTGTTGTGGAATGATGTTGGAAGTCGGTGTCGTTTGATACGGGGGCTTGGACGACGTGCGTCGATCGGTTACGTGTGTCGACGACACAGCGGTTTGTTGGAAAGTTTAAGAAATGCTGAGGTGTTGCCGAGAAATTTCAGTAATCTCGACGGAATTCGCCGAGCTTGGAATCACGTTTGCGTTTAACGCGGTACGCGTGATGTACGCTGCTATCGGGCACGAGGACGTTCTACGTGGAATGAAACACGGAAACTGTGAAGCAAAGCACTTCTCGTGACGAGCTTTTCGAAAAGTGAAACATTTCTGTTCTGGAAGTAGCGTGAAATAAAATTTTGTTTAATATGACACTGTTAACACTGGGACAACGGTGCTCGCGAAATGGCAGTTTCCGTATTGTTTGCTTTGCGATTGTTATTTTTAAAGGACAATGCAAATTCAACTTTAGTGATCGATTGTATAGTGGTAATACATAGGTTTTTGTTTGGAGTCAATAGAATTTAATTTGATACACATCGACAGGAATTTATGCTTATAATAGTTATTTGTAAAAGATATTTTTTAAGGGTGAAAGTTCTATTAGAAATACAGTGGTTATTATAACAAATATCGACATTATAAAACAACAAGTAATTAATCAGCCCGATTTTTTGTGAAATTAATTTCTAACAGAATCATATTTTCTATAGATTTCTGTGTAAAATCACCACATGCCACAGCGTAATGGCATTTTCGTTGCTAAAAGGATTTTCGTAAAACTTGTTATGAAAATTAACTGTTTAACATGTAGAATGTATGTTACACAATTAATACGATTACTTGTGCATATTTAAAAATTAATTTTAAAATAGTACAGTGACTTTTCGATCACCATGTATAATAATGATAATTATTGTTTTCATTACACACTGTTACATTTCAGAAAATGTGTTCTTCTTTTGAACAATGTATTAGACACTAGCTTTTTGAAGATTTTTTGATATTTTGCAATATTGTGACATATTAAAATAGAAATGAAGTTAATTTTTTGTCAAATGATATCTTGTTAATCGTTTGTGCGCGTAGGTACGTTGTCTGATAGGTATATAGCCAGTGTCTCGAGAATGACAGCAGCTTCGTGAGAACAATGGCGACGGTGAAATTAGTTGTACCGGCCCATCCCTTCTCGTATTAACGCGCGATCCACTAGCCAGATATATATATATATATATATATACACACACACATATATATCTCATATATATATATATAATATATATCTCAAGTATATATGTAATCCGCAAACGTTTCAGCAACCCGAGGACTTGATATCGAGCGCTATTTTCCAAGAATGTTTAATGCATTTAGTTATCGGCTCCCATTTTCGCGACAGCCTTAATCGGTTACCGAGGCTTCTCTCAAACTGCACCGTTGTAAAGAGCAACATTACCGTTCATTTTCTTTAATGTGATTTCATTTGTTGAATCGACTTTAGTGTCCCCAATGAGAGCTTTCATTACATAATCAACCACGTTGAATGTACCCATAAGAATTCAACTATGTTTTGTTAATTGCAACCTACTTGTTTATACAAGATTTACATTAATTTAACTCTATTCGATTAAAAGTACAGTTGAAATACGTTTTAATAATATGTAAATGTAACAATAAAAAGTTAATAATACTATAATTTTAATTACACCCAAATCAAATGTAATTTTCTATTTTTCTTAACACAGGAAATGTAAGAACACGTAATTATTCATTCTAACAAAAACTGGTTAAAAAATATTTTAACTTTCATAATGGCTAATACCAATAGAGTCGTATACTGGAGCAAAATGGAGTCAAAGGCACGATAAGCACAGTTCTACTTTGCATTCAGGCTATACAGAGAGCCTGAATTAACCTAACCTCTTCAATAAGAGTTGGAGCCCGGGAGATGCAGAGCGCCAAGATAATATAAATTATTTTAGAGAGCTTAATGTAGGTCGCTATCCTAAAATGTATGAATTACGGAAAGTAGATCAACACCCAAAGATTAGTGGTTGAAAGCAGCGTCACTGGTTGCTTCAATGAAAATTACTCGAAGAAAATGCATGCTATTCATTACTAAATTTCACGGAACATATTAGGATGCTGTTCTACTGTGAGTTTAAGGTATCTAGATGATAATGTCTGAACGAAATTGAATTAAGAGGATTGGTAATACTTCATATTATAGACGCTGAGTTCACATGTTTAATTATTAGACCTGTTCATAATTTTAAACAAATAGTAAACTCAGCTTAAAATAAATATTTCATATGACATTTATTTGTGTACGTTAAAATAAAATATAAAAATTGTCAGTCATATATCCGTGCACTCAGAAACCTTTTAACAAGCTTGTCTGACCAATACTAGTCGTTTCTACTGCCATTACTCTAACTGTCAACAGTGGCATTGCATCACACATTTCCAATAATAATTTCACGAACGTATAATAAAAATAATTTACTAAAATGTACTTTTTGAAAACTGAAGTGCACATCAGTTCTAAGGCAGAACTTTCAAGGAAAATGCGTGTAAATTGTTGGACGTCTCTACCAGCACGTTGGAGTGGGTATTCATTGTAGATCATAACTTTATAGCCTCCATAAATTTTTATGTGAATTTTTCACGTTGTAGTGTTTAAAGCCAGACTTATCGGGTACAGATATTTTCTGAAATCGATGTCGTGACCCGTTAGATAATGTTGGAGAGTGATATCCTCCTCAGTCTTTTTCAAAGTAAATCAAAATTTGGAGATAATGAAACACTGAAAATAAAACATGTGCTTCTTTAGAACAAATATCTTTATAAATTAATTATCCCTGCATGAGGCACAAAATGCATGATGTCTGGCAAGGTGTTAAGTAAAACATTGTAGAGAGAGAAGCCCTCGGCCAATTTCTCGAAATATTAAAGGCGCAAGGAGCGACGAGGCGTGTCATGTCTCAACAATTTTGATCGGGGTTGTTATCTAATTCAGGAAGGGTGGAAGAGGACAGTTAGGTATAGTCGAAGGGATTATCAATATTTACGCTCTTCCAGCAAGCACAGTTCGGGTCGTTCCACCTGTTTTCTCCTCGAGGGCTGTGCCTCTCTGTAGCCTCCTCCAAACCCCTACGAGTACCAACCGCGGACGTTCTGTAGTGTGGTATCGGTGATCGCAGTAGAGCTCTCGAGCAGGAGGGTGCTCCCGACGTGGCAGAGCTCCAAATCCTCCTACGCTGCCACCCTCTCGCACCGCTGTCGCTACCCCCCACCCTCTCGACAATCTTCCCTCCCTCCCTCCCTCCACCTCCCACCGACCCCCAGAAACCCCCGCGATCCAAGTCGTGGTCTACCCGCCACACATCAACCTTCTTTTTCTTATCGAGTGGAACAGCCCTTTTCGGACCCTCCTTCTTCTCTGCTTCCACCCTTCCCGCATGCCCAGCCACCCTATTTTCCTTTCTCCTTTTCGATCAACCAAGCTCGACCCGGAATCGTGCCTTTGCCACCTTCATTGACGTTTCTCTCTGTTGCGAACGATTTCTGTCAGTATGCCATCTCGCAGATAAGTGTCCGGACGTCTTAAACCGTCGCCATTTAATATCACAGCCTCTCCATAGGTAACGCAACTTGGAAAAGTAATATTTTAAAAAATTTGATCTTGCAATTCGTTGCAATTGGAGACAATTTAAATGGAAGGTAATATGAAAATAAAACAGATATCATGCTCCGCAATTTGCACAAATCTGTCGCTGAAATGATACTCAATGTTCACAATCGGATTTAGGGATTGCGAGGCTAATCTAGCCCTTAAATATTATTCACTCTTGCTCGCATACGTCTGTAACGTCTTTTGAAATGTATTTAATCTCCTGTCTGGAACTGACGGTAACACGATAATCGGATGTGCGCAGGTTATATTGTACGTAAAGTGCATTGGTTCTCTCTCGAGAAATGGATATAATGTAGTTGGATTCATAAACTTGTTGTAGAAACAAATTTATAATAACCAAAAAGAAATATAAAGTATACTTTACGAAAGTAAAATTTATCAATGTTCCGATGTCTACTTGAACATTAACAGACATTGTAATCAGTTAGTAGTATACAGAATATTTGATCCCCTTTTTTCGCTGCCTGCTACGAAGAACGATTTATCAACTTTTTGTACAGAAGACAGACTCTTCATGAGTTGGATATCTCTGATGTAGAGCACTCCGAAACCTTCCGGACAGACCCCATTTCGAAGCAACCCTCTTACTGTCGAATAAAGGAAAAACCGGTCTACTGGCATTAAACATTTCTTTGTTGCTAATGTACATATTTTTTAAAGTCTTTCAGATATAAAATCGTATTTCAAATCAACGATAAAAACCTTTTCAGTGATTATGTCCTACACCGTGTCACATTAATTAATTATTTGCTTACTTATTAATGGAAGTACCGTTTGAAATATTTTATATAATTTTCGCATGATCCATTTAAAGCTCGCTTCAAATCTCCAAGTCATCGAATGATAATTTCAATTAGGTCGACTTACAGACGCTGTAGGTCAATTAGTTAAATTAAGTACTTAATTGGGGCAATTATGCAAATTACTTTAGCAGAGATCATTGCAGCGGAGTTACAATGTACGTAACTAATTCATCGAAAACATAAATTAAACGTACACACAATGTTTTATTAATTAATATTATCTCGTGAACTCACTCTTCCACAATTTAATTACAATCCTTCACATAAGAGTTAATTACTAAATGGCGGATATTAAATAAAGCTTCCCGCATTAATAGTTTCAGCGAATTTGAAACACTCACAAAGCAGAAGTGCAATTTTATTTACTGTATTCCTTCCTTTGGAAAATATTTACAAGCAATAAATGTACAAGTTGCTCTGAAATACATCATTTGATTGACCTTGCAAAGGTATACAATCTTACTTATTATTGACACATGTTAAACAAATAAAAAAACAATATTTGTTCTTCTCTGTTAAAGAAAAAGCAGCTGTCATTACAATTTTAGAAATGTATGAAATTTCCAACATCAAAGTTATAGAAAAAGTATTATTCCAAATAATTGTTATTCTGAAATTAAATTTTTGAGAAACAAACTACTGACATTTAAAAATGTTGAAAGAGTTTAATTAACCAAGAAGAAACTCGTTTTCCGAAAACTTTTGACAGAGATTCTGAAATATTTGTTCCACAAGAAGCACAACTTTTTGTTCCATAAAAATTTTACAGTGGGACACATTATTTTAAATGAAACCCAGAACGTCTTTAAAAACGGAACACAACTTATATTCTGATCCCCGATAACAATAACGACGATTCCGTTGATCCAGCGAACCCGGGAAACGTTCGTAAATTGGATCGCAAAGAGAGCACTTGCAAAGACTCCCGAAAGCTGGTCCGGTAAACCGTCCGTTAAAAACTTGGAAGAGCGAAGCTCGATGTCAGACTTTGTACGCAAGATTTCATTCTGGGTCTAATCCCCGGCTCGCAAAGGACTCTTCTAATCACGGTCGGTCGTGGTAGGACGTCGAAAGGCGTCCGCGAAGAAGCGTTCAAGGAGAGCGACACAGAGAGATCCGAAAGTCTGTGATCTTGAAGCACGCGACGAGACGCGACGCCGCGGCAGATAATGATCATCTCATTAACCGCGCGTCATCTTTCCATAGCTGTTCTCGGCGACCAATTCCCGAGTAAGCGGAAGAGAATGAGAGAGAGACGGCGGCTGGCCCGTGTTCCCGGTCAGGACTAACAGGAATTGAAAACGGAAGGCGGTGCTGGTGGCGTGGCCGCGAATAGACGTGTTTTTGCCGTGAAAGCGAAGAATCGTCTACCACGGAAACGGGAGAAAACGTGCTAAGTCATTCGGCTCGTGCTGACCTACTTTCCGCGGAAGCGTAAAACGCGACGACCATCCCGACGAAACTGATTCTCTCTCCATCCCCCAGCCCGTACCCCTTCTTCCACCGGTATTCGCCACCAATGTGGTTACACCGTTGCCTCGCGCCCGCGTTTTTATTTTCCTACGTTCTTCCACGACACAATGAATGACGGTTGAAGAGCATAACTCCTGAAAAGACATCCCAATTTCGCGGGCGAACCTCGCGCGCCAGCTCTAACTTTGTAATATTACGATACTTCGCCCGCGCCCCCGAGCTTTCGACGCGCACTTGGGGCTCTCGGCGGAACTGGCTTCGCCGAGGATAGTCCTCGAGAATTCTGCTTTCCCCGTTCCTTCAATCGAATACAACGGTGCTTTTCCACCTCATTAACTCGTGTTTATTTTCCGTCGGTGCCCCTCTGATAATCATCACAAATTCAAGAGCATCTCCTCCGCACACCGTGGAAATCGTATTTTTCTGGGATCCCGTTCCTCTCTCTCTACTCGGTTACCAGATCAAACGGGAGAAAAGCGTCTGTTTCTTTGAAAGACCTTGTCAAAGAGACGACTTTAAGGCAATTTAACCATTGTCCGATTGATGCCACGATCACTTTGCACTCTTTGTACACGACCACGTGCGGGATCTTGACGATGTTGACGGAGATCGGTGTTGTAGACGATCAGCCGGATTTGTTAACACGTTTTGCTTCGCTGCTGATCTTTCTTGTCGATGTGTTCTTATCAAATGCAACGCATCTACTCTTTGATATATTCATAGGGTCAATTTTTTTAAAATAATGATGTTGTCAAGGCTATCAATCTGAACAAATTTGCCTTGTACGTGTTACCACCTCGTGGCTATATATTTTTAGATATTCGGAAGAAGCCTCTTCCCAATGAATTTATCCCATTTAATGACATATGGAACAGTAGAAGATGAGAAAATTTTAAGAATATTGTTATGTTCTTTTCAAATCAACAAAACCATTAAGGCAAAATATTTTTACTTTGCTTGAAGATCCATACTATAAGACTAGATATACTATAAGACTATGGTCTTATAATGTAAATATAGTCTATAAGAAAATCTGTAACAACTTCTAATTGAGAACGAGCCCAAGCTTCGACAATAATCATTTTTCGATTGACAACTGTTTGCTCCAATAAAGATGCAACACACGGGTCAGAATCAGGACAGCCGTGTCCAATAACTCACGGTGCACACGCTCGCCAATAACTTAGCCGGAATCGGTGGCCGGCTGTTAATTATCAATGACGCTAATGGACACGATTCGATTGCGATATTGCGATCGGAGAATTCCCTGGATTCCGCGCGAATTTGATAATTCAGGTGAGATAACACGAGCACGTCATGCGAAACGACTTCACCTGTCGAACGGCGGCGGCCACCGCTTTAAAACATTTAAAGTATGCAAAGTCCGGTTTAAATCGGATCTAATTGGCGACCGATTAACGACTCATCGACGCGTCGGTGCAGCAGAAACGCGAGCCGTGTCTGTATATATGCTCTCGTATGAAACGGCCTAATTGATGAACCATAACGTAACTTCGCGTGACACCGTGTCGGGCTTAGCCACTCGGAATATCTGTTTCTCGAATAAACGAGGGACGTCCGTGTTAAAATTAGTTCCACCGGGGAGAATAAAACCCCGGGCGTGTGTGTGCAGCAACTCGACTGCAGAACTTCCAGCAAGTTTACATTTTTATGGGCAAATATTGGAAAACGAACGATGTCGAAGAATGTATTCTCCGCTCTTTTCGACAGTATAAATTATACAATTTTTACATTGCTTTACACAAATAACAAGACCGTGTGCATCCAAATGTTTCATCGTTTTCTAAATAATATATAATATGGCTCCTTTCTTAAGCAAAAAACACAAGGTTGATTCGTCTAAAAATATAGAGTTTATTAATTACATAATAAATAATTATTATATACTTCCCACGTGTTGTACTAACCTAAAAATATAAAGAATCAACAATTAAATATTTGTGCTTCCCTATATTATCTCAGCACAAGGTTTCTATAGCACTTGTGCTCGTAGATTTTTATAATTAAAGATTTTTTTTATTTGTTCGTTTACTCACGAATCATCAAAATCAATTATCAATTAACTGTGCGTTTAACTGTCACTCTGTATGTCTATCTGTTTACTTTTTTAAATTGTCTAGTCCCGCCCTTTCTCGAGCATATATGACTCACCGAGATGTACACAAAGCTTACAAATATATACCCTAAGAAATAAAATTTCTGAATACTCTCTCACGAATGCATTCGTGAATGAAAAATATTAGAATCCTTTCGACGTAATCGGTTCCACTGATTACATCATTTAGAATTTTAGGTTTACTAAATTTAAGTTAACCGAACAATTTCCCGTTTCCTACGTTATTCCATCGCGAAGCAACGCGGGATCAACAGCGTACAGAGCTTTTCCTATTTTTCCCGGCGATTAAACCACTCGCGTACACAGTTACCAGCATAATCACTAGCCGCACTTACACTGCGGGTTATTCTGACCCGTATTCAACAGCCGAATGCAGCCGGCCGATGTCAATGAACCGGGAAGCTTGCAAAGAAACATAAGTTCTAAACGCTCAAATGAAACGGGCGAGGTTCGCGCGCGGCTCTCTGTTTGTTCAGCTGGGTTTCAATCAATTTTTTACGTTGCGACGCGACGCACGACGATAAAGAGAAAAAGGTCGACGATCTTGACGACCCAATTCGAAGGGAGAGATAGACAGTGGACGAGAGAACAGACGGAAGCCGAGAGGGAGAGAAAAATACCACGTGTGCAACTGTTATTTTTTTTGCGATCCCAGCAATTAGTAGCTGACAAATGAAATGGCGAAAGGGAAAAGAAATACAGTCGCAAGAAAGGAAGAGAGGGGGTGGGGAGTGGTGGAGGGAGAAGTGGTCCGCTGACAAACAACGAATGCATATTTAATAGTGAACGATTATTAATGCCCGGTTACGAGATGATTGATGGAAACTGCACGAGCTGCGCGGACTTTAACGATTTCCACTAGGCGATATACGCGCGCCGGCAATAAGCGCCGCATTTCGGTCTGCCTTCGTGAGAGTAATAATACTTTGCGGAATAGGGGTAGCGTCGGCGAGAGGGGTGGGGATGGCGAGCACGGGCGGGGCAAGGAACGAATTCGTCCATAGCGGAGCCATCAACGGTAGAAGAAAACTGGTGGTGGGGCGAAGGGGTGGGGGGAAGAACAATGAAACGCTTGCAAATATCACGGGCAGCCTTCGTATTGTGCCAGAACTATTTGAAGAATTAATTAGAAGCGACCAAACGACACTCGTGTTCGCCGCTGAAAGGACTCGGAGGCCCCGGTGAATGCGGCGCTCATAATGCACGTTATTAACTCGCCGACTTCGTTTATTTAGTGTCTGTGATTATGGTTGTAAGACAATGCGCGGAAATATTCGACTAGTTCCCTCTGAACTTGAACTCGCGAATTAGACGAGCGGCCCCCCTCGTTGATGGAACCGGTTCGCTCTAATTATTTGTCTAACAATACCTCACGAAAAGTAAGTAGTGTTTCTGCATGCTCGGTGTTCGCGATCACTGGTTAATTACATCATCGATCGGACACGTTCGGCGAGCGCGAAGTTTCCCTTGTTACTTGCGATCGGTGTTTCTCGACCTCTTTATAATTGCATCGTCATCCCCATTGCATCATAAGGCCGGCTGACAATCACTGGGACAAGACAAGGGAGTATCGAACCGGCAGACAATGAAACCATTGTAAAAGTGTGTCCACGGCTCTCTATAAACGTGACTTCAGACCCGAGCGATACGATTATAACCACGGGATACTATTACAATATATGCAGGTGTATTCGCAAACTAATTCAACACGACCATGAACGCTTATAGGAGAGGTCTATTTTTATGGAGGAAAAGTTCAACACTGCCAGCGAATTATATCGATATTTTCTGCTCCCAATGCCATTATATCATTACTAGATTTTACACGCTTATGGGAAAAACGGATGGGTGCAATTTCAAATATTCGAAATATTGCAACATTTTAAAAGTATGATAAAAAAATTGATATTTAAGGATGTATGCAAGGACGTTGTCACACCGATTTAGTTGAGACTCTGTATATTTATAGATCTCGATCTCCCATTTACGAATATATACCATTATAGACGCTAACACTCAATAGCTTTTGAGATATTCATAAACAAAGTTCTTAAGTGGTACACAACGAGAATTCCATCCGGTGGGCTAGCGTTCGTTTCTCGTTTGGTGAAAATTTTTTTTTTCATATTTATTTATATTATTTATTCGCTGTGTAACATTGACTTGTCTATATGAGATTGCACATTTATTACAAGTTGAAGAACAAAAGGATTAATAAATTATAAATAAATTAGCCGAAATTAATTCGTTCTATACCTCTAAAATAAATATTCGTTGTATACCTCCTCTACAATAGCAGATTTATATTTGTCTATTATTTTCATTGACTATAATGATATATATTCGTAAATGGGAGATCGAGATCTATAAGAATACAGAGTGTCAACTAAATCGGTGTGACAATGTCCTTGCACTCTCCTTGTAAGAAGGATCTGCGACGAAAATGAGACGCAGAACAGATAGAGACTTTATACCTTGGAAAAAACAGAGGAAATCAGTATCTGGATCAATGAACGAGCCATCCTAGTTATGTGGAAATCAAATATTCTACAGTGACTGCAATATCCGGCGCGGCGCGCGGTACGATTCAATCGAATCGCCGCGGCCAAGTCTGACTGCACGTCATGCTGTACCACTGCCGCCACAAATTACATATTCCACCAGGCGAGGAGATCTCCGGCAAAACATTGCTACAGATCGATCCCGCTGATCATCTCATCCGTGTTTGCTACTCGACTCCGACGTAACGTCTTCCTAGCTTCACTTAATTATTCAATCACCCGCTCCTTGACGAAGTTTCCATCAAAACCGATTCCCTTGTACTTGCCAGCAAAGATCGTACCTCTTTGTACACCATATTTTCATGTTACCCCACTGATCCAATTACAAATTTCTGTTGAACTTGTATCGTGAAGCTTTAATGTTCTCGAAAGTTTGCTTAACGACTTCTACTACGGGCACAGAAACGTTAGAACCGATAGCAGACGTATGATTGGTAGCGAATGCTTATGCAAAATGGAAATGTTCAAAATAAAAATTGAAGAACACAGGGGTTGATCGTCCAGCCAACCAGCAACAATATTCGTTAAGTGTCAAAATAGTTTTACTCAGAAAAGCGTCACAAATATGTTGATCTAATTTTTGTATGATAAAAATGAGAAAGAAATTGGAAAATGGCTGTCAGCTCCATCTAAAGGGTTTTCCACTAAGAGTAAAAAACAGCGTATTTTTATAATCTAGAATAACATTTCTAAATGGAAGGCTCTATATAGTACATAGTTGAATATTTTAGCAAATATTACTTAAATATATCAATAAAATGTAGATATCGATTTTAAAAACATTTTTTATGTACCAAGCCTGCAAGGGATACTCCTCAGCAGGCTACGTTATCGAGTAACGAGGCTGAAGACATGCTAATCCAGTTCGTGCTTAACCGATGCGTAAAATAAATCGGGGCTGGAGAATTCTTGAAATCTAATCAACGCCCTCGGAGCAAATCGACAGAGTCGGCCGCTACGCAAATTTTCCGACGACCACGAACGTGTCGGTCAAAGTTATTAGCAGTCGAGTTAGGGTACTCGGCCGAGCAACCGCTATGGAGGATCGAGTGGCCCGGGCCTGGCCCGGTCACGCGATTCAAAGACTTTCCCGCCGGGTGGGTCGCCGGGATTTCAGCCTCGCGGCTTGTAACCTCATAAATTCGTACGCCACGGCTAGTGTCACGAATAATATGCGGTCGTTCCATCTCGCCGAGCAAGTTCTTCGGTATGGCGTGTCGCGACAATGCCCGTACTTTCGAATTACTTTCAAATTATGCGACGACGAGCACCCAAGAGCCTATAACCGCACGCGTGGCGACGCGTCGCACAGTGTTTTCCTCGAAAAGTTAGCCAAAATACGACGTTAACGAATCTTGCTTAAGATGAAAACTTTTTATTGTCTTAGCTATTGCAATATATGAATTATTATTATTTTTTTAATTATGTACTCATATATCGATGTTATGCATTGAAATTAAAAACTCGTGTAGTACTTATGTATTTACAAAAGCTATTTAGCGTTCTCGTAAAAATTATGTTCCGTAGTATGTATATTGTGTTTGATGCTTTCGATAAAAAATTTCCAGGTAACTCGCGTACAATATTTGTAGCTTAGGTGTCGTTGGGTGTTAGCTTCGTGTTTGTGTGTGTATCGAACAATTTCAGCTATTTAATCCCGTAATATTATACGAAAGTATCAGTACTATCAATCTTTAACCCATATCTAGTTGCTGCATGAATTTCAGTCTCCATGTAGCACTGAGTGTGCCATTACAGAAAGGCTTTCTAAAACGTGAGCGATTTAAAAGTTATAATTTAGCCCCTATGAATAATGGAACAGTTACCAAATTATTTTAAATTGATCAAATTGAATGTTATTGTGAAAAGGACGGTACACTTGAATCACCATTATTTCTACTCAATAGAATATTACGCTAGGAAATTGCATTATTATTGTGGATCGTATAATTTGAATCTGTTTAAATATCTCTAAAGTGATGAGTAAGGTACGGAAACATTACAAGATTGCAGTGAATACACCAAAACTCTTTATGAACACAAATAAAGAATTTAATAATTTCAATTATTTATGAAGTATATCACAGATAGCATTCCTAAGAGAATTTTGTAAATGTTCGTTTTCATTAGTCTGAATACACCAAAATTTTTTATGAATACAAATAAATAATTTAATAATTTCAATTTTTTGTGAAGTATGTCACAGATAGCATTCCTAAGAGAATTTTGGAAATGTTCGTTTTCATTAGTCTGGGGTGTGGTCACGCCCCTATTCGCAGAGCGAAGATTACTGATGTGTAAACGATATATCGAGTAAGGAAACAGCAAGTTTTAGTGGTGCCTTAGAGTCAGCAGCGGTGTGCTTAAATTGCCCATTGGCGTAGGAAGAATCGCGAGAGTGGTGCAGACGGGTTAAATCCGTCGGTGTGTTCTGCGTTTCGTCGGGTGGATATCGACGCGAAGCTGGACCGTCAAAAATTGGTTGGAAACGACGCAGACCAGATAAGTACGTTCGCGAATACGGCAGACAGAACGAGTGCACCGGGTGCACTCGTCCCTGACGTGTGCAGAGGGAAGGAAGAGACACGGGCCGAGTCGTGCCGGGCCGGGCCGGTCGTGGAAGAGGAGAGAAAGAAAGAGAGAAAGAAGAGGAAAAGAATAGAGAGTCGGCATGAAGTGAAACGTTGCTCGTGTGTGCCGGCTGCCCTAGTGGGGCGGGGGATGAAAGACGGGGGAAGGGGGTTGGTGCGACGGGGGTACGGAAAGAGGAGAATGAGGGGGTCGCAGGAGGTCGAAGGGGGTTGACGGAGGTTGTGGGTGGTCGGAGGCGAAACGGGGGTTCCTCGCGTGCAGCCTTGACATGGGCCAGGAAATCAATGGGACCTCCAACACCAACGCAAACTCGGTCAGTCGAGCCGCGCAACGGCCCATGCCTATAATTCGCAGTCGCACGCGGGAATGTTCGGCATCGCCGGCGAACAATCGATGGATGGCGGGATCCAATCGAGCAAATGCTAGTTTTTTCCTAACCCGGGGACCACATCGCCGTTCTTTCTTTCTTTCTGCCTCTCTTCGTTTTGATTTTCTGGTTAGGAACGTATATCGGGATAGGCATAGGGATCGAAAGAGGGCCGGGGCGGTAGTCTCGGCAGGAAGAGGTAGGGGGATTAGAAAGCGACACGAACGTCGAAATGCCGACGCTGCTTCTAATGTTACCACGGAGATCGTGACCTCGATGAAACGTTCATTATTCGGTACACGGCAGTCGATTATCGGAAACGATGGATGCGCACCGACGTTTCTTTGCCAGTTAGCTCGTCTGGAGAACGAGATCCGCCGACCCACTGACGGCGCGGATCGCCTCTCTGTTCAATATTTGAGATCGATACCCGGGTATTCTTGTATACGGGGTGTTCACGCAATTACTGGACGACGCGAGCGGTTTTCTTGCAGATTATGCAGTCGCTAGAAAATGTACAGCGTGCCTCGACGGGTTGTAGTACTGTCACGGTTTATTTAGGAACAACTTTTCAAGGAGATTCACCCCTCGCTTAACCATTCTCTTCACGGTCACAGTGATTAGAACTGCTTCGTTTCTAATCAGTTCTCAGAAGCTTAACAATAGCTCAATAGCTACAACACTAACAATCTATATTTCCTAATCAATTTCAAATATGAATTAATATTTATTACAAAAGAAAGCTGTATAAAGAAATAATATATTCTTCGTATAAAATGAAAACAAACAAATTTTTGATTGGATAGTTTTGCATAGTGATACGTGTTTACTCGAATCTTCTGTTTACTACCGCACGGTCTATCGAATTCCAAGCTGGTGGTCTTTGTTTTGGAAGACACACTAAATATTGATTCTGGTGCAACAGTACAGTACACTACAGTATGGTGCAGACTATTATTATTATTAAACTAGGGAACTTTACGCATTCACATCTCACAAGTACCATGAAGAAATTATACAATAAAAAATATAACAAAAATACCATCTTATTTTTCTCACAATTTTTGAAAACTACTTAGAACTCATTTTGACTGATTTCAAAAATTGACAAAAATTGTGTATGTCGATGAATCCGTGCAATACAATTATTGTTGTTGCTGACGAAATTACTTCAATGTCATTTCCATTATTTATACAATAGTTGTGATAGAGAAATTCGATTTTGACAATTGAAAGGGGTTGCTATAGCCGACAATGTTCGACGGTTTATCAGGTAAAAATAAACTGTGATAGATCGTTTCGAGCACACCTTGTGGGTGAGATAGCGATACAATGTCCATTGCAATGCCTGTCCCGATGATGGCACCGATACCGATAGCTAGGAAATGAGACGACGTTTTGAAGGAAACGTCAAACAGTCGACTAAGGACATGATGATCGCGAATGGAAACAACATCGACTTTCTTCTCGCTTTTTAACACCGCCAATTCCTTCTCGGCTTTCATTCTCGACGTTTCCATTCCCGTCGAATTTCCTTTCGGAATTCCAGCATTCCAGAAATTTCTTTCATTACTTTTTCATTTATCAACAGAGAAGAATTGCTGTCAATAACCTGTTCATTCTTTCGAAACATGCTGATAACAGAATCCTATTTTCGACGTTACAGTTAATGATTCATAGATCTGGTATTTTTTAAAACACAAGAACTGAAGTGAATTTCGAGTAGAGTTCTCTTGCGAGCCAAGCTAATATTTGATCTATTAAAAGAAGTCTATCGATTTGACACTGCGATCTGTGACCTCGTGCATTATCAACGTAATCGACGATTCAATTCAGATAAGAAAGTTCTAGCGTGGGTTACAAGCTTTCTCTGTGAATTTAAACTAACCAGCAATTTTTATACGATATCATACTTTATATAGTTTCAACGTAAATCAATTTTTATTCAAGAAGATAACTATTCTACTGTAAAATAGATAGCTAATGTAGGCGACACATTCGTTTATGCTTCGAATACTGAAGTTTTCAGATTGCAAGTACTATATGCGAATAATTAAAATTTAATACAATATATACTCCGGATTCAACACAATTAATAATGTACAATTTCATCTTTCTTGCAATTGCGATCTACCATTTGGCAGTATCTAACAATTACAAGTGCACTGATCTTTTTCAGCATCATTGCAATTCGGCGTGTGTGAACCACGGTATCTGATGTCAAAATATTCGAAATAAATAAGACATGCAACCTTCGGCCGTCGAATTGTAGGTCATCAATAAGCGAACCGTTTCTATTTACACTCCCTATTTATAATAAATGACCAGATTGGATTGTGCACAGTTTCTAGAATAACCTAATGGGAAGTAATTGCAATTCGTTTCTTCAGCGTGCTCTGCAACCGCAGCTATATGTAGATATGTCCGAGCGGCAGAACCTTGACGAGAGCGTGTTCAGGGCTGCCAATCAATGGCGAGGACATCACCCTCGGCGACTAACGTCTGCGTCCTTGATCGTCCGTTCGCCGCTACCGATAAAGCGGCTACTAGTTCGAAACAATTGCACTACCAAGGACAAGCAGCTCTTTTTCGCTTACTTCCATTCCACATCTTTCACCAATCCGCTTCAATCCTGCACAACATTTTATCTAGGCCTCTATTCAAGATTTCAGAAAAGTTCTCTGGTTGGAAAAGCACTAAAAATGTCAATTATTCCGAAATAGTTGAATATAAGAAAAATCCTCTTTCTTATTTATAACCTCATAAAGCAGCAGGATTCGTCAAAAGTTAATTTTCCATTCTTAGCCTGATACATCATTCTCTTAATTTTAAACGTCTCAATAATATAGATATAACGCTCTTAAATCCGAGATTTAATGTTGTTAGTGATTATATCCTGGCATCATCCATCATCATCCTTCATCCTTGTCTTCGTGGCAGCCTTCGCAAGTTCTACGCGTAAGCATCGATCAAGCAAGTTGTCTAATACTTTCAAATCGCTTCAAACTATCCCACCATTGAACATCCCGAATTTAAACAATCAGCTCTTGTGTTTTTTAGTCCTCGTAAGTTATCAGAAATTAAGTTGCGTGAAATTATAATTTAGAATGGACTCAAATTACTAACATTGAGATTTAACAGAAATTTCAAGCGCGACAATTTTATTACTGTTCCCATATTTAACAGCGCTGTCCCTTTAACAAAACGTTTCCGAGCTTATATGAACACAGCATTTTCCCCTTACATTTATTCACAAGATACGTAAACACACTTTGATCATTTAATTCTGCAAATGTTGCAGCTGATCTGACGAACACACGCGGAATCTTGTCATAAATATTTGTGTGCAAGCGCATTGCACAGGCTGCTCACAAAGAGCACCTAATATATGATGTAGTAAATCTCGGTGCGTTATGTGGAGGAAATGTAAGAAACGACGCGGACGAAAATATACCAACGACGAGTAAAAATGTGTACTCGCTATGCGACTGCAAGATTTACAAAATATTTCTACGAATGTTACGAGAAGCTCGATTTTATCTCGTAAATTCAGGATGTAATTATTTATGCTTTTTCGCGTTTACAGTGTGCATTTATTTCACTCTTTAACAAGAGAATATTTCGTTTTACCCTTTTAGTGCCGATATATCGACATCGGCTACACTTGCGAAAAGCTCCGACGACGATATATCGCTGCCGGGCACTAAAAGAGTTAAAAATAGATATTTAGATAATGGAAAAATGGATAATGGAAAATAGATTTCAACTCACTTAGGCTCGATACTATCGCTCAGGTTCAACTATTTCGGTCGACTCTGAAATAATTAATAATACTGATTTACGGATGTTGATGCAAACATGAATTTTTAAGAAATTATTGTACAGTGATCTACACGAATATCCAAATATTATAGTTATTTTTCATCGTGTCGAGACTTTATCAATCACATCTGCCATAAATGTACAAAATTTTTAGACCAATTATTATTAACTACATATTATGAAGTAAAAGTATTTAGAAGTTTGTTTGAAAAAATATCTTTAATATTAAACAAAAGAAAACTTCTGTCAAATACTTTTGTAAAACCTATTCCCTACTGGTGCATACACAAATATGCTTCCTATCTAATACCGTGAAGGCTATTTTTAGTTTGGGTCGTAACATAAATACGTTCAGATATGTTCAACATCACTTTTTTTTATTAATAAAGTGCAGAATTATATTCGATCAATTGCATAATTCCTGACTGCGTGTGACCATTTTGCAATCACAGTATATTTACAGTGTGCCATAATTGAATCGTACAAATAGAACTGATCTTTGTGCAACATAAAAATGATTCAAGTTAATTATAAGAAAAAGAAAATTACGAATGTACTTCTATTCTTAATAATTTTTGTGTGTGTTGAAAATAATTGCATAAAAGTCTACTTACATCAGCAACCTTGATTTTTCGGATTGGCGTCTAAAGGTGTTTCTGAGCCAGCCTCGGCGTGGAGAGAGAAGAAAGTGTTCGAAAATGTTGAAAGGTGGTGTACCGCCGCTCCTGTTACTCTGGAAATAATTATTTCACGGTTTTGGTCGGCAAAGAAAAAAAAAAGCAGCATCGCATTAAAAGGATCGGAAAGAAAAAGGGATTAATCACAGCGAAAGACATTAGAGTCCCGAAAAACGGCGTTCACTGGATGAAGAGGGGAACTATGCTTTTTTCAATCCGGCATGGCAATAGGATCAGAAGCAGTGGTGCGGCTCGGCCGAGTATGCGTAAGCGTGTACGCCGAAGCATTCGGCCCGCGAATACAGAGTACATGGACGGCGTAATGTGTGCATCGTAGTACGGGTATAATAAAAGAGCTTTCTGGGTCGCATTAAGGTAATGCTTCTTCCATGGCGGGGGCTAGACCGTGCGAGGCCCGGCTGAAAGTTAGGCGAAACGACGCGACACGACGGGACAAGGGCCGCCGGACTTTTCGCCGAATTTTAAAAGGGCGAGTCGCGCGCGACCTTTGACTCCTTGACGCCCCGTTTCCTCTTTCCCTCACACACCATACTACGGGCTGCCGGAAAATTGTTGTATCGAAATTTGTACCACCTTACAACTCCTCTCCGATTTTTTAGACTTCCCTTTGACCAACGAAAATCCTCTGTGACAAGTTTCATGTCGGTACCCCCACCACAAGGGTAGTTTTACGAAAACAATTAAACGAAATAAAAATTACACGACAGTAAATTATGTCCAATCATAAAATTACCGATTTCATATTGAAATTTCCAGAATACGTTCATATGATTGTGTTGGTTGAAGAAGAATTGGAAAATTTGGTCTAAGGATGAGACGAATGACAAATTAAACAATCTTCGCAGAAAAAAAGGGGTTCGTCGAAGAGCAAGCGAGCACACCGGTTAATTAATCGAGATCCAATAGCGCGGACGATAAATTATGATTTCTTTATTGATCCTTTCGTACCCGCGTGAACGGCATCCGATTTTTTTAATTCGCTTTTTTTCCGAACGGTCTCCTGACGACCTGCATTCAACCCTGAGATCGCAGATTACTGGGAGAGTCTATTAATATAGTAATGAATTGAACGATGAAACCCGATGCGTCATTGACTAGACGCGATACTATTAGATAGCCCCGCGAGCAACTTCGCGAAATCGATTACGTCTATGTCAGGGTCGCGCGTTGTCGTTTATCTAACGCGTGTCGCGTTCTTTCAACCACGAAAACCGTTAACGACGTAACAACGTTCAACACCCAGGAGCTCACAGTGCTAAACCGGTACTAGTCGCGATCTATAGATCGCACGTTTCTTAATCGTCTCTGAAGAAGATAACATTTGTCCTGCGAATTGCTATTCCTCGAATTGCTACAATTTCTATCAAAGAAATCCACTAAAGTTCAAAATCATATTTTTCCTAGTTATCTGAAAGTTCTAAAAAGTAATTTCATCATCCTTAGTAATCTGATCGGAGTCGGTACACAACCAGAAAAACATCCGTGAAGGGTTAGCATCCAATTAGAAGAATAAAACATATACAAGCAGCACCAACAAAACCTATGAACAATAACCACTGGATGAGCTCACCATACACAGATTCTATGCCGAAAGACGAGATCGTATCAAATTAATCTAAAGGATGCGCGAGGGTTGAGTCCCGATTGCTCGGCGTGTCATTATTCCATAAAACAAGCACAATGTGCGCGCCCACTTAATAACTGCGGGCAAAAAGTGTTCCCATTTCAAAAGACTACATCGCAGATCTCTAGTGAGAGAGAGACAGAGAGAGCGAGGGGGAGTGGGTGGTGGTTTAAAGAAAACGCAGTCGAATAAATTGCCGGCCGAAAAAAGGGCTATGGTATATACGAGAGGGTAGCTTTTCGACTGAGCATTAGGAAAGGGGGTCTACCAGTGGTTGAAGCAATCCCCTAATTGGATAAAACTCAACGGCAACCCGGTAACTGGTAATTTCCCTCCAGCAACGTAATTACTGGCTCGTATTTACGTAGATCTGTGCGCAGAGCAAGGAGGCACGGCGTGGTGCGAGCGCAGGTTCACCTGGCTAGCGTATAACCAGGTAGAGAAAGAAGAAGAAGAAAGAGGGAGAGAGAGAGAGAAAAAAGCAGCAACAGCACCAACAGCAAACCCTTTCTGTGTATAAAAAGCCATTGCAATCTCGTGGTATACTGGCACGCTAATGGGGCACTGATATAATTAACTGCTATACGTACGCTCTTATCGAACCCTACCGACGTTGCGACGCCGCCGGTACCGCTGCATACCTTGAATAAAAATAGCGCTAATCCGATATATAACGGGTAACGCTTTGATACCAGACCGGTGCCAGCAGGGGAAGGGCTGGCACACGCAACCACGTCATTTTCTTCGGTTTCCCTTACCCAACCGTCTTATGTCAATGCGCAACGCGTTTCCGTCCGCATTACTTCCGTCGCACCGATCGAACCATTTTCGAGCGGTACAAGGGAAACTGCGTCTATCGACGCAACGTTGACGCATTCGTCGCATCGCGGTCCGGATCGAACTTTTTCGATGACAGTTTCTCAAAAGTCTGCCTATCATTTTAATTAGTGGCAATTAACGTAACACTATTTTGTTAACTGTCTCCACTGTTTTGTATTTGATTTATTCATTCAATCCGTGTCTATAGCAATAAAAAAATTGTATGTTAAGACAACCAGCTTTCATGAGAAATAATTTCTACAAGGTAGAGAATGAACTTACCTTAAATCCAAACTAATCCAAAGAATTGACAATGTTTCTTTCCATATGTAATCCGAATGAGTGTCTTCTGCTCAATATAGATCTGAAATAATTACATAAATTAATATCAAAACAATTTTTTCGAAGCATCAGAATTCTAGTGATGTACATAGAAATGAAAATACAATACGAGCTAGTGACGAGTACGGGCCGGACACGGTGAAAGTAATTAGTTCTAGTGTAGTTGATAAAATTGCCGGGAATCACAATGTGTAAAATTGTCACAAATTGAATTTAATGTTTCGATGTTTAATCCATCGGTGACCGGCCGTTCCACTCGTCTGCGGCTAATTTTCAGCTGGCGCAAACATTGTCGTCCCTGCCGAAAATGTCCCCATTTAATTCGAGTACACTGTTTTCGGCCGAATGGAAAGCAATGTTCATTATAACCGAACACGACGATGTCCCCGATGCCCGCAGGGGATACCGTGTCTTGCAAATTGCACGAATAAACAGTCGTCGAAATTGATGTCCATTAAAATGAGCAATGCGGTCGAAGACGTCAACTGCATTTGACGATCGGGTAATCATTAAACATCAGGTACTAACCGCTGATTAAAACACCGGCTATGTGATTCCGGCTATATTTCAAAACGCATGTATCGCATTTGCGCACTCCACGCGCCGTCAACACCTGCCGTGTATTAATTAGTCCGTAATTTATGTATCAGAATCATAACGATCTCTATCGTTTCCTTCAAGAGCTTCGTTTGAGTTTCAAATTACTTCAATTCTGCGAATTTTGGCATTTTGATTGGAAATACAAAATCTCTACTCGTATTATTATTAATTAACCTAACTTGGAATTCTATTCGGTATAAATTTACAGGTTATATCTCTGTGACTCGCACGAATAACAATTATGCCCTATGCCAATCAAGAACGATCACGAAAATTACAAATCAATATGAAAAATCAACATGATTGGGAACGAACGCGATCGAAAAACGAATGATACAAAAGTAGCAGTTGACGAGTTCACACCATAATTTGTGGAGAACTATTGCACGCAGGAAAGTACCGGAAGAGTTTACATACCTTAAATTTTAATATGACACACGCCTGTTATACCATCGTATTTCAAAGCCGAAGAACCAAAACCGGGGTGACTAAACTTCCATTTCATTGTTGCTAAAAATCGTCGCGCATGCGCGAAAAAAAGCCGCGCAATATCAGAGTTATGGTTGAAGATCATAGAGTATAAAACAACTAGAATGGCAAATACATCACACGATCGAGAATCAATATGAGGGCGCCACGATCGCATTAACCTAAAATGATTTCGAACGCAAATTGAAATTCGATTTACAATGTCTTCCTGTGTGCCAAGTATATTGACAATTGACAGACCCCCAGAGACTTATATGTCTTCTGTCTACGAGTTGCGTAGACCAGTACTACTGTGAGATGTCAATTGACTAGGTAAAGGAATTTGAAATTGATTGGCGTCTAATAGCTTCGCTACAATTTGGGATTGCGTAACGAAGAAAGCTCAAGGGACTACGAAAGTGTCAAAGGTAAAGCGAAATACCCACCTTACTCCTTCTTATTAACAAATTTGTCTCTGTACCTCTGCTGTACCAGCAATTGTTAACCAATCAAGAACCAGATGTTTGTCCAAGCTCTTAGCTATTTTTTGAAATAGTACATAACCAAAGAAAGAATATTTTATTGTTTTGAAATGCTTTCCTTATTTGAGGGACTGCCCGAAAAAATTCTTAGACCATATATCTATGGTTGCAAGAAACAACGCCGCATGTCACATACATACGTACTTCCACTTTCGATATATCGCCGTTGAATGTTTTGTTGTGTATGAATTGAACATATATCGGACATCGTTTAAAATACATTATTTTTTTGAGCCTTCCGAATTTGTATTCATGACTTTTTTCTGTATACAGGGTGTCCCAAAATTCGTGTACTTCCCAGAAATGGAAGGTTCCTTGGGTCATTTGAAGCGACATTTTCCTTTACAAAAATGACGCCAGCGGCTTTGTTTAGAAATTATTAACAAAAAACACGGACCAATCAGAGCGCGGCTACAGCGGATTGATTCTGGCTCGGCCAATGGCGCCGCCACGCTAATCGGAACCTGTCGCTGATTGGTCTGTGTTTTTTGTTAATAACTCCTAAACAAAGCCGCTGGCGTCATTTTTGTAAAGGAAAATATCGCTTCAAATGATACAAGGAACCTCCCATTTCCGGGAAGTACACGAATTTTGGGACACCCTGTATACGTAGATCCTATACTCTAAAGCTAAATTAGCACGGATATACTCATAGACCCGACGTAGGTAAAGGCTGATATATGCACAGGACGTTCTAAAATAACGGCGTATGTATTTCGTGCCCTCAACTACGTCACAACTGTCACAAAATAATTCAAAATGGGGGATAGTGATGTAAAGAAAGGTATAAAAGCATGTTTCTGCAATGTGTATTTTGTAAACGTTTGGAGAAATGATGCAAACTTGATGCATAAGAAATCTGGTCAGTCATCTGGTAAACGATGTACTCTTGGAACAAGGTATGTTATCTGAAGCCGAGTTTTGTGTGCACACTACTGTGCAAAAGAAAGTAGCTCCCGGCCATATTTAATAGAAACGTGTAAAAAATCAAATAAGAACACAGCAAGTTTTGAAAAAGGATTCCGCCGTTTAATTGAATAGTACTAAGAATATGTTTGTCATTATGTCTTAGAATTATACTATAATAATTATAGTTATATATAATTATACTAGGTGCTTCTTTCTTTTGCACAATAATGTATATCTGTGGTTGAAAAGAAAAACGCCGCATTTCACAATTTCAAAAAATTTGAATTGATGTATTAATTGAGCATTGAGCATGGGATTTGCGTATTTACCAGAAAGAAATCATGAAAACAAATTCGAAAGGCTCAGAATTAATTAGCACGGATATACTCATAGACCCGACGTAGGTAAAGGCTGATATATGCACAGGACGTTCTAAAATAACGGCGTATGTATTTCGTGCCCTCAACTACGTCACAACTGTCACAAAATAATTCAAAATGGGGGATAGTGATGTAAAGAAAGGTATAAAAGCATGTTTCTGCAATGTGTATTTTGTAAACGTTTGGAGAAATGATGCAAACTTGATGCATAAGAAATCTGGTCAGTCATCTGGTAAACGATGTACTCTTGGAACAAGGTATGTTATCCGAAGCCGAGTTTTGTGTGCACACTACTGTGCAAAAGAAAGTAGCTCCCGGCCATATTTAATAGAAACGTGTAAAAAATCAAATAAGAACACAGCAAGTTTTGAAAAATTTCGTTTAATTGAATAGTACTAAGAATATGTTTGTCATTATGTCTTAGAATTATACTATAATAATTATAATTATATATAATTATACTAGGTGCTTCTTTCTTTTGCACAATAATGTATATCTGTGTTTGAAAAGAAAAACGCCGCATTTCACAATTTCAAAAAATTCGAATTGATGCATTAATTGAGCATTGAGCATGGGATTTGCGTATTTACCAGAAAGAAATCATGAAAACAAATTCGAAAGGCTCAGAAAATAATGCAATTTAACCAATGTCCTATGTTCCAGAATGAGGTGCGTTCTTCCTTACAACCACATAAGGATATTACAATATTTAACTCAGCTCTGATTACGACAAACTCTCTATTTTTTCCGGGATGTAATTGTAATGCAATTGCAGCATGAACGCAGCAACGCATCGCGCTTGCCCTTCGACCTGAACTTTTCCTTCGATTACCCGCATTTCATTCCGTCGCGAGCCGCGAGATTGCATACCCTCGAACCAACTGGCGCACCTTGAATAGAAACGACAAGGCAGCAGCACGCAGACCTTCCTTTCCTTATCAGGTATCGTGACCGTGCTATCGCACACGTGAACGCGTTTCATTGGAAATTTTCCTTTCGATCCGCACTCGCCGCACGTTTAATTAACATACAACCGCCGCCGTCGGTCGCGGTCGGACGCAGGGGTAACGAAAGAGGGGACCGTTTATTCCGATGCTGTTCCTAAATGTGTGTCGCGGGAATCACGTGACCGTCGAATCTCTATATCTCTTATGAGGCTAGGGATTTTCAATAAAATAAACAAAATTTTTTAATATACTAAGTTTTTAAAAACCGACTAAAAAGTATAAAATAATTTTTCCTAGTGCCATACAGATTCCTAACCTCGTACAAATAGTCCTGAAAATTTGTGATTGTGAATTTTGAATAGCTGTGAAAATACTTGTGAGATTTAAAATGAAAAACGTGGGGCGCATGCGATAGATAATTGATGCATTTTGCGCCCCACGTTTTTCGTTTTAAATCTCACAAGTATTTTCACAGCTATTCAAAATTCACAATCACAAATTTTCATGACTATCTATACGAGGTTAGGAATCTGTATGGCACTAGGAAAAATTATTTTATACTTTTTAGTCCGTTTTTAAAAACGTGGTATTTTAAAAAATTTATTTTTATTTAAATAATTATTTTCTACTTTTTAATCTTGTGTTAATACTTCTATCACTCTTTATTAATACTTTATATACTCACTAACCTTACTGTAAATTCCACTTGGTAAACAAAGCGATGATGCACTACCGATAGCGATCGTCGCGCGATGATGTACTTCACTACCGATGGTTCGCGCGTCGGGGCGAAATGGGTCCGTGAAGTGGGGACGAGTCAGAGTGCGCGAAAAGGTAAATATTTAATTGTTATTTTCTCCGAAACGGTAAGACTTTTTAAAAAAAAATTTTTTTTGAATAATGCATTGTCATCCAGTTCTGAGCCATGTGTGCAATTTCAAGTCTCTAGCTCATCAGGAAGTTAGTTTAAAATCAATTGTAAAATTTGCCACCGAACAAACAGACAGACAAACAAGAAAGCGAGCTAATAAAAACGTGGTAAAATCGGCTCTTCGAACGTGGTTAGCACGTCTAAGTTTCCCAAAATTTTACTTACAAATTCGCAAAACTATGAAAACATTAAACGAATTTATTTATGACCTGATTTTTACTTGTTTCTTCTTTTTACAATTAATGACACTTTTTAATGAAATTCTTTATTGAAAATAATATATCATAATTATATATCTGTAATTTTTCTAGACATTATAATACGAACTATCAAATCGCTAACTACTGGCGAGTATTATTTACAAGTAATTAAATCGAAAACAAAGTAGAAACCGCACACATTTTATTCTTAATGTTCCTTCCATGTTGTCATGGTGAACCGAGCTTTTTTTCTCCCACCTGTTGCCGAACGCCCTGCATATTGATCCCCTTCTATTATCTTTTAATACGTCGTACAATGTTGGTAACATCTGACATTCTTTCAAGCAGTGAGTAGAAAAAAAAATTACGTCGAACAACACTTTAGGGCACAAACTAATTCATCAGTGGTATAAGTCAATATTTGTCTATGACACCTGAAAAATTTAATCTTCCTCAGATAAAAAAATTGCAATACAATGTTATAAACATTGTTGGGTTTTACAGAGCTTGTATTTAATACTTCATTAGTCAATGATTATACAACTTTTTTAACTTGCACCATTTTTGTAGGAATGGAAAAACGTTTGGACCGCGAAAGGTTAAGCGATGTCCACCGATATTTGGAAAATTCCTCCGACAATAAATTTCTGGCATGGACCAAAATGAGCCAGTATCCTCGAGGCATGTCCGAGGATGAAATCAGAAATTTCTTGGAACTTGCACGAAAACCTGCGTCCGATTGAATCTCGTTTCTCTGCCGGCCCGTGACGAGATTTTGCGTAACGTTGTTAATTCCCCGTCTGGCTTCAATGGACGGACCGGGTCTGGTATGCGCGTCAGACACGACCTGGATTAATCCAGGAATCGGTAGTTTTTGCACGTTGGTGCGAGAGGATGTTTAGGAATGTACAGAAAATCTCAGCGTGACTCACCTGACCCCGTATAATATTCATCCCCTTGCGCGTCACGAATTAACGGCCTCATGCAAAATTCATATTTTTTTCTGCTCCCCTCGCAGAGCAGTTCTATAATTTGTTTAACGCGAACGGCTCAACTGGACACTGAGACGTGTTTACGTTCTGTTTCGTTCAATAACATTCCGCTTTACGTGCGATTACGTTAACGCGTGCGAAACCTTCGCCACGTTTTTTTTTATACCGCTATTAAAGTTATACTACGAGCTCATGCTTTCACCGCTTTTTCATACTGTTGGTAACGTTATACCGCGGAGTAACACTTCTCACTTTTATTGTTCGTATTTGATTAAATCGGTACGATTAATTTTCGCGTGTCAACTGCAATTAGAGAATTGAAGGAAACGGAAAAAGTGAACAAAATATGGTAAATAAGATCTGCAGAATCTGATAAAAGCTGCATCGAATAGTGCATACAAAATTATATTTCTATTTGAATTTGTCCTTTTTAATATAGTATCATGTCTCTGTAATATAATATCATGATATAATCATCTTTAATATAATGTCTCAAAATGCTCATAATGAGCAAGTTCTAGAGTGGTCACAAAAATACCTGGTACATTCGATAATCCGCTAAAGAGACCGGGTCGCAAGCCAGCATGCATCGTTTAAAGCTCCGGAGATTCTGGAAGGCTTAAAGAATCGTTTACAATTCAAATTGCAAAACACGAGCCGGCTTGGGGTGCTATGGAAGCGCGGGCAAATCTTTCCGTAACTAAAAGTCATTTTCATCGTCTGCCTGAGGCTTGTGTAACGCGGTTAATTCCTCATCCACGTCAGTTAACCAGCGAGCGAGTTCACACGGACGGCAGCCAGGAACAGTGAAATCAGAGTAATCCGGCTGCCGGTCGTTTCTGCACGTTGGAACGTGCAGAACTCTGTTTCTCTCTCCCTCTGTGTCTGTGTGTCTCTCTGGCTGTCTCTCTTTCGCCAGCTCTCTCCGAGACACCCGTGTACAGAGGCTGAGCGCCGATGTGTGTGGAGCAGAGTTGGCCCGTGTGGACATGTAGGTAGTACGAAGGCGCGATTACGTCGGCACTAGCATTATCGGAAAGTGCATTACCAGCGCGTCGAATGCAATACCCATGCGCGATTTCCAGCCTGTGCCGATTCCCGTTCAACCAGCCGAGAGCAACGATGCTCCTTGATCAACGCCGAACTATCGAGCGGGGATTACCGACGAACGCTCCCGATTATAAAGGCAGAATCGGGATTTCGGCTGTAAATTACTCGTCACCGGCGCCCGACACCCCGATCGTAAAAGATTAATGGATTATAATCATCGCGGACACCGATACCTATACCCTTTCTAAAGACAGCTCCGACCGATTTGCAATTGTCTTTGACGAACCATGCGGAATTGCGCTTGTCTGCGGGATTTTTCTAGATTGCAGTTCCCCTCTTATTCATCCCTTTGTATGCTGATGAACACAGCTTCTCACTAAAAGCTGCTAACTTATGACGTAATAAATAGTATTTAGTTTTATCGTTTTCTTCATTTTTCTGAAGTTCACATTCAGCTGCATAAATTATAGCGAATGTTAAAAATATTTTTCGTCTTCGTTTCAAGTTCCTCGCAAGTTTCAGGATATCGATCTGTGAACTTCACCCGCAGTGTCGCTATAAATGTTAATTACGAATAAATGTCGTGTCATGCATTATTCGAACTCCTAAAAAGGGTAATAAAATGCCACGATAATGTACATTGATTTGTAGCGAGAGGCTATGAATTAGTCATTTGCATACCGCCCAAAGAAAGATTAATTACTCCACCGGTCACGTTTAGATCATGCTACACTTTCATCTACTTTCGAGACGGAAATATTTCACGCTGAACATAAATATACTATTGATCTCGGTTATCTTACGTTCAACAATTTCGTTACTTTTACTATTAACTTGTCGCCAAGTAATATCCTGATGGAGATAAGGTACTGCAGTTTCTGCATAATGTTTATTTCGCGAGAATAAATTGCCGCGATATTTACTTTGCACATTCGATTTACATGTAATTCACTTGTCAAGAATGAATTGTTTTGCACTTCGCATGATGTGCCATGTGGCATGACAATTTATTAAAAGTGTACAAGAATAGCTTTTACGTAGAGTGACCTGCATATTGTATGAGTGAAGTTGGCAGTTCTAAAATAAATAGAGGGAAAGAAAATTTTCATCAGGGAAAATTAAATAATTTCAAATAGTAAGTTTTTTTTGTGGTAACACTGATGAACATACATATGTATCAGTCTAACGCTTCAATTTTGCTATGATTCCACGTTTTTCCCTTTTTTTATTAATGTCTTTATTAAAAGACATTAATCAAGCCCCATTTATTTTTGTTGTTGCGATTCCACGTTGACAGTCCTGACTAGGCGCCATCTGGTCTAACTCGCTGAACTAAAATTGGCTCCAGACTTACGTGGTACCCCTTGCCTCTTAAGAAACACAGTATGTTTAGGCAATGTGGCTAGATCAAAATTAGTGTCCCCACTCTACTATCCCCTTCCGTCGCGACGGGTCACGTGACGCGTTTCGTCTCTGTCGTGCGTTTGTCCGGTACGGAGTTAGAAAATGCTTAATGCACCGGAAATGCAACCGACTCGAGAATTGATCAAATATAGCTGGTCGATCCGACATTCATAGACCGTGTGTACCCCAAGTCGAATGATTTAAAAGCATGAACGTCAGCGGAGCTCAAGTGAAAACGAATTGGCGCGCCTCCGAGCACGAAACCGAGACAACATAATGACCTCGTCCACGTAGAATAAAACGAATCCAGGCTAGGCGAGGTATAAAAGGAATAGCAAAAGAGAATCTAAAGTGGCCGGTATCGCGAACGCAGATCTCCATTGCGTGCTAGATCCTCCCTATGGCTAACCCGCTAACAATCGTGGGGCCATGCTTATCGGAAGTAGGCCGATACACAATGCTTTGCCTTTTCTTCCCGCATTTCCGCACCTAACCCGGACCTATCCAGAACTAGGAAAATAAATTGTCAGCATTTTCTTCTCAGTGAACTGCTTCTTGTAGCATCCGACGTACTGGAGTCTAAACCACTTCCGGAAATGGCCACTTTTAATTACCACTTTCACTTGACTATGTTTCACTACAGAACTGACTTAGAAGCAAGAGTCCTCACTAGTCTGATTCACTATTACATGTAAAGTTAGCGTGAAAACTATAGCGCTAAACTTGGATTTTTTGAAATGTTAGTAGAATCAAAAAAACTATTTTATATTGTCAGATATAAAAATCTTTAAATTTAGCACAATTTCTGTTATTTTAAATAAATATAGGTCATAGTAGTGTTGATCGATTCCGATGAAACTTTGTGAAACTTTTAAATTTTGATTCCAGACAGATAAAAAAAACTTGAAAATTTACCGAGTAAATTAATGTTGGTAACTATTGTAATATATTTATAAGAATACTTTTTCCGCGCTGACTTTACGTGCAGGGGATAAAACCGGTAATGCAATCACCAGGAGGGAGGTACGGAAAAATTAGAGATTCCACTTTTTTTCAGGGGAAGTCTCGTTAATATTGTAAAAAGGTGTAATGGGGGTGGATGGAGTTCATCAGTACAGCGAAAGGGGGTAGAGGCTGTTCACCGGGCGCATGAAATATTCGAAGAAAACGAACGAAGGCAGGGGCGGAACGATCGTTCGAGTCGATTTCATTTTGTACATCCTGGCACGAACGGGGGTGGCTTCGCGTTTCCAGGAGCCGAACTCGTGATTGGCAGATCGAAGTAAGCCGCGTTCATGTCAGGGGGAGCCCTCACTGGCGCGGAACACGATAAAGCGTAACTTTATGACAAGGTCCTGGTGCGCCACTCGCATGGAACTGTTCGCAAATCGTTCGAACTTTGTAAGACGGGTTTCGACGGCGAATGAACGGAGAGCGCGCCGATGCATTTAGGGTCACCGGTTTGCGATATCGTTTCGCAAATAAACTTCCAGAAAGAAATTACGAAACTGTCTCGGGCGCTCGACGAAGAAATGAGTCGGAGCGCGAGGCGTATTTAGAAACTGGGACAACCGCCGTGCTTCTTTCTTCGATGGAAATAAACAAAATTGTATCGTTCGATTGTGTCCCGTCCGTGTCGGTGTCGCCGTGTACTCCTGACACAAGGTTGCACCTTTCCGTTGACATTTGTCTCATAATGATTTCCATCGCCCCGCTAGGATTAAACGAGTCTGTTCTCGTTTTCATCTAATTTTGCTGGAAGGATTTTATATACAGGGTGGGGCGCCACATTTTGCCATCTAGATTTACGTCATTATTATTACGCATAGCAAACAATGTTTCAGATGAAGTTGAATGTACATTTTTTTTACATTTTTTTCTAGGTGGACGTGTAAAGGACACATGAAGGTCATTAATGTTTTTATAAATGGATTCATATATTTTTTATTGCACCAGCTGATGCTCCTTCATATTCTTTACAAAAAAGTGTTAATCTATTTGTGTAAAAAAATCATTAGTTTAGGAAATATTTTAATTATATCAAACAAGTAGTACAGCCACACCAATGATCAGACAAGTGGAATAGGAACAGGCGCAGCGAGACAGACAGAATAAGAACGAGAGGGACCCACCTCTATTAATACTTTATTTTGACTTTAGAATAGCAACAAAATAATTATACAAATGTTGAATTTATTACATTGTCTTGTGTCTATGTCTGATTACATTATCACATTTAATTCATATGAATGACCATTATTAACTATAAATTATAATTAATTTTTTATATAATTGCATTAATTTTTTAGTAACTGTCAGAATATTTCAAACGAATATTGTAGAAATTCACGATAATTCAATGTTGTAGGGCCGCATGGATTCTACATTGTAATAATTCATATAATTATGATGAGTTGTGAATTCGTACATGTACACGTATAAGTTAATGCTTGCAAATCGATGTAACTTAAACCGATTATTTATAATGATTTCGTATAATTACCACGATAATGTGAGCCTGTATTTCCTGTAGATTCAATATTATTTTTATAACTTTCATTATGAAGAACGCGTATGAGAATCTAAATTGTTTATGATGAGAGCATTGAAACATAAAAAAGGAAGTTTCCAATTATTTGAGTAAAATGCTGGATCTGGAAAAAATAATGTTAATACAATATTTTGGGAAACTTTTGTTCTGCATATTGAACTAGGTAACGTTAGTTCGGCCGCGAAACTTGCATAAATATTCATACCCGGACGCTTTCCAGTATTCCAATTTCATTGCTTCGACTCGAGGCCTTATAAATAAAGGCCATAATTCGCGGTCCATAAATCAATATCACTAAACAGCTCATAAATTCCGCAACGATAGAAGAATCACGAGCAATATACAAAATATATGATACTCTCGATAGGGATGCGTTTGAAGTTTGCATGGGCTACATTCGTACACACACACACAAATGGTTTAACTGAGGAATAAAAAAGGTTGCGCGAGAAGGAAGATGATAGCGTGCGGTGGTTGCGTTTCTCCAGGGCGAAAACCAAAGCCGAAATGAAAAATGTTGTTTGCCAAGATTACAGTTGCCCCGTGTACACGTGCACATAGTCTACGCGTGTGTGTGTGGCGAATAATAATCCCCCCGCCTCACCTAGCCGGCGCGGCGTCGCGGTAAAATCGCACAATTTCTCCTTTTTACTTGCGCAAGCACTTATTAGAGGCCTCCGGATGATTTGCATTCTGCGGGAGAGGCGCAGTCCCAATTTACTGCTTATTGCTTATCGATCGTGCGCCCGTGCTTTACCAATTCCCGTCAAAATCATCGCGATTTCGCGTGCACGCTCTATTTTGCGGAGACCCATACGTCATTATCGTCGATAACAGTTGCTCGCCTTTATCCTTGTTCTTGTGTGGCGCCACCGCGCATCCCGCGGCCCACTATATCACGCTTTAATTACAATTCGAAATAATTAATCGACGGAACTTATCGTTATACAACCGACGATTCCTGCGGCCGCCGATAAATTACGACTAATTATACCGGCCCGCCGCTTAAAGAGTGTCGGTCAGACGATCGAGCTTTTAAATGGAAATCCGATTCGCCGCAGGGACGTTGCTTATTTCTCAATGGAAAAGAAACGTTTAAGAGGCAAGGACACCACGTGACATGCCTATTCTAGGGTATTTAGAGAAGTTTTTTCTGGTAACACTGATAAACATACATATGTGTCAGTCTAACGTTTCAATTTTGCTATCTTTTTTGTTAATGTCTTTATTAAAAGACATTAATCAAGCCCCATATATTTTTGTTACGATTCCACGTTGACAGTCCTGACTAGGCGCCATCTGGTCTAACAAGCTGAACTAAAATTGGCTCTAGACTTGCTTTAGGCTCTGGCATCATGAATGGAAATATGGGGAAATTGAATGCAATCACGGGCTGTCGTTTTTTACCTTTTACGAGCATATTTTGAACTGCACCACGCTGTGCCACATCATATCAGTCAAAAAAAATTAGAAGATTGATTTCTAAGAAATCCTAGAAAAACTATATCGATGTCATTAGTAGATCACGTTGATATTGTTATGAAGTGTGTATGTATGTGATCAATTATACATTTCAGGTAAACTAATTTCAACTTTCATTAATTTTCATTCAGAGTAAAAACGAAATTCCGCTGTTAACTGGCGAACGAGAGATTTTCTGTTCTACATTTCCAACGGCCACTTTGGTACCCGCAATCGACCGTGCTAAATCGAAATCAATTTGGTGGGTGATCGAAACGGTCGAAAATGGCTGAAAGTATTCACGGCGAGGTCGTCGCGACGCGGTCCGAGAATTCAGTGAAAGATCGTTCGTTCAAGTGTCGAGGTAACTTGCATCGAGCCCCGCGACTTGGCGCAACAACATCGTCCCAGTCTTCGGTAGAACGGGCACGCTGCAGGGCGTTACCATTACCTAATGGACATGCCAGCCGAATGCAACGAGCCGTTATTCTTACGACTTGCACCGGCCCCTCGCAGTCAACAGGGCGTAGCTCCGTTATTAAAGTTCACCGTCGTTCACGGGTTGGAGAGAATAACCGGCCAGATTAGCTGGTTACCCGTTCCTTGCGTTATAAATGCGGACCGTCAGCCGTTTTTATGTAGTCGTTTACGAGTCTCCCCGACGGGTCTACCGTCGAAGATGAAACAGTATAAACAGTACATTGTTTCGCTCTTAACTCGAGCACCCTAATTCCCTCGTTCTTTGACGGGCTTCTGCAAACCACCGCCCAAATATTCCGTAAAACGAGTCGACCGCCCATCATTGGGACCGAAATGTTCCTTATATCGTGTATAACAGACCTGGGAAACTTCTTCGAGCCGTGTACCTGTTCCCCCATCAACAACACTTCCTAACATATTTTTTAAACTTTTACTGTAGGCATTTCAATCATTGCGATTCCGACTGAACCAATTCTAAGTGAACTAGAATGTTTAAAATATCGATTATTCAAAATTTGAAAAAAATCATAATTGTCCATAAATTTTTTTGTTCAGCAGAACAGAAGAAATAATTCGTTAAACCGTGCACACCTTATAACTACCTGGCGATAGGGGTACCAACGTGAAACTTGTCACGGATGGGTTTTTTTGGGAGCCCTTTCCTAAAATCAAATTGGTTTAAGGACACGTTTGACTTTCTTACCCGACTATATCCTTTAAATCGAATTTTAAACTCTTGTAAAATAGAACTTTGTTTATTCGAGCATATCACTATAGAAATGAACTTCCTAACATATTTTTTAAACTTTTATGGCAGGCATTTCAATCATTGCGATTCTGACTGAAGCGATTCTAAGTGACCTAAAATGTTTAAAATATCGATCATTCAAAATTTGAAAAAAGTCATAATCGTCCATGCTAACAGATAGGGTATCCATAAATTTTTTTGTTCAGCAGAACAGAAGAAATAATTTATTAAACCGTGCACACCTTATAATTACCCTGGCACTAGGGGTACCAACGTGAAGCTTGTCACAGATAGTTTTTTGGGAGACCTTTCCTAAAATACAATTTTAAATCGAATTTTAAACTCTTGTAAAATAGAACTTGGTTTATTCGAGCATATCACTGTAGAAATGAATTTCCGAATCTTGTCAAAAAATCGTGACCAACTTACCGCGTTGATAGAGGACTGGGAAGAGACAGTTTGCTCGGAATTGATTCGTCTCGAGTGCAAGAAAGCTCCAAGTGCAGCTGGATAGTCTGCTATTCCATATGCAACAGCTAGCAAACTAACTCCCTGGCCGAAGACAGATAAGCAAACGGGTCTCGTTGTGTTCACTGTATCCAAACGTCAATCATCGGTTACCAGAAGGGGGTGAGGTATTAAAAGATTGTTTCATCGAGGCAGAGAGGCGACGTCCCCGTTGTCGTCCTCGGTCATATCATCGATCTTAGTTAATTATACGAGCCACGGTGCCGACCTTTAATGGCTTTAATAACAGCGGCTCGAAGCTATACGGTACAGAAGACGAACGTAAATTGTGGACGTAACGATACACGTAACGCGGAACGATTTTCCTACTACGCTCACTACCATAACCGACCCTCTAAATTCTGAAAATACATCCAACAGTATGATCCCGTCGTCTACGCAATCAAAAAGTCCGTGCAATTTTATGAACCTACAACCAGCATTAAACAAAACCCCTTATTGCAACGTTTGTATGAGGAATATTTGGTTCTTGGAATGGGGTGAATGAAGCTTAAAAGGTTTTATGGAGAAACAATGTCAATTCTCGAGGGCGTTAAACTAGGTATACATAAAATAATAATTAAAAAAAAATAATATTAAATATTAAAAGCTAGGTATACATATAATAATAATATTGTATTCGAATCGTTATTTAATATCAGTTCCTAAAGTTCTTCAACATCTCTTATATTCAAACAGATAACCTTGGACGTCGATACAATGATTTCATCTATTTCTAGATGTTAGTTCCACTCACTGAAAAGTTGCACATCCAATTTGCTGGCTGACATCTGTGACACGAGGTTTCATTTTATCAGGAGTGGTTCTTCTTGCAAAACTTCTTTTGTAAGATCCCACAAAGGAAAGTCGGAAACTATTATGCCTGGAAATCTTGATGGAACAAGATTGCTATTTTCACGGTAGATGGTGTAACTACAGGGATAGATTAACTTATTTAATTAATCAACAAAGTCTCTCCCAAACTTTGAACAGTAGTATTATTGTCACATAAACAATAATGATAATTATTATGATTGTAATATGGTACATATAATCATCAAGATCTTTCCCAAACTTTTGAACAGTAGTAATAATTATTGCAACGTGATAAAAATAATATAATAGCGTTGTACGAGTTCACCATCGTTTCTCGAAAAATAATATAAATATAAAAATTTGATATTTAAGTTATTCTGTTGCCAGTAAGGTATATTGAAAGTTATTCCTCTTCATTTGTTTTTAGGTATTTACCGTTCACGAGAAAAACGATGGTTTACCGTGGGAACACCCTGTAGTTGATGGTTCCGAGTTTCTCGAGTTCAAGCTGAAGAGTCGCGTTTCACAGCCTACGTCTAATAGCCGCATTAAACGAGTCGGTCGAGGGCGAATCCTGGTGGGGGATGAATCGTGTACATGTTCCGATTCCAACGGCCGTACGGTCTAGGCCAAGGGATGCTTATCTAAATTCCCAAGCATATCGCGTGCTCCTCGGATAAGCCGGCCACGAATTGTAATAAGGACAACGAGAATTTACTTCCCGCGAAATACGAGACGGCAGCGTCGGCGTCGGCGTCGGTGTCGGCGTCGGCTCGACCAAGGAACTTTTATGAGAAAAGCTACGCTGATACCCCCACCCCCTGCTCTTCTTCCGAAAGGCGGGAATTACGCGAATTACTCTTTTGAAATTCACCTGGCGACTTTGTTAACGCGTTATACCAAACTTTTTTTACGCCATAAACTCCCGAGATATTCAGGAAACTGGGACAAGCTACTGGTCTCTTCTTAGTAAAAATGGGAAAAAGTGATAGAGAAAAAAATCATATATCATAATACGTTCTAACTTGCTATAACTTTATTTTTTATGTGATTGCACCGATGCACCCGCCGGGTGCAGTTTGCACCTTATTCTTTAATGCACGCGAATGATTTACGTAGATGATTCCTTGATACTAAAATGATAAGTTCAAATTCATTGTTATTATATTTTAATGCAGATTTACGAGTAGCAGATAAAAGTTACGTGGCATAAAAGGCGAAATTAGGGTAGTATTTTTCATTATCGCGTGCAGTCTATGGTTTAATCAAACGTATGGATCGACTCTCCATTTCTACGAACGTATTATAAAGCTGGAACAGTTAATTTACTTGAATTGCACTTTTCATTTAAGTATGGAGTCTCCTGAGATAACAAAAGGGTTACTTAACGTGGCACTATAAAAATGGGTTCAATGGGATTTGATCAAACGAGCACACTTTAAAAGGTTTTTCGTGACTTGTGATTAAATAATCCAGCTGTTTTAAACTTTGCCATTCATTTATTGAGCTTTTACAGTTCTAAATAGTTTAAAATTCAGTAATATGGATTTAATTTTTTTAAAATGTTTCTCATTGGTCCATGTTCTACTCATTTTGTAATTATTAAGTTTCGATGAAATTGTTTCTTCGTCTATCGCCACTTTCAACGATGCAATTAAAATGTAAATAGAAGTTTTTGTACTAATAATTTGTAATTACATACTGTGATAGAGACACACACATATACGAAAACAAAGAGCTGTATTAGAATCCGTAACATGTCTAAGAGTCCGTACGACAGCTAGCTTCGCTGAGCGGCTTACGTCTGTGTCCACTTGAGACTATAGAATCCTACGAGTTTCCCTCTCGACGCAAAAGTGACAGCTACAGAAAAGTGAGCTGTCAGGGAATTGCTATCAAGCTTGCGTGCTCCACGGAATTCTACTTCTGAGAGTAACTCCTGAGAGAAAACTCTCAACACGATCCGCAGCATAATGAGCACTCATGGATCTCCGAATTATCCACGGTAATCGTAAAAATATCTTCGTCAGATGCAACTCGAAAACGCTCAATCCGGTTAGGTAGTCAATTATTGTTTCGAATCAAACTCCCTGACAGTTGTCTAACACGGCCGCGGAGTTCTCATTGATCCGCACATTTCGAGCCATTAATTAAATTTACTATACAGGGTGTCCAAGTGGGTGATTCTACATCAGAAAATAAATCAGAAATGTGGAATAAATTTTTTTCCTTTGGTATTGGTTTCTGCTAGCGTAGTTAGTATTGTAAACTTCTAAAAAATTCTTAAAAAGTTGTTCCTTGTAAAAAAAAGTAGCAAAGATAGATTACCAATGTTCTCATTCTCAGACTTATTGTCTTATGACACCGTGTATCGTGATCTGATGCTGGTCGAGAGTTGTAGATAAAAAGAAATTCATTTCTAAGAGGCATGTCGCTAAATTTCATTAAAGTGGTGCCACGTGATATCGTCGGTTAGTGGCGGAGATAAGTGTGGTAGTAGGACGGCTATCAAAGTTGCTTTTGCATTCCTGTTGGTGAAAAAGTCCGACCCGATTCGGCTCATTGTCTTTCTTCCCGAAGAACAGCGGCAATACAAGTTCTCAAGTAGCTGGTATAACAATGATAGCAATAACACGCCGGAGATCTCTCGCGTCGGTGTTTGGATGAAAAACTTCTTATCTGTCGCGAGTTCTCTAGAGAACATCGCGTGACCTGTAGATAAGCCGACCACTGGAGTCGCAATAAAGACAATGAGAAGTTGGTTTTGAGAGGGTAGAGCGGTGGCCGGGCCCCTGTCCGGGATGTCGTTGTGAGACGGCCGATGTCGTTCTTGTTCTTGTAATCATTGTCGTCGACCGTTCTATCTTCGATCTTGGTTAATCGTCCAGGTTCGTGATCGTGGACGCGCCACGGGTAAAAAGGGCAACGAGTGGCAATAAAGACAGCGAGAAGCGCGTCTTTGTTGCCTTCCTGCGTATCTGTGATCTCCCTTATTCATGCGAACTGGCGGTGGCGGTCTCGTTATTTACGTCCATCACTGTGGAACGCGACCACGGTCAAGAGAGCTGTGAATGGCGATAAAGAGCTGTCTGTCATTCCCATTGACGACGTTGTAACCGAGACCGTGCACGGTTTGTCGATGCTGATGCGGTTCCTCATTCACGTCGAACAATAATCGGTTATTATTGTCCCTTTCGTCGATAGCCCTGGAAATCTTTGTGAACTTAACGTGTGCCGATCTGTGGAACAGAAGGAACCCTGTTTGTGGTCACTACATTCTCAATCCTCCACAATCCCTTCACTTTATAATCACGTATCTCGATATTTTAGAGAGTGGACTGAGGACCTCCTGGAAGAACAAACCTTTAAAAATGCAAAATGATTTATTTGTAAATTATCTCTAATCGAAATCAGAATATTAGGATTATATTCTTTTAGAATATATCTTTTAAAGTGGTAGATTTAATGTTAATAGTATTTTTATGTACTTTATTTTGTCCTTCGAGGAATCCTTGAATCCTCTTGGAATATCCTGAAAAATTGTGATGTTATTGCAACTTTATGATTCGATCGCCTCGACACGCTGAATATTGACTATTCCGCTTGGCCAGCCTTATATCGGCTCTATTCTACTTGTCAGACGATATAGTCTGTATCATCACTAATCCACACACCTTACTGTAGATCGTCCTCATTGCACCTGTTTCACCGTAGACTGATGTCATCCTACTTGTCTGATCATAGTCCACCTTTATTCCACTTGCATGAACATAGCCCATGCTATTCTACTTGTCCACCCGTATACCGTCCACTTATCGGATCACAGATCTAGATTGTCTAATCATAGATCGTCGTCATCCTACTTGTCTAGCCACAAACCCCGTATAGTCCACTTATCTGACCGTACACCACCGACAGTCCACTTGCTGACCGTAGACCAACTACATTCCGCATGTATGACTACAAACCACACCCATTCGACTTGACTACACAGCTTGCTAACTCCATGTTTGAGCATGTTTGTTCTACTTGTGTGGCTCATTATCGTTCGTAGCAGTTGTCTGATTGTAGATTGATGCTCCTCCACTTGTCTGACCATGCGTCAGCTTAACTCTACTTGTCTCATTTCTTGGCATTCCCTTACTTGTCTGATTATAGTTTGATGATTTTCCACTTGTCTGACTTATTATCATTCCCTTTACCTATCTGATCATAGTTTGATGCATTTCCACTTGTGTAACCGTAGACCAGCTACATTCCGCGTGTGTGACTATAAACCACACCCATTCGACTTGAATACAAAGCTCCACTAGTTTGACCATGTTTGTTCTACTTGTATGGCTCATTGTCGGTCGTTTCAGTTGCCTGATTGTAGATTGAAGCTCCTTCACTTGCCTGACTTATTGTCATTCCCTTTACTTGTGTGATCATAGATTGATTCTTTGCCACTTGTGTGATCGTATATCGATGCTACTCCACTTGTCTGCTCATAGATTGACGCTATTCACTATTTCACTTATCTGACTATAAGTTATCTCTATTTCGCTCGTTGGTTCGCAGATTGTTCTTGTTCCATTTGTCTCATCGATTCCTATTCTACTTATCTGATTACCAATCGTCCCCGTTCCACTTATCTGATCATAGACCATTGCTATTTCCCTTGTCTAGCAATAGTATACTTTTATTCCACTTGTCTGACTATATACTACTTATAGACTACTTGTCTGCTTAGAGAACTTGTTCATTCCACTGCTTGACCGCCAAATTGTTACTCAGATATATTGCGTATAACTTTCTATATGCAGATTATCGATCCTATGAAACCTTGAATGACCTTGAATGAACTTGAAAGAGTATTACCTCAATGACTCCATTGCTTACACTGAAACCTTAATTGTACCTATTATAAGATATTCCTCAGCCTAGAACATTTAACAAGGGTATGTAGGATAATGGGGGAAATGATCAGGATCAAGGATGGTCAAATCTGGAGTCGGTGAAAACTGTCTCGGGGAAATCTGTTTCGGTGATTTCCATGGGATCCATATAAACAACGTTCAGTCGTTAGCAGATTCACGAACAAAATTTTCCAACATGATTCGTGAAATTCGTGAAATAAGATAGATTTGTACAGATAGGTGAATGCAAACCAAGTCACACTTCTTTGCTGCAGGCAGAAATAAATCAAATTCTATTCTATAAGATATTCCTATCGAAACAAAGTAAATTCCAAAATGAATCTAAACACTTCTAATCACTTCATAGATACGACATATGAAAAGGTGTAGATCGTCACCCTGGATCGCACGGAAAAGCAAGAAACTGTCGCGACGACGAGTCGTCGTCCTTGCGGGGCTAACCGACAAATGCATCATCCGAGACCTCCGTGTAACGAATCGCAGCAAGAAACTTTCCGAGAAGCACGTTCGCGAAAACACGCGCGGATCCTGCGTATCGGGATCTTAATTTCATATTTCATCTCATGCATGCGCATCAATCACGGGCCGGGAGGCAGCACGGGATTCCCTCGCAAGATAAATCGGCCGGCGTACACGCGATCGTATCAGAAACCGTGATTCGGTAACCTTCTTACGGATAGGTTGCCAAGCGTTGTGGTATCGCGCGTGCGGAACAGAGCAGAACGAACCGGAGTCGACTTGCGTCGCGTCGCGTCGAGATTCTCGGCGCGTTCGCCGCCTAAAACGGCCAAGACAAACAGAGAACAGGACTCCGGGTAGCGAGATGAATTGAACGGGGGTAACAGAGAAAGAGAAAGATGCAGTATTCTCCGTTGAATAATATATGCGCTTGCCAAGAGGCAGCAGGACAAATGTAGTCGTATTTGCACAACAATTTCCAGCGTGTAGCTCTTGTGCCGTCGGTCCGTTTGCGGAGGGAGGAGGTCGACGTTTAATGAGCCGTGTCTCACCCTCACCCTCGCCCTCGCCCTCGCCCTCGCCCTCGTTCCCATTCTCGTCCCGTCTTCGTTACATCGCGAGGGTGGGAGGGGAACTAGGGTGGGAAACAGCACGGAGAGAGAGAGAGATCATTTGACGTACACAGTATCATGCCTCCTGGCTCGTCTTTCCACCGGAAATTTGAGCATATTGTGCATGGATGCGCCGCGCGAATAGCGCCGAAACGCGTAAAATGAAATTCGACTGTGGAAGATCATTGTACTCGTTAAACGTCCGACTAGGTAATAGAACAGCGAGCCGATAAAGTGTGTTCGATTTTAGGCAGATCCGTTATTAGCCACGTTTCGTTTCACGGATATGTTTGTACACTCGCGTTGCGACCGACCGCGTTCGATCACGAATAATTGAAGACACCCCTCGCCGTCCCATTTTGAAAAATGATTCTGTCGCAACGTGCCGGAATTACAACCGAACTCGTTAAGGAGAGTAAAATACTGCGTCGCCGGCGAACGGTTTCATAAAAGCGCGCGCACGATTCACTCCGGGAGCCTATAAAATTTCAATTTGTATGGTGCCCGGGAGAACATAATTTTAACCCCTTGCGGGCGAGACGCGCTCCGAGCGGGGAAGTCGAACCCGGGAGTTTCGGTGAAAAGGATATAGAGAGTTGCGGGCGTAACTTTTATCAAGATATTCTATCAAACTCGTTTTATCTTCGGATGTTCCCGTAAAAATGTACATACTAAAAGAACGGGGTTCCTTTATCGGAAAATTTGGAACAGCCGCTGATGGAGGGACGATTCAATTCCACGAGATCAAATTTTGAGGAAGTAAATTATCTATTATCTATTTGACCTTTGACCATTAATTTACGTTACGGTCAGACTCGTGACTACGATAACAGAGTCTACAATCGAAACAAGATTTGGTTGTTCTGTTATCGATATTTTAACAGTAAATTAATTATAGACAAATTCGTAGAAAAAAATCATGTGACATATTTCATTAGTGTAGATATTACATGTTACTGGACAGCAGCGTGATTATAATGATAACCGTGATTCGGTGAGCGTTCTATTAGCTCGTAGGTTGCTGCTAATTTCGGCTACAACATCGCTTTCTCACTGTCAGTTAGCTTCATGATATATTAGCAATAGCGATGTGACAATATGGGTTTTGATAAAGCGCCGGCATAGGCGAGCGACACTGCAACGTGTGAAACAATAATTTGTCATGTGCCTACAGATTTGGATCGGACAATGTCGATGAAAACGTTAATGCAAAAATCAATTTCACACGGCAAAGTGAAATGCTCGTTGCTTATGCATTATATATATATGCATTATATATTTGGTACTCGCACTAGTTGCAATTAGCGAGGTTCTACTCTATCAGAAAGGGCTAGAAAAGCGAGGCTAACAGTGTGGCTATTGACTATAAAAGTGAGGGAGGCTGGAAATACATTGCTGCTGTTATCACAGCGGTCTGTTCGTGGAAATTCTTGTTTTTCCAGTTTCATTTGCGGGAGAACTGTCGGGGGACAGTGGCGTCGGCACAAGACTGGATGCAAAGCCGACACAGCGATTCAAGTGTTTTCCGCGGTGGCTCGGTGAGACAGGTCTTGTCTTTCCCTCTCGCGGCGCAATATTCCACCTAAATACCGGAAGTGGTTGGCTGGAAGGCGACGACGCTCTCGCAGCGTGATGGTTCTTTTCTTAAGCCTCGCCGAAACAAGAAACACGGATGATAGTGGGATTACGCGTGGCCCTAGTGCTCGCTTCCATCCGAACGGCGCCGGAGAGAGATGCTGCAGCTTAGCGGATGCAAAACGGATAGATTAGGTTTGTTCCCCGTTGCCGGAGAAGCAGCCCAATTTCTTTGCCCGTCCGGGCTCGCCGCAGTTTTTCTCCAATTAGAAATGTTAAACCGCTCGTTCCCGACTCTCCCATCCGTCCTCTTCATTCGTGGAAACGACGGAATGCCTGGGAAGCGGCAACACCGTGTTTAAATTACTCGAATCCGTTCTCTAATTACGAGCCGCCGTTGAAAACACAACCGAGAGGAAGGAACGAGCTTAACGAGCCGCGTGAACGCTTTGAACGCGGACCAGAAATTTTTCTAATACGTCATTCGCGGCCGCACGCGCTCGCACGCTATTTTCCCGGGGCGAGGCAGCAGCCCGTACGTGAAAAACCGACGACGAAGAGAAGCCCCTCGAGCGCAGCCCTCGGGGGTGGTCTTCAGGCTCGAGCAGCGAATTCCACATGTTATTCCAGCTGAAGCGGCGATTCGTTGAGAATCAGTGACCTCCTGCGGCCCGGGAGAAAGAGCCCGGCTGAAAAGGGAAAAGAAGAAGAGGAGGAGACGATATGTAGTAATGGAGAAGAGGCGAGGAGGATGAAGCAACGAGAGGACTGCGTGTCCATCCTTGTAGCAGCGTGTCCGCGTTTATACGCGTTCAAAGTTAGCCACGGGGATGCCCTGCCCTCGGTGCCCTGGTCTGGCCTGCCCTCGCCCGTCGTCGTCGCCCGTGCACACGGCTGTTTTCGCAAGCATGAACCAAATACGTACACAGCCGAGGGGTTAACCGACCGCGCACCCCCTGCTATCGTCATAACCCACATAGAGGGCGTCACACCGACGGGTAACCGGGTGCAGGTGGCGGGTAAGGGGCGGCCTAGTGACGTCATATTCCCGCCACACGGGTCCACACAGATGCGTCGATAAGCTTTGCTGGATGCTGCTGCTGCTCCGCTACCACTGCCAGTGCTGCCGTAGGTGGTGCTGCTGCTGGCTGCATCCCCCTTCCCTCCCACTTTACCATCCTAACTACCGAAGTATGACGTAAACCGTTTTGCGAACGGTTTTCCATTTATCTTCGCTCTCTTAATTTCCTCCGGAAAAATCGAAACCATTGCACACCGCCTCACGCTGCTGTCGCGTCCGCTGCAGGTCTCTCTGTTCCCTCCCCTCCCCCGAAACCCGATGAAATACATTTTCGCGTCAAAGTGTCAACTCGATGTTTTTTGCTGAAATGGTTCGGAGGCGAGGCTGCCGCGGCCGGGGGTACAAGCGATTGTATCGTAAATTGTGGAAGAAGAGTGGTACGGGCGATAATTGCGTGCCAATATTTTTTAGCCGGGGATCTAGAGCAACCCGCGCACCGCGTCGCGCTGTAACGCCAGAAATATGTGACGCGAACATATTTTTGCTCGGACTTCATTCCCGACCTGTAACGAACCGAGGAAGCGCGCGCGCGCTCGCGCTCCCTGTAACGGATGGCGCGGTGGAATTTGTTTGTCGCACCGGGATTCTCGGTGGATGACGATTTCTCGGACGAACGTGGGCGCGATAGTTCCGAATAAATGTTTGCGCCGCTTTACGTCGTTTCGTAAATATTTGCACGCGCGGCCATGCCTTTCGATCATTTTTGAATATGCTGTCAAGGTCGCCTTCAGCCGCCAACGAGGATTTTGCTGAAATTGTTGCACGATAAATAATACATCGTGCAACTTTATCACACATTTTTAGAGAAAAATGTTACGGTCTCAGGATTTACGACCTCCCCAAAAATATACGAATGTTTATACGTGTAAACGGGTCTCGTGGAAATCACCGAAACAGATTTCACCGACTCTAGATTTGACCGACAACGAATTTAACCGACAGCGATTTTGACCGACACACTTTTCACCGACTCCATATTTGACTGACAATGACTTTAACCGACAACGCATTTAAGCAATAACGATTTTGACCGACACGAATTTCCCTGGCACGGTTTTCACCGGCTCTAAATTTGACCGGCAACGATTTCAACCGGCACAGTTTTGACCGACAACGAATTTAACCGCGACGCATTTAACCGACAACAATTTTAGATTCGTTGGCGGTCAGATTTGTTGTCGATCAAATTCGTTGGCGATCAAATCCGCTGTCCGTTAAAGGCGTTGTCGGTCAAATCTGGAGTCGGGGAAATCTGTGTCTGTGATTTCCAAGGACTCCATATAAACAACGTTCAATCGTTGGCAGATTCAGTCACGAAGAAAATTTTCGAACATTTTTGGAGACGTCCCGATTCGCAGCACGCAAGAACATTTCTTTAGCTTTTTAATCGAATTGTCGCTGTAAGACTTCCGGTTCCTGAAATTCAGGTTATCGTCTATTTCGACCAACGCCTCCATTGATTTTTAAATTTCCGTCGACAATGATCTTTCACATGTTTCGAAGACGGTGCTCGTTGACCGACATTCTGAACTGTTTTCATTGTTTCCATGGGATAGGAACGTTGCCCTGTGTTAAACGACGCGTTCAACGATACTCTCTCCCGTTTCCGTTGATTTTTAATTGAATGGAAGACAATTGCTCCGAAGTCCGAGACGTAGACGGCTGTTTGGACGTTTGCCAAGGCGGTTTCCCCGTTTTAAAATTCAATTAAAATGGTCATAGTTACTCCGGGAAAGGCATCAATCGCGTTCTTTCGACGTTGTTCATTTAACAATGCCGTCGGTGAATTGCCACCGTTGTCGGCCAACCGAGATTAGATTCCGGCGTAATTGTATTAATTAATCGACGGCTATGTGCCGGATCCGTGGGATTTATGTACAGGGTCAGTTCATATTTCGGTTAATTAAATCATGCTGCATAGTTCGACTGTTATCTACTGTATTTCATTATTTCTGATCACGATGACCGTTGAGGTATTACCAATTGATTACTTCACATAATATTAGCTCACCCGACAGACGTTGTTTGTCCAAATTTCAATAAATTTATTTGTGATTGTTTTGTGAGTTTGTGGAAAGCTACTGGAAATGTGCACACAACGAAAAATTATGATTTTCCAGTTTGTCCGAATTTTCCGACTTTCTTTTGTAATTGTCTGGAATTTTTTTCCTGAAAACTTTTCCAGGCCATAAAGAACAAAACAAAAAAAGAATTACGCATACCCATCGTCCGAATCGTGAGTTACGGTTTTGAGTTCATAAAAAAATCCCATGGAAAAAAGCACTTTCATTTTTTCCCGAATTTTCCATTTTTCCGGGCAACTTTCTCAATTTTTCTGTCCCTAAAAACTTATTCGGACATTAGCCGGAAATTAGCCAAATCGGTTCAGCCGTTCTCAAGTGATGCGCTTACCAACGAACAGCATTTAATTTTTATTTATTAATAATATATATAATAAAAATAATAATAGATTCCTAAATTCGGCACTGAGACAGTGGATATAAAATTTCAAGAAAATCCAACCCCTGGAGGGAAAGGTTAAATGACGTTCGATTCTGTACGACAGATCCGTCTTCGCCGACATTCCTTGAAAGCTGTTGGAGCATCACACAGGAAAAGTTCGTCGTTATCAGTGACCGAAAAATTGTCCGCTCTCGCACGAGTATTTTGCGCGGTTAATCCTCTGCGCATGATGGATCTGCTTGCGGACGGCTCGCGAGATTTTTGCGCATCGATGCCGACGAAAGCCTTGGAGGATGAAAGGATCCGGGTGCGTGTTGGAGAGGCAGCGAACAGAGGGCCAGAAACTCATTTGGACAGTGACAAATGGATCTATCGGTGCCGCGTACCCACGTTAAATGTATCTGGTCGTGTTACGATCAGACGGATGACTGCTGGTATCAGGCCACCTACATTTCGAATTCTTCTCCCCGTAGTTCGCCATCTCTCTCTCTCCGTTATCTATCGGCCGTCCGTGAACGCGGTTTTCCGATCCCATTACCCGCGTTATTTATTACTGCTCGCCGCGTCAAAATAGCGCCGGACGACGTCAATGGAGGCGTCGTCTGATAATTATGAGCCACCCCGGCGGATGGGAGAACAGAGGGATGATCGCGGTGCTCGATCGACGATGTATGACCAAGTTGTTTCGATCTTCATTTTTTTCCCCCCTCCAATGAAACGTGCGTCGCTGGTGACGTCACGGAGACCGCCGGATTCACTGGTCAATACGGTATTGCAATAAACTTTGAAATAAAGTTTATTTTAACGTCGATCAATGCGATCTTACTTTCATATCTGTAGAAAATTTATATGTTGATTATTAGATTTTTCATCAAAATGTGGTGATTATCAACTGTTGATTAATAAAAATGCTACAAAACGGAGATAACGATCTCACAGATGAACAACGTGAATGAACAAAAAATGTAACTTCTAATTAACGAACAACTCGGCTAGCCATCTATAAATTCAGTATACAATAAACTTTGAAATAAAGTTTATTTTACCGTCAATCAATGCGATTTTACTTTCATATCTATGGAAAAATTATATGTAGGTTATGTCATTTTTCATGAATATGTGATGATTATTAACTATTCGTTGATTATAAAAAAGATGCTACAAAATGCAGATAACGATCTCACAGATGAGCAACATGAATGAGCAAGAAATGTAACTTCTAATTCTAACTTTGATCAATAAATTCGTTTAGAAAAAAGATTCCGTTTGTTCGATGGCACAGTTAAAAATCTGTCATTTCGTAAGCAACAACGAAATCGGCAAGACATCTATAAATTCAGTATACAATAAACTTTGAAATAAAATTTAGTTTAACAATCAATGCGATAATATATATGTAGATATATTTTATACAAAATATATGTGTTGATTATTAGATTTTTCATCAAAATGTGGTGATTATAAAAAATGCTACAAAATGGAGATAACGATCTCACAGATGAGCAACATGAATGAGCAAAAAATGTAATTTCTAATTCTAACTTTGATCACTAAATTCGTTTAGAAAAAAGGTTCCGTTTGTTCAATGTTACAGTTGAAAATCGGACATTTCGTAAGCAACAACGAAATCGGCAAGACATGAAGGAAGCAATCGTTGATTCTTATTTTTGCAAGTGGAACCACGATGTTGGTAACATCGTGCGCGTCGCATTATTTTCTCAGCGTAGCATGGAACACGATCGATCGGAAAGTTGGAAGCGGGCAGCGTATATCACCGAGTACTTGAATGCTAACCATTTTGCATAAGCACATTACGATCGCGGCCGAACAATGGCGCCGGTCCCTTTGTCAGACGGAATAATTGCTATCCAAAAATCGAGTTCCTGCCACTCGGTCGGATAATGCGGAAGGTGAGAAATTTGTGGGTCGGTCTGGCGATAAAAAGCACACACGCGACACTGACCGGAAGGATGCGACCGCGCACTTACCGGCTTCCTGGCTGTGGTCGACCGTGTAAATCGGCGCCGAAATTAGCGTAAATCACACTGGAAAGCGTTTCACTCGTGCACACGCCTCTTCCACTGGGTTATGTACAGCGTCCGGTGACTAGAATATAACCCGGTTTTTCGTCGAAAACCCCTCGCGCGCTGGTCCGCTTATCATGAATTATTCATAACCGATACCCGGCCCGAAACTTCGGGGTGTTTGGCAAAGGAATAAAGAGGGAATGGCAGAGATAGCCGGTGGATCGTCGCCGAGGGGGATGGATCGGGCGAGGGGATCGAAGGGAGAAATTCGACGCGTCGATCGATCCAGGAAACCAATGGCAACGTCTTGTACACCGGTGATTTCTTAATTGGGAGAAAAGATCTTTCGAGAAAACGCCCCAGGGCTTCCTCGTTCTCATCAACAACTTAACAATAACATTGTTGGAAGATTCACGGCGATTGTTCGACCATTGTCAAGCAATCTTGCGGATGGAAATTAGTTCATGTTATCGGCGCACTAAACATTTAAGTATTGTATCAAATTTAAAAAATCATAGAAAATGGAAATATTATAATTAATATATAGGTTAATATTATAATTACGCTTTTATACAATTTATTTTTTGTATATTGAAAAGTTTGATTAAATGCTTTGGTTACCGAGTTAGGCATGTTTTGGTTTAATAAGATAATTAGGAATAAATATTCCGTTTTGTCGATCGTAATGAATTAATAGATATTAGTTTATATTATCGGCGCACAGGTTCGATCCAAAAATCAAAAACAAAGCAATTTTGCAATTTATAAAATTTTTCTGAACGATTCGATCCTAGTATGGATCATCTTCAAGAGAAATTTTGTGTCTGAAAAATACTGAATGTTGTACTAAGTAATTAATTAATTGGTTATCGATCGTAATTTATCTTCAGGATATTACAAATTTTTATTTGCGGTGCAAAGGTTCGATATTTACAACAACAATTATCTATTTTTGTGAATACTAAACGCTGGATTCGGATAATAAATTCAGATTGATAAATATTATCTTAACGCATAATAAGTAGTTTATCTTTTGTGGAATCAAATAATATTGAATGCAGGCTTTTCGTTCAACTTCATTTTTAAACGTTTACAATATCCATTTGATATTCTCTATGGCTACACAACGCACAAAGGGTTTCTACCAACGCAAACTTGTTGTGTTTGCAGACGCCTAACTTCGACAGATATTCTGGAATCATCATACAGTAATATCGCAGCAACCCAGTAACATAAACCCGTGCTTGATACCTGAAATCCGATATAAAGCTAAGAAATTACAGAACAATAACCATAATACTAACAATACGTCTTCATACAGCCAGAATATTACTGCCTCGAATGTGATCAGGGAAACTACTCAATACTTGAGTAACATAACAGCTAGCATGCTCCGAGCAAAATTAGTTTTATCCAACTAGAATAAAATTTCTGAATGTTGTTTTAATGAGTAGACTGCGGATCTTTATGCGAAATGAATGTTTCCGTTTTATTTCGTGCGTAAAAAATAAAAGGGGGCAACGTTAATATTATCGTTGAAATTTGTCGTAAGTTGGAAACAAAATAACAGTTCGACTGTTTCATATGCCACGCATTCATTTTCGACATAAATTCATAAGATCCGCATTAATCGTTAATATCAATACGCTGCGACACAAGCGTTGAAAAATTAATAACGCCGTGTTGTCCACGCACAAAAATGTACATACACGATTTCCCGTATAAAATATTCAGATATTTATTCAACCGTATTTTCCATCTGTTATTATTCGAAACAAACAGTTGCTTCAGTGTAATGTATGGTTTTGTTATCCGAAAGCCCATTTTAATAAATCCTTCTACGAAAGCACGAGGGAAAAATTCATTTTACCGAAATGTTTCACCGGAATCGCGATAAAAACAAAGCTTTTACTTTTTTTTAATAAATGCCGGTGAACATGCGTTAAACGAGTATCCTCGAAAACTAAGTAAACTAGTCGAATAAATTCAAACGCGACAGAGCAGTGAACAATTAAATAATTAATTCAATGAATCACATTTATTTAATAAATTAGTTTAAAATTTATTTAAAATTTCCTTTTTCGACTTGTGTCACTATTCTTATGAATAACTAGCTTTTCATGTTTCATGCCCTCGAAATTTAATATTGTTTCTCCATAAAACCTTTTAAGCACTAACCTATTAAGACCAAGTATGATGTAAATCTGCCATGAACAATATATTCCTCATGCAAACATTGCAACCTCTTTCCACCCCCATAGGGGATGAATTTTTAAAAATGCCGAAATAAGTGTTCGATTAATTATATCAAAGAGCATCAATACCAAGTTTCCAGCAAATCTGACCACAAATAAAATATTCCTCATACATACGTTGCAACCCCTTTTCACCTCCTTAGGGGATGAATTTTTAAAAATGCCGAAATAGGTGCTTGATTAATTGTATCAAAGAGCATTAAGACCACGTTTCAAGCAAATCTGACCACAAATAAAATATTCCTCATCCAAACGTAGCAACCCCTTTTCACCCCCTTAGGAGTTAAATTTTAATTGAATTTAATTGAATTATTAATTTAAAGACGCAATCCTTAAAATTTTCTTGAAAATGATCTAAAAAAGACATCGAAACGTCGAAAAGTAAAAATTGTGAAATTTTGCAAATAGTGTAGGAGTTATAACAGATCGAACCTGGGCACCGAGATCATTAGAAAATATTGGTTAACAACAAGTTACGATCTAGAAGAACAAACAAACATTTATATAGCTATCCACGTGGAAAAATAAGTCGAAAAAAAAATGTTTCGAGAAAAATGTATTTTACCGAGAACTTTCGTACGGCACAATAGAAAGATAATGAACCTCCTCGCAGCAGATTCGCGAGAATATCCTGGGCGCGATGCCGGCAGCTTAATCCTCTAACGAACAATCGTTGGTCCGAGATGTATTCCAAGCTCGAGTGGGATTTCCCGAGAAAAAAAGGAAAGGAAGCAAGGGAGAAAATACGGTATCGGAAAGAAGTTACATACCGTTGAGGCGAGCGTACGAAAGGAATCGGGTACGAGAGGTTGTGCATTTTACTGTCTTGGGCAGTAAAGCTGGTTCCGCCAGGGCCGGGTACAAATCAAATCGAGAGGAGGTACGAGGGGATTTCGCGAAACGATCGAGTGAAGGAATTCTTGGATACCGCCCGGTCGCGTATATATTCTGCGGCGTCTCTTGATCTGTCCTCCTTTTTCTTACCGTTTCTTGGCAAGCAACGGGGGCGAAATGGAAGGAACGAGGAGTGGAAGATAAAGTTGTCGCAGCCTGTAAAGTCTGGAAGTATCCAGCGGGAGGCAAAAATAAACGTAAGTTTACACGGGAAATTTGTGAGGTTCGGCTGTACTCACCCTCTGCAAGATGGAGGAGGATAGAGGAAGAGAGTCGCAGGCAGTATTGGTCGGAGCGAGTTGAACGAGACGGAAAGGGGGTAAAAGAAACACAGAGAGAGAGAGATAGAGAGGTGGAGGAAGAAGACGCCGCATCGAAGAAGAAACGCTGAAATAGGGAGGGTCAAGAGCTCTCGGATATTTGAGAGATTGAAATTCGAGCCGCTTCGCCGAACGGTCCTCCTTATTTACGAGATTTTCAATTATTCTAGCCTCCCCTTCATTTTTCTTTGACACAACGCTGCCACGTGCTCGTGACGTGTCTGCGCGTTACGACGCTCTTCACCGCGATCCTCATCGATGCGCAAGTCCTCCTAGATACCCCATCCAACCGTGCTCTGAGAAATGTCGGCCCGTCGAACAATACTGTTCACACTCCAACTGGTCGACGGACGCAGACATGCATAAATTAGCATTCGGAACTGTTTTCGGAAAAACGCCTGTCGGACATGCCGTCCGCGTCAATTATTCCTAGGTTCAAAGTTGATGGGGACTCTAACCCGACACTATGAATAGACAGGACTCTTCGAGCAATCCGATTACTCTGCCAACAAGAATTGAAAATTAGTTCTATCCTTTTTAATCTCGGAGAAGAAACGAATTTCACCAACGAATTACAAATAGTTATTTAACTTTTCGATGGCTGGGTCTATTTTAGCTCGAAGTATCGACATCATCATGGATTTGGTCAACATCTAGAGAGTCAATGAAATGAAAAAGTGTTTCGCCATAGGATCAGCAGAAAGATTAACGTATTACGAGAAGAATTAAATTATACGTTCTCAACACTTTGAACGTGTTGAAAGACCAACGACGACACTTCTGAAAGGTGCGAGCACAAGTTGACATTTCGGAGGATGGTACGAGTCAGAGTTTTGCGAGCACAATCCAATTACTCTGTCAACACGAATTGAAAATTAGCTGTGTCCTTTTTAACGTAGGAGAAGTAACGAATTTCACCAAGGAATTACAAATACTTTTTTAACTTTTCTATGGCTGGGTCTATTTTACACCCGAAGTAGCGAAATCGTCATGGATTTGGTCAACATCTAGAGAGACAATGAAATGAAAAAGTGTTTCGCCATAGGATCAGCAGAAAGATTAACGTATTACGAGAAGAATTAAATTATACGTTCACAACACTTAGAACGTGTTGAAAGACCAACGACGACACTTTTGAAAGGTGCGAGCACAAGTTGACATTTCGGAGGATGGTACGGGAGAGAGTGTTCCGAGGCGGTATTACACAAATAGTCGCATCGGAGCGGAGTCAGTGATCTTGAAGGACGCTCCCCAAATATTCCAAAGTGATCGAGAATGTCAGTAGAGGCCGCTCTGCCCTTTCCCCGTTAACAACGACAGACTACGGGCCGCTAGAAATTGATTAAACGAGCTTGTAGACGACGTTCCCTGAACGAGAACAGCCAGCGGGAAAAATATTGTAATCGAAGATCCTCAAAGACGCGGCGGATCTGCATAAAGATCTGGCTGATGAGGAGATGATATTTCAGATTGGACCATAGCCGTGCTTCTTCGGCGGAACTCTCTCGACGACGACAACGTTTTAAGGGGAAACTTTCTGCCGGCAGACGAATTAATCACACATGGCTCCGTCCGAACTCCATAGCGCATTTAATCCGCCGGAATTTACTGTGCGTCGAAGTTTACGGCACTTTGGAATTCACGACTCCCATTTTCCGCGCAATTAGCGCCGACTCCGTAATACTCGCTTGTCTCTCGACAGTTTTCATAATTTCGATGCTCGCGGAACAAAATCTCCGAATTCTACTCTGCTGCCGCCTCTCTCTCTCTCTCTCTCGCACGCGCCACCCTTCGACCATCGGCTTTATTCAAGCTGACTATTCACCCGTGCGGTCATAAAATTCCGATTCGCCAGCCGATAGATTTGTTTAACGGGATTCTGGCGCGTTCGTTAGCTCGGATCTGCTTCGAGGCCAGCAAACTTACAGCGGTGCACGGTTAAAGGGTCTAGCAGACTCAACATGGTGAATCGGCCCCACCCTGGGTTTTTATTAAAATTGTGTGGAAAAGATTGCTTTTAGATTGAAAGATGACCCCCGAAAATTTCAAGTCCTTCCAAAATTTCATACCCTTCGTATAAGGATGATATGAAGGTAAATACCCTTAACTATATTATTTTTTTTTCTCGGTTGTTAATTAAGGTATTCTTACAAAACAAATACGAAAATACTCGTACTTACGTCCTTTATAACACATATTTTTTCACAATTGTGATCAAATTATTAAGGGTAGAAAAAAAAAATTTTAATTTTTAGGGGTGGGAATTTCAAACAACCCTTGAAAGAGATTCATCCCGAAAAAAATGTCCGAAATTGAAGTCCATCGGACATCCTAGAGACGTACGCAACGGACGTCGGACGTATGGACATAAACTGGGAATAAAACAGACATCCGACGGATGTACGGTGCTACTTGGGTAGAACCAAACGCTTCGCGGCCAACAAAACTGATTTCACCTTATCAACAATTGAGTTGTTTTTATATCTACATCTTATTCGTGGGACTGTCTACTTGCATCCTGGCGGGCTCTAAACTGTGCCGTGCTATTCGCACCCTTGTTCTAAGAGCGGATATCTCTGCGTCCAATCGATATACCTAACCTCTGACCTATTATCGCGGACCGCTAGCAAGTTCTTCGTAGATATCGTTGCGCAAGATTCCGCGGCCGGTTCTCCCCGGAGTTGTTCGATAAATCACCACCAGGTAACGCACGGTCAAAGACACATTCTCCCGGATCGTTCGATCGCTATCTCGTTTAGCCGAGCACGGATGAACAAGTAGCTTTTAGGTAGATCGGCCTCTCAGCGAATCGATTATTAACGGGATCTTCCGGTGAAATCGCCCAGAAACTACGGGAGTTTCGGCACCCCTTCGCCCAGAAGGAATCACACATCCCTTGAAGTTTTTTTTATTATAGAAAATCTCATACGAGATTTATTTCAACACGATGAAGAATACAAATCGAAAATTAGAATAGTAGGATATTGAAAGTACAAGAACATTATAATGAAAATATGATAACCGAACACAGTACATATTTTACGCATTCACACCTATCCAATCTGCACAACACAAAATCAAATTCTCAGTTTACATTTTTTCAAAAACTTATAAATTAGAAGACAGGCCTCAATATTTGGTCGGGCAACCAACATTTCCAAACTTAAGGGCAACTGAAGTTTAATTTTATGCAACTGCTGAATTAATTCGTTCTGCTGTAAATACATCCCTTGAAGTGCTTAACAATCTTTTAATATTGTAGTGTCGCTCGATCGTTGAAAAACTCACGACTTGGAGCTCGACTTCGCGTTGAAACGATTTATATGTGCCTTTCGGTGACAGAGAATTGAAAAGGTTTAGGTTTCTGATACCAGTCAACCAAGCTTAGGCACGGTCCAGCCGAGAATGATGGAACTCGAACCCAGTCTCGTGGGACTGAGGCATCCCAAGAGAACCAGAAGTCCCAGTGGTTTCAAATGTTTGACGAGTTCCGAACAACCCGAACTTACGAAACCTCTTGTGACCTTCCAGAACGGTCGGTCTTGTATTACGCCCGCGAACTTTACTGCCTTATCAATAGTTTAAAGGTCAACCGGATCGAACGTTAGAATGTTATAATGTGTCAACGGAAGGAGCAGAGTCCTATAATCTTCGGATGATCTGCACCCCATATACTCTATTCCTGATGCTTGGCGTTGCTATCTCTGATTGATCGTGGTGCAAAACTTCATGAAGTACACTTTGCTAAAATTTATATAAAAGTGTTCATAATTATGATTATGGAAGGATTAAGGATTCGTAAGGTTTTCAACAAATGTGTTTGTTGATTATCGATCGGAAGGTAGTTTATAACAAGAAGTTTATCTCGGCGCAAAGATTCGATCAGTTCGATTTGATCGAACCGTTTTCAACAAAGTCTAACAAATGTGAACGTTACGCGTTTCCTGTCAAATGAAATAAAATTTGATTAAATCGTAATCGATGTTTAAGTATTAAAATAAATGTAGTCATATAAACAATATATGTATATTTTTTTTCTTCTCTACGACATTTTTGTGCATAAAAAAAATTTTTGTTTGGTTCGAGTATCTACATAGAAGTTGCAATTGTGAGTTCACCGATCTCGCAGAGAATCTTAAATAAATATTGTATAGGTTGTCCTTGCCAAACAGCATGGCTATATCAATTCGCCGGAGAGAAATTGTTGATCTCACAAAATCTGCTGTCGCACACCGAAGTCATACGTAACGAAGGGTCGACCTGCGCTAGGTTTTTGCAGACGCTGAGATTTGTATCGTCCGTAGATTCGGAACCGCTTGATTGGCTAGCCAAGACCATATCTACTGACCCGTTAAGTCAAACCCAGACGGTCTGCATTTTATGCGTCTAACCTTGCATGCATGTGCATTCGTGCTCGAGCACGTTACATAAACTGTTACAATGCCTCGCTACTTTGTGGCAGCCTCGGCAAAGAAAGGGCGATAAATTATCTTAACCACAACGAACGGACTAGACTACGGATTTCATAAATTCATTTTTTTTTTAATAGCAGGGGTGCAATTGGAAATAATAAAACCATCCACTGAACTCTTTCCCATTGTTTTACAATGTTAAAGATATTTATGGGAATATTTGAGGACACAGTCGCATAGATTCTGTATCGATGGGCTCTTTTGTTAAAACCTGCTTCACCATTTTATCGTTTTATCCGGACCAACTGTTCCCCATAAGCAGCGTGGAAAGCAAGGTGGGGGGACGCGAGCGGAATTCAATATTATTTACCACGAGATTTTTCAAACCTGAAATGGTCCGTTAATATTGCCACCGAATGAAATGTATCCGCGGATTATATTTCAATAACAAACCCCAATTGAGTTTCAATAACAAACTGTTTGCACATCAACCCGAAAATGAAATTATATTCTACCTTTCACGTCATTAGTTGTTTAAAAGCGTTAGCCGCTTGTTCATGTTGGAAGCATATTTTTCGCTTATCCGAAGCTGGCCTGTGTGAATTCGGTGTACGTTCGCCTAACACATAATCCTATTTATTTAAAATGTATAGTATCGACCAGACATTTTTATGCACGATGTTCATAGATTATTTCAATTTTTTTTTAATATAGAGAAACTATTGTCATTCATTTACTGTAGAACGAAAATTACTAATGCGACTATGCAACTAATATTATAATTCTTAACCCCTCGCTGCATAGTGTATCATATCTAATAATGTGTTGAAAATGTTGTTTTAATTTTTTCAAATATTTTTCCCCTCGATAAAACACAAAAACTGGCCTTCTTTCAATTTTATTATTAACGTTTTTATTAGCTCGCTTTCTTGTTTGTCTGTTCGGTGACAAATTTTGCAATTGATTTTAAACTAACTTCCTGATGAGCTAGAGACTTGAAATTGGATACATGGCTCAGAACTGGATGACAATGCATTATATAAAAAATTTTTTTTAAAAGTCTTACCATTTCCGAGAAAATAACAATTAAATATTTACCTATTCATCCCCCCGCGAACTACGGCCTCGCGTTCAGCGATCCCCACTCGCTCGACAACCCTCTCTACTTTACTATGCGTGCGCACTCTGACTCGTCCCCACTCCACGGACCCATTTCGCTCCGACACGCGAACCATCGGTAGTGTAGTACATCATCGCGCGACGATCGCGACCGGTAGTGCACCATCGGTTTATTTACCAAGTGAAATTTGCAGTAAGCTTAGTGAGTATTAATAAAGTATTAAAGTACAAAGTATTAATAAAGAGTGATACAAGTATTAACACAAGACTAAAAAGCAGAAAATAATTATTTAAATAAAAATAAATTTTGAAAAATACCACGTTTTTAAAAACGGACTAAAAAGTATGCAATAATTTTTCCTAGTGCCATACAGATTCCTAACCTCGTACAGATAGTCCTGAAAATTTGTGATTGTGAATTTTGAAGAGCTGTGAAAATACTTGTGAGATTTCAACCGAAAAACGTGGAGCGCAAAATGCATCAATTATCTATCGCATGCGCCACACGTTTTTAGTCCGTCTTTAAAAACGTGGTATTTTTAAAAATTTATTTTTATTTAAATAATTTTCATTCCAATTGAGAAAATCATGCAGTGAAGGGTTAACAATGCTTTAAAGCCTGGCAACTTGACTCCTCTCCCAGCTATTGGATCCTCCCCACCAAATTCCTGTGAAGTGCAGGTGTGTCGCCAGATCAAGACTTGTGTCCTCTACTAATTTGAAAATAAACAAGTTTTGGCTCCTTCGTATTACACACCTTCGCAATCCGTAAACATCGAAAGCAATTGGCCATTTGTTCGACATATAAATAACCTGTCCCGTGTCTCTCGATCATTATTTAACCTCGCATTATCTAAAATTCAACTTTCCTCGTGCAAAGCGAAAGATGAAACTGTTACTTTCGAGAAAACTTCGATGTTCTCTCTCACTCTGTGTGTGTGTGTGTACGTAGCTGGTACCTTTAGTTTCATACCTCCCAAACTTTTTTACTGCCAGGCAACTTTCACAGAAATCGTTATCCTTTTATATTGCAGAACCGGCGGAGGCAATATGCTGGGTGACGTCAACATCTCCGCGATATTGGACTCGTTCTCCGTCAGTTACGATAAAAGAGTAAGGCCGAACTACGGAGGTGAGTAGGGTTGCGATTTTTCCTGGCTATCGTATATTTCGAATCATTCGACTATCCTGTGGTAGCATCGATATCGTTCGCAAAATCACGATTGTTCGAAGACTAAACAAGCTAATTCCTCGTTCCATCGAAAACAGAGATGATCCATCGGTCATTTCTTTTCTATATTAATAAATTTTATAAAATAATAAGGTTCACCTTATCGACGCGATTCTACTGTATACAGGGCGGTTCACTGTGTCACCAAAATTATTGTATATAATTATTTATTTATTATATAATTATTTTATATAATACAAAAGATTATATCTATATTATTATTTGCGCCGCAAATAAAACTATAGTTATAATATTTAAATTTTCGATCGCAAAATTAAAAACCTATTATTAAATCTATAGATGGTACACGATATCGTGTAGTGAAATTAAAGGACAATTTTTGTTTCAATGAAAATTGTCTGAGTTGTGTTCAATTTAAAAAATAAATAATATTTCGTAAGATCTGATATAAGAAAAAATTATAGTTCTTTTAACATCTGAATTAGATTCCATTCAGTTTCGAAAGTAAACGCACCAGAAGTTTGAACACCGTGTCTTGTATTCCGCGCACGTTTAAATTAGGTTTCATTCGATTTGGATTTGGTTTAGTCCGAAGGTTGCCCACAGTACACATTAACAATGCCTCTTTTAATTACGGTCGAATTTATTTGTCCTCCACTTGCGATCAATCGAAAACCAATTAACTCGTTCAAACGATTAAATGCATGTGGAAAAAAAGAATGGATTGTTCAAGTTTATCGTATTTATGTTAATCGATACTCCGGTATATAAAGCGACAAGACCGGTGGATTAACGAAAAAATAATCGCGAAATACGGGAAGTAAATAATCGAGAAATTCCCAGGGATTGTGCAGTCACGGTGTACAGCTCGCGAATGACAATAATGGAGCTGTGAACTGTGGAACGCCCTGAAATGACACAATACACGGTATTCAAAATATATTTGCGTACATGTTTGAAGCTGACAATGAGCGCCGGTTATACAGGGTGGTATATCTTCATACAGACCACGTATGTAATTGTCTTCTTTAGACGTGATGGTACGAGGAACGTTTCTTCTGTAATTTAAACGATTCCATGGAGCAAGTAAAGTGAAAGAAACATTCTTTCATGAACATTATGTTCGCAGGTTTTCTAATATAATTTCTAGTTTTAATCAGTTTTAATGTTAATAGTTGGAAGTTTTTCTCGATCGAAATTTAATATTTGTTAATAGTTGGACTGGAAAATTATACCCTAGTAGCACAAAAATATTAGATAAATATTTTTTTCAAATATTGGAAAAATATTTTTTATATATGTACAAGAAATATAAATTGAATGTTTAAAAAATATAAGCTATTATATATATATTATAGTGCACTGCTTGAAGGAATATTCCATTTTATCTTCGAAAGGACCTTATTAAAATTAAGAAATTTTTATATTATATTATATAATTTTATATAATTTCTGATATTACATAAAGATTTATTTTATAATAAGAAAAAAATATTTTTTTTGTAATATGAAATAAATATTGTATGTATATTTAAATATTAGGAAGTGATTGAATCTCTTTTTAATATTATATGAATGTGTATACAATATTTTGTGCTACTAGGGTACAATCAGCCTAAACGTTGATTTGCACAAGATACCAGACACTAGAAACGTTTTCCATTTCATCACAGCTGTGAAATTCAAGATCCAATGGGGTGACTCCCAAAGAATAATGTTTATGAAATCTATGTAGACTTTCGTAACACGCTCTGTGAGACCGATAAGGCGATCCGTATTCCACACAACTACCGGCCCATAATGATCAGCGCGGGTGCTAATGTGTTCAGATGGATCGATCGAGGTTTTGCAAACGATACTCGATCACTTTCGCATATACCTGCTTTCTCGACGCATTTCTGATAGTCGTTGCACGGACTGGGCATATCGGGAGTCCTTTTCGTAGCGAATGCAGAGCATCGTCTCGAGAATTACTCGCATAAGCAATCGTTTCTTTCTTGAACGGAGTCATAGAAATCAGAGCTTCGATAAGAATTGGAGAAATCGACTTTAGTCGCTGCGAATATCGGGAGACCAATTTCCAGACGTGTGCTTCGATCCGAACAGTGAATGAAAAAAATTTGAGAAACTGTCGCAAAGAGAAAGCGTGGCTACCAGTGCTGGAACGTAGATCGATAATGAAAGGAAGGGAATGGATCGGGACTTTTTTCCAGTAGCGTGAAATGGAATAGGTTTTAACAGAATAATGTTCCGCGAGCGTAAGAAAGAGAGAGCCAGTAGAAAAATCGGCATAGTAACGAACGAAAAACGGTCCGGAAACGTTGATCGAGATGCGACAAAGGGACAAAAGCGGGGACGACAATGTAGAAGAGGTAGTACGCTCCGGGAAATATTTTTGACGCCGCTTACTCTTTCGTCGCGGACGATACAGAAAAGAATATTCGGAACAATAGAGAGCAAGCTCGTGGGCGTGTACTTTGCCGTCGGAAAAATTCTCAGCCAGAACCGGACATAGAATGAAAAGTCGCGTCGCGTCCCGTCATTTTTCGAAACCCGCTGGCGCGGTCGATCACGTTTACGACGTCCTGAAAGAAAAAGTATGCACGGGAATCTCGTGCTGGCCGAAACGTCGAGGCAACACGCTTCACTGAAAAATTCTGTTATTTGTTTGTACATTAATTGGTAATTATTAGACTGCGGATTCTTCGTGCAACGACAAAATTGTTGGCATCGTGTACAAGAAACGGTAACTGTATAGTTTTTGTCATAAATGCATACAATCCGCAGTCTAGTAATCATAATTGGACTGCAAAATGAATTCCGACATCAATTGTAGGAAACACAAATTATTAAATAATTTTAATCAGTCGCAAATAGTGTAACAATATTCTTCTAGGCTTTTTGTATTGTGCTCACCCAATTTTGCCAGAATTTTGCCAGAAATTATGCATAAAATCCGAAGTGTAGCAATCATAATTGGACTGAGAATATTTATGCAAAATAAATTCCGAAGTCAATTGTAGGAAGCACAAGTTATTATATAATTTTGATCAGTCGCAAATAGTGTAACAATATTCTGCTAGCCTTTTTGTATTGTGCTCACCCAATTTTGCCAGAAATGCATAAAATTCGAAGTCTAGTAATCATAATTAAACTAAGAATATTTACGCAAAATAAATTCCGACATCAATTGTAGGAAACACAAATTATTAAATAATTTTAATCAGTCGCAAATAGTGTAACAATATTCTTCTAGGCTTTTTGTATTGTGCGCACCCAATTTTGCCAGAATTTTGCCAGAAATTATGCATAAAATCCGAAGTGTAGCAATCATAATTGGACTGAGAATATTTATGCAAACTAAATTCCGAAGTCAATTGTAGGAAGCACAAGTTATTATATAATTTTAATCAGTCGCAAATAGTGTAACAATATTCTTCTAGCCTTTTTGTATTGTGCTCACCCAATTTTGCCAGAAATGCATAAAATCCGAAGTCTAGTAATCATAATTAAACTAAGAATATTTACGCAAAATAAATTCCGACATCAATTGTAGGAAACACAAATGATTAAATAATTTTAATCAGTCGCAAATAGTGTAACAATATTCTTCTAGGCTTTTTGTATTGTGCTCACCCAATTTTGCCAGAATTTTGCCAGAAATTATGCATAAAATCCGAAGTGTAGCAATCATAATTGGACTGAGAATATTTATGCAAAATAAATTCCGAAGTCAATTGTAGGAAGCACAAGTTATTATATAATTTTAATCAGTCGCAAATAGTGTAACAATATTCTGCTAGCCTTTTTGTATTGTGCTCACCCAATTTTGCCAGAAATGCATAAAATCCGAAGTCTAGTAATCATAATTGGACTAAGAATATTTACGCAAAATAAATTCCGAGGTCAATTGTAGGAAGCACAAATGATTAAATAATTTTAATCAGTCGAGAATAGTATAACAATATTCTTCTAGCCTTTTTTGTATTGTGCTCACCCCAATTTTGTCAGAAATGCATAAAATCCGTAGTTTAAACTAAGAGTTAATTAAATTGAATCGAAGTTATATCCGATAAAAATAAAACACTTCTCTACTATAGTGAATAGAGACGTAGTTAATTATTTATTTATGTACACAGAGTCGTCAGATTAAACGTCCCCGCTCTACCTTCCCCTTCCACTACGTTTCTGCCTGGTCACGTAACGCGTCCCGTCTCTTTCGGACACGTATCGCAATGTCACGTGACTACTCTAGTCCTGGCAGAGAGAGGGAGTACCTCTCATTTGGCGACTCTGGTGGTATAAACGAATTTTAGTTAATATAAACTGCAATACTGAATAATGGTAATATAGCAGTACTAAATTGGGTTTAGCGCAGCCATTTCATTCCGGATTAAGACTAATAGAGTTACACTCACACTCGGGATCCATTGGAACGGGTGTCGAGAATTCCTAAAATTACAGTTGGGGGAAATGTTAATCGCTGCAAAAATAAATATTTTAATACCCACACAAATGAACAAGAATATTATAAATTATTATCGTCGAAATCACAGAATTTTATGAGAAATTGTACTCAAAACTTTCTGGATTAGATGAATTTATTAACTTTTTGAATTGATAAACATTTGAACGGAGCTGTCTTTGAGGATTCTAGAATGAGCATCTGTTAAGGTAATAATTCATGAACTTTTAACAAATCGTCACTGGTAGTTTAAAATGTTGAACCTATTCAAATCGGAACGCTCTGAATAATATGCGCATTAAATCCGGATCACAAGCACGCAGTAATCATGCATACATTATGCATATTTTCGTATACTTATCCCGTTTATCTGATAGTTTCAGTGTTCTCTTTAACACAGTATAAACCGGTCATCTGGGTACATCACGTCATTAGATAACAAATCTCTCACATTTTGGACTCTGTTAGAATTTCAAGCACTTTATAAATATTTTATTGAATTTCAAAAAATGGTGATATTCATTGAAGTACTGAAATTTTTTTAAAAATATGTTCCCACAATTTTCTTTTTGGAAACGTGGAGTAAATGCATAGAAACCTGTAAAGATTAATTTTACGCAGTTCATCGCGATTTTTATTTTAAATTCAAATCCTTCAAATAAAAAAAAAGTTTAAATACTAGAAATGGTGCAAAATAACATTGAATAATTCCAATGCTGCAAAATCCCCATCTTCTCGCGAGCTGAGACCCGTCGGTTACCTGAAAGATGAAACAAGGTCATCGGAACTAGTATCAAGTATTCCGAGGATTGAAAAATGTGTGCCTCATCCGTAAATAAACGGAAAGTTTATTTTAAGGAGGCACCGGCCGTATTTTTACGTTAAATGTAAAACGGTCTCCCAGAACTCGGATCTTTAGTAATTGATCGGTTTGCTAATGTTAGTGGCCAGGGCTAGAATATTTGGCGAAAGGGTTTAACACTAAAGCTACCATAAAAGTAACTGGTGCACGTCGAATTATAAAAATGACAAAACCAAATTTATTTGGACCGTGTCCGGTTCGTGTGATATACGTTCTTATTATTATATTGATTATTTTATCAAAAGTACGAGACTGAACTTATTTCGAATAATTATGTCGAACTTTTTTTGAATCAAGAAAATTTATAAAATATATAAAATAAAAAATGTGAAACTGGTCGTTCAACCACTAATTTAATATTTGTGGTAATTTTAATATTTATGCAATAAAAATTCCGGAACGGTGATTTGACCGGTAGGTTGATTGTTAATGAGAAATCTTGCTGGGATTTGGGAATAATCCTCGAAGAACGATACACGAGGCTTGCATGTTTGTCGATACTGGTCCTTTCGGGTAGGAAAGTTGGTCGATTGACTAGCTATCGGCAAGGCCAGGGGACGCCAGCTGACGTCGAAGAATCCGATAGCCGGAATTTGTTCACAGATACAGCTGAGACTGGAGCTGGGTATGGCGTTGAGTGTCATAAAGGTTGAATCGATGGTTTTCAATTCCCACGATAAAGTCAAATTTTCGGCTAGGTCCCGACGGTAGCAGGGCGGGGCTGGGGCGCTTCGATAAAACTTGGATCGATGCTGGGACGCGCGGCACGGGTTGCCACGGGTTACCGTTAACGGCATCTCTGCTCCGGCCACGCTCCCCCACAGTTCTTTACCTTCGATTACAATTTCAACATTGATTCTGTCAGCCGGGCGTCTCCGCTGTCACCGATCCTGCTGCGGGGCGTTCTCGAATTCTAGCTTGCCTCTGACGACACGCCGCGCCGCGAGCCTTGCCGCCGATCCGATCGACCGCGAGACACTCGATGCACGGTGGGTCCGGTCCGCCGAACGAGCAGTTCAAAAATCTCGCATAACGGTACTTAATGCGTCTACATTACTTTCTAAATGTTTAGCAAAGCCGAAAATGTCGATATTAATGAAATTCAATAAAAATTATGATCAGAACAAGCATTTAAACATAACTTTCTTTTGTGAATATTTTTTAAATTAACAGCATTCTTTTACCTTGAAAATTTATACTTAAATAAGTAATTCTTCATGGACTAATCAAAGTTATCGAAGTTATTCGTGAGTCATTATATGAACTGCAGATTTGGATGGAAAATAAAAATTGTTTGTACCAATTGCAAGAAGAATAGGATAAATATTAATACTTTTAATAAATTAGAACTAATACAACACTGCATTTAAATATTTTAAAAGTTCTTCAGGAATTATTATAGCATAAAATCCGAACACTTTCGTGAGTCATTATACGAACTGCAGATTTGGATGGAAAATAAAAATTGTTTGTACCAATTGCAAGAGGAATAGGATAAATATTAATACTCTTAATAAATTAGAAATAATACAACACTGCATTTAAGTACTTTAAAAGTTGTCACTATCTTCCATTTGAAACGCTTCTGCAATCTACTCATTTTGGTCATTAATGCATAAAATCCACAGTCTATTAATAACTTACACAATAACCTTAGGAACTTGAACGACAAAGTAGAGCGAAAAAGGCCTTTTCACGGTTAAGGTAAACGTCAATCGATTTCGATTAAAAATGCAGTGAAAGTGACAAACGATGTTATCTTCTCCTAACATTATTAAACAGTTGTTTGCGCAATCTTCACATTCAATTCCTCCTTTGACTTCGTGGAAAGAATAGAAAAATGTGTACGCCACTGTAAATTGTACAGAAAGATTGAATAGCAAACATAAATATTTATTGCAGTAAGATGTGGAAACAAGTATAAATATCTTGATGTAGACTACAATGGAACCCCGTTAAGCAGCCGGTAATGAGACTATTCGAGAGAATTCCGACGGAAAATTTGATATTCGGTGCCCTGTAAACACGGCCAGAAGAGGGAACGGTAAACACAAATCCTTTATTTATTCGCCGTCGCGCGTCGCGTCGGGTCGCGTCGGTTCGAACGTGCATTCATTTCCATTCCGTTCCTGATCCCGTGCTGGGACAGTTCCAGATCCGACTCCTGACGCTGGCCCCGAGCCACGGTGACCCACCGAGGCATCCACAACTGCGGTTTCTTGCTCTTTTCCCGCGGGAGACAATGCCGTGGAATCCGAGACACCGAAAAGTGTGCCGTCCGCGAGAATTACTCCCGAAAACAACCCCTATCAATTCCCTCGACCTGTCGCGATGATCGATTTTCTTGGCATTCCAACTGCAAAACTTCCGAAAACCCGCAGGAACTCTTCGGGTACTGATTCGTCCGTAAAATTAGGGGGCCCTCTTTGTAACTCGTCCGGCTTCGGATAACAATCCCCGGAGAAATTTATAACGATATTAAGAAGTTTCATTTAACTTTGTACTAACATGAAATACTCGAACCTGAAGATGGTGAATTTTTTTGTAGGTCGACGTGTAAAGGACATATGAAAGTCATTAGTGTTTTTATAAATGGAATCATATATTTTTGATTGCATCAGCTGATGCTCCTTCATATTCTTTACAAAAAAGTATTAATCTATTTATGTAAAAAAATCATTAATTTAAGAGATATTTTAATTATATCAAACAAGTAGTATATCCACACCAATGATCAGACAAGTGGAATAGGAACGAGCGCAGCTAGACAGACAGAATAAAAACGAGAGGGTCCCACCTCTATTAATACTTTATTTTTACTTTAGAATAGCAACAAAATAATTACAAATGCAATCAAAGATATATGATAAGACCTTGATATGTCCTTTACACGTCCACCTACAAAAAAAATGTACCATCAGAATGTGCCCCTCTCAAAACCATTCAACTTCATCTGAAACATTGTTTGCTATGCGTAATAATAATGACGTAAATATTGACCCTGTATAATATTGAGTGTTTAATCGTCCAAGCTTAAATGCATATTTTTAGGGAGCTGGGCGAATTTGTACAAATAAATGTCTATTTCATTCCTCGATTTCATTGGATATTGCAATAAAAATCGCTAAAAGTTTGTAGAAATCTGTAACGTGAAATGTTTTAGGTCTCCTTCCGATCAGAAAAATGTCCGAATAAGCCGATAAAATTTTCGCAGAGGAATAATTTCGAAAAAGGTTTCTCAAGATATCCATGCCTTTGGGTCCATGTAGCCAGGTTACACACAGCAGCGTACGTGACACCCCGTGCGGTGTTCCTCTAATAGATCGTGTCCAGGCAAAAATGGCTATAAATCTGAAGGGGCTGTTCGACGGTTCTTTTATTTTTAGCACGCGCTATCGCTTCTTCGCCGAGATGGTTTTAACCGTATCGGCCCGGCGCCTGATTCAAATAGCCGATATGTGCTCGGCCAGCGGAGCCAAGGATCCTCGAAGAGCCGAGACGAAGGATTTAGTAGGGTCCGTGTACCGTCGGGTTTTAACATTTAAAATTTAGATAGTGCTCGGACGTTACGCGGCCAGACGGGAATACTCCACATCCGGCGGATAAACAGTGTTTCCATGACTTCTTTCGACTAACGGCTACTCATTAAATATTCTCTGGAGCACCGTAGGATTTCCAGGCTGTGTTTTCTCCTCGCCCCCCTCCCGCGGTCGATGTCTACGTAAAAATGACAATATACGTGACGGGCAAGCCCGATGCGCGTTCGCCGTCCCCGTTTCAAACGGTGTCGCGTATACGTAATGTATATTCGCGAGTAAACAATTCAATTGATGGCGACACCGTAATTCAATATAGTTCAAGGACACCCTTGCACCGTTGTCCGTAAAACCGCCAGTCGATGAGAATCGAGGGGCAAGGAGACGTCACGAGTCATCTAGAATCCAGAACGTAATTTTCGTAAACTGGCAGTTCTTTATTATCACAGGGCGCGCGTTCGATTCCAACGGCAATTCTGGAAATATTCTATGTGCCATCTAAATACTGTGGTGCCCAAGGTTAAATAAGGGAAAAAAACTCTTTAATTATCACGGTCAGATTTATTAATTATCAGTGGACTGGGGATTTTATGCATTTATGACAAAAATGGGTGGACGTAATTTTAAACAATATCAAGACAATTTAAGAACGTCCGTATGTTATTTTCAATATATTAAAATTGTTAACGTAGAATCTCTCCCTGTACAAAGATCTTCAGGCTAATGATAAAATGATAAATTCTGTTGAACATTGGTTTTTGAAACTCGATTAAACTTTCCAGTGGAATTTTGCTTATGGATAGACGAGTAGGAGTGGTCTGTAGTTAAGGAAACACAATCGAGATTACCTATGCTCGGACAGATAGAATAGAGAAGACCCATGGCCAAACAAGTAGTACAGCCACACCAATGATCAGACAAGTGGAATAGGAACGGGCGCAGCTAGACAGACAGAATAAGAACGAGAGGGTCCCACCTCTATTAATACTTTATTTTGACTTTAGAATAACAATAAAATAATTACAAATGTTGAATTTATAATAGTGCAAATACCAGTCCAAGTGCCACAAAGGACACTCGTCAAAACGTTGCTACAATTCATCGGTACAACGGGAAGTTGTGCAAACATCGATTTGAAAAATTACGGTTCCTCTGAGCCGATGCAATTCCGATGAATTTTTTGTTTTCGTCGAATTCGTTTCGAGCTACGTTCGCCTCTCGTCTTTTTTTTTTTGGTCCGAGGCATTTTCTCACGGGCGATTGGCTGGCGGAGGCAAGTCATACCAACGCATTTCAATTAACTCGATACCACGTCCGTTGGTTGCGTTTTGCAACGTGTACACGGGCCCGTCATTGTGAAATATGTGTCCCATATGGGACGTTCACCGGCTATAGGGTTTTAAAAACATTCCAGAAATGGAAATGAAGATATATCGGCGGTGTGGCGCGCGATGCCCCTGGCAGCGGCGTTGTTTACGAGTCAACTTTATCGCGAGAACGCCAGCCCATGCCCTTCCTTCATTTCTCCCTCTCTTCTTCTTTTCTCGCAGCCAAACCGCTCGTCCTTATTTCTCACTACGTTCCCGAACTCATTCGGTCGTTCAACATTTCTTCCCCATCTGACAAACTCCTCCGGCTGGTGTCCGCTGCGACCTCAATCACGACGATTAACACCTTGCGGGCTGGTCACGAGCACCTACAGGATGTTCAAGATGACACTAGCCAGCGTTTTTTTAAACTAATAAACAAAAAAGAAATTAAAGTGGAAAAACGTTATACCGTTTTGCAAACAAAGTAATGGTGTCTTCAATTTTTTAAATGGAATGCTATGTGTACAGGGTTCAAATAATTTTGTTAAGTGTCTCATAATTTAAACGAAGTCGGTGTTGATACCAAGAAAAAGAAAATTCTATTTTCAATTCGACTGTAGTTTATAATAAATATTAAATAATATCGATCGCAAATAGCTTTAAGCATACATTAATGATATCGGCGCATAGGTTCGATCAATTGCTGCTTAAACACTATTTGCAAATTAGCACAATATTATTTCTCAACATTTCGATCTGCATTTAGATCATTTTCAAGAGAATCAAATTAACATTGCGTATTGGCAATGGACAAATTTGTGTTAGACCATTCCTTCATAGATTTCACCGTTTCAAAATCGTAGTTTATAATTGCAGAGAATGTGTGCAGGTATAAATTAGGAAATATTTTAATTTCAATATAGCAATGTGAAGCACCGCTATAGATCCCGGTAGGAAGCTCGATTTTCCACAAATTGGAATTTAAATATTCGTCGAGTATTAAGCACATATTTAAATAACTTATTTGTTCAAATACTGTTTTTTGAAGGGGTGGGTGGGATTATAAATCGAATGCGAAAAAATAAGACAAATTTTCGTATCACTTTTCTCAAACAAATATGTATTTTAATAATAACCATCAAAATTTTCATGAATATACAGTTTTCGTCAAGATGAAGCAAGATCCGAAGTCTAAGTATAATAAATCGAAAATCGTCGATCAAACGTTTACAAAGAAATGTCTAATCAAACGAATAAATTGTATTAAACTAAGGTAAAGCTTAAGATGATCTCCAACTGTTTTGGGTACAATCTCTCAGGGATCTGCAAATTTATTACAGCAGAACTGGTGTAATTAACCTTGTGTAACGCGCAATCGAAAAATCATTTTTACAACGGAAACATAATATCTTGTATTTGTTTTTAGATAAAGAATTCCGAAACACTTGAATTGAGGAAGTATCAAGCATTTCTCTATTATCAAACATGCAAGTTGCTCATTTTCAAAGAGTCTATATGCAGGATCTCTCAGGGCGCGCGTTCCGCAGAGTTAATCGACCATGATACGAATTCGGCCGTTTAATGGTCATTAAAACATAGAGATTCACGCAACGATCAACGTTGCAGCACTGGACTAAAGACTAAACGGTAGCCATGTAACCGGCGACACGATCGAACACACGTTCCGAAAGAAAGAAACCGCAAAAACGCTAATTGATAGTCCTCTAATCGAGAGTAATTACCATTTTCAGCGATTCATCCGACGTAGCGATACCACTTGAAAAAATATACCATGACATTCCACGCTCACACTAAATTCACGAGACCAAAAAAAAGAAAAAACGAGAATAAATGCAAAAAAGTACTATGTATTTCGAATGAGAGTAACTTAACGTATCAGTGAAAAAAAAAACAAAGCCATAGTCACCCCATCGTGTAACTTGTCCGCGGCCGGAAACGGCCGACTCAGTCTGACTAACCTTCGATTTCAGGTCCTCCTGTCGAGGTCGGCGTCACCATGTACGTCTTGAGTATCAGCTCGCTATCCGAAGTGAAAATGGTACTACCTCTAGGTCTTACTCAGTCATTAAACGCTGAAAATCGATTTTTACTAATCATTCCGATCGTTCGACTTAAAACATCCCCTCACCCCCTTTGCCCGAGCAACCACTTCTTAGTGCCCGTGTATTTTGATGAAAACGATTGCCGTCAATCGTTATATCCATGATCTCATGTACATACCGACACGACGCACACACACACACACACATACACAAACATACATACATTTATATTTATTATACTACATGGTATACCCGCGTGCTCGCACACGTACAACAGCAGACAAGAGAAACATGTTTGAATACGTAACACAGAGAATACACGCAAACAGACACGAACACACAGGCGCGCGCTTACTTACACCGGATGATGCATGCACGCGCACAGAAACGCGCTACAGTTCCTTTCCCCTAGCCCTCTTTGATATCCCATTCCGGTAGGATAATATTCGTGAAAGATTCAAGATTGAAGCTACCTCCCCGATATTTTTCAACGAACCAGCCCTTTCCTCGAAACGTCGTCGCGGAGCTTTGAAGAGATCGCTAAACACGCGCGCGCACTCGGTTCATTTAATTCAGTCTGAGCGTACCCACTCCGATCCGAACTTCTATTTTTCCATTGACGGAATGCACCGGCGCCAGCGACGTGCACGATACGCATTTTTCCAATGGAACATCGGAAGGTAACTAACGAGGGCTGTTACTCAAGTGACCTCCTCCGATTTCTATCAAGCTCCCGTACAACGGGAAGCTTCGATAAATATAAAACAGACTTTTCCAACGATCGTCGTTCGTATTCGGATAATGGAGGCAGCGTTTTGCAAAGCTGCACTTTTAAACGTCGAGTATCTTTGTCTTTCTTGTGCTAATTCGTACGAAATCAGATTTTTAATGTATTCGCGTATTAGAGGAATACACGCGATAACATTTGCACATGTTTTTCAACGAAATTTAAACTCGTTGAACAATTAGAAGCACTATTATATATATTATATATATACTTTTAAGCACTTGAATCTATTTGTATTTTAAATATTGACTCATGTTTCGCATACTGCTGAACGTTCAACAAAGTTAGAAATGTTATAGTTGGATATATCTTCCTTCTAAACGAATCTGCTTTTCAATCTGTTCGCAGAAACGAGCATCAGAAAGATAAAAGTCTTTTTTCCAAACATTTTCTCTGTGATTATTAATTTCCAAGATGAACGACGTGGCTTGCAGCTTCATTTGTACTTCCTTCCAGAGGAAATTCATAAGATGATTTCAAGTAACTTTTTCCTCTAGTTAGTTATTAAAGAAGAACATGGACCAATCAGAGCGCGACACTGACCGATCCGGAATTGGTCCGTGTTTTTCCTTAATAACTCCTTCGCGTAACCGCGTCGAAGGTTTTCGTAAAGGAAAAAGTTGTTTGAAACGACTAGAGGGTTCCCCCTGTTGAAGGAGGTACAATGTTATCGGCAGAGCCTGTAACAGGATTTTTCGAATTACTTTTGGAATGGGAGTGGGCCGATTGCGCAACAATGCTCGGCAGGATCGATCGGTTCGAGGCGTGCGGAAGATAATCGATTAATTGCAGCCCGACCACAGGAAATTCACAGGTTTAATCTGGCTCGATCGAGGAGGGAAAAGGAGGACTTGTCCCGGGGCTGTTCGTCGCTCGATCGTACGTGTCGAGGGCCGATTGCCGCTTCCTCGATGAAATTAGTTCGGTTGCCGTGCACAGAACCGCATCGCCCCGAGCTGTGTGCTCCTTTGATCTGCTCTTCGTTTCGCGAGAACGCCTGGAACCGCGACAATCGCGTAACACGATTACGATCGGACCGCCGCGCCGCTCTTCGAGCAGCCCTTCCATCCAATCCCCGCACGCCCCGGCTCGGTGTCCAATTTCTTGGCACGGTCTGCAACGGGGCGTCGATCGATGCTCTTAAATCGACCAAATTTTCATCGGCCGCCACGTTTCAATTCGAGTAAACTAATCGCCGTCGAACTCGACTCGTCGCTCCACTATTTTGCCCCCAGGGTCAACGAGACTGATCCGCGAGCATTCTTCTCCATTCATCATTCGCGGACCACGTTGCGGGTGCTGCGATCCTAACGAATCATTCAAAAATCATTGCCAGGCTGCTTTGTGACGAAGTCACACAAGCGTTTTCAATATTTTTTTTTATTAAGCGTATCCTAAATCGCATTATTTTACATAGCTTGAGTTACAGAGTTTAGTAGTTCGAGTTACAGAAGTTACACATTTTTTCAGAGTTTTACGGTTAGCGTATCAGTTAGCAGACTGTTTAGCATGTCGAGTTATATGCGCAAATTGCATTGTTTTAAAAACTTAAAGATACGCAAACACGCCCTGATGTTGGGTTTGGTAAAAAACATAGCAGCTTTGAGGGGTAGGAAGAACCCCATCCTGCTTAGATCATCAGTTAGTCTACGTTTTCAATATTTCGTAAAGATATCGTTTACGTGAACACCTGTATCCTCGTGTAAAAAACAGTTTCATTTCAAACGAAATGATATGATCAAGTGTCTGGCAAATTAAATGAAGTCAGTGTTGACAGCAGAAAATCTTTATTTTACCACGTTTTTATTAGCTCGGTTTCTTGTTTGTCTGTTCGGTGAATAATTTTGCAATTGATTTTAAACTAACTTCCCAACGATGCAATATTCAAAAATTTTTTTTTAAGAAGTCTATCCGTTTCGGAGAAATAACAATTAAATATTTACCTTTATAATTTCATACCCCGGTAAAAATGTTACAAATCGATTGAAGAATTTCACATAAAAAGCAGAAAATAATTATGTAAATAAAAATAATTTTTTAAAAAATACCACGTTCTTAAAAACGCACTAAAAAGTATAAAATAATTTTTCCTAGTCGCGTGCTGCTTCCTAACTTCGTATAGGCAGTGGTGAAAATGTGTGATTCCGAATTTTGAATTGCTATGCAAATACTTGTAAGATTTAAAACGAAAAATGTGAAACAGATAATTGATGCATCTTGCGCCCCACGTTTTTCGTTTTAAGTCTTACAAGTATTATCATAGCAATGCAAAATTCACAATCACAAATTTTCACCACTTTCTATACGAGGTTAGGAATCAGTACTTTTTAGTCCGTTTTTAAAAACGTGGTATTTTTTAAAAAATCATTTTTATTTACATAATTATTAAATGGTAAAAATGAAATTTAAACCAGAAAAGAATGGTTGAGAAACAGATGACAGTAGCATACGATGTAGTAGTTAATTTTTTTCCGAAGTCACTAAAGTCACCTTGAGTTATTTTATCGAAATAGATAAATTTTAATCGTGTGCTGGAACAAAGAGTTACATCCTGAATAAAAAGCTACAAAGAGTAAACGGGGTGAGAAACAAATAGTTACCGAAATGTTCTCTGTACATGATGTTTAATGCAAGTAATGTTCCGAACTTTCTTCATTATAATTAATACAATTGCGTACAACAACAAAGTTCATTACGATTCAAATGTAAATTCAAATTCTTTCTTTAAAATCAAAACCACGGAGGAGATGAAAATTTTATTTAATCCTGGAGATATTTCTCTACGGACTTGGGAATTTGCATAAGCATCTGCCGTTTAATTATAAGGAATATAAATTCGGATTATATAATGTAATTAAAAATGCAACGGTGGAAATGAAAACTTGTTCTTTATTATAGAACCCGTGGAATTTGCGTCTGATAAATGACTACTAAATTATAGTTACAAGTTCGCTCGAGGCACTATGAATTTCATAGGTGATCTAAATATATTACACTAAATAGTTTCATCGAGTGGAGTCGGGTTAAAATTTCGTCGATTTGAGAGCATGACCCTCTAAATTACAACCCCTGTGAATCTACTCCTGTAAACCTGGTTACGGAATTAAAAATCGTTGCTATATAAAGTACGCTAGAGGTTAAACCTGTCCCAGGTTAGGTTTCGATCAACGTGATATGTTCCTTTAGTCGCCCTGGTATTGACGTTAATGTTAGAGGCTCGTATTAATGTTAGAATAATGATGCGCGTGCATGGAACAGGGAACGAGACCGGCACACGACACGCGGCGAACCGCAACACGATACTCGAACAGAACAACACTAAACCAAAAATGGACAAAGTACTATTTCGCGTGTGTGAAACGATAAAAGTGCTCACGAAGAAAAACTCGTAGGCTACACTCAGAAAAAATAACCGAGAAGAAGAAGCACAACCGAATCAGAAAACAATAGATCAAATTCCGATAGATTCTCGCTACAGTCGTCCGTGTGTAGTACATATACATATAGTAGGCAGATGGTTTGTGTCTGTACACGCATAGTTATTAGAAAGGCACACGTTCTCTCTATATTTCACTCAATTTCTAACCAAATCTCTACGTCACGTCGACGATACTATTTTCTCTGAACGGCCTCCGATCATTCTCGATCTTACATTTTTCCGAGTGTAGACGAATATATATGTATATATACATATACAGCGTATATGTATATATATAAGAATATATGTATATATAAATATATGCATTTATATATACATTATATATAAATATATGCATATATATATAATATTTCATTTTATAAATATATATATGTATATTATAGTTTGTTATATTATATATATATACATGTATATTATTTATAATATATACTTCACTGTCTCCTGCTTGTTACTTTTAATTAGCCTATGCTGTCTGAAGCGTGGTTTGCTCTATTGTCCGGAACGACGAAACGAACGAACACTTTTATTTCCTCTGTAGTAGAACAATATAGTATCTTGTTCAATTTTGGATATATATTAACATACGCACGACCGTCCCGTTAGACCATTTTTAGACGCTAGCTGCTATGCCGCGGTTGCTGAGATGGGCTGCCCGCCTGCCACCACTTACAATTATTATTATTCTATATTTTATTCCGCCCGAAAACTACCCCTGTCGACCCTGCCCGCCCAAGAACCCCCCCTCACTATCACCGACCACGACCACCCGTTATATCACCTCCACGAACCACCCCTCCACCCCCTCGAACCCCAATGTCTGACACCGCACGTATCACACGTTCGTTTTGTTCGAACACGAGAAGACCCCGTGTCTCAAAGACATCGAAATCATGCAAAAGAACAAAAAAGAAAGAAACTGTTTCAAAGAACAGCACATCCGTGGTCCGAGAAAACTTTCGGTCAGCGTGTTCGACTGTTGCCGAAAGTCCGAGATTACATTCGCCCGGAATCGACGATCGCAGTGACAATGACAGCAAATCTATCGATGTGTCTCTCTCTGGAGAGTCGGTGTTACCGTTTCACGAGTTAGATATCTGAGATAACGAGATAATCAGATAAAAAATAAAACGAATGATAATAGACGAGAACCGGCACGCCGATTAGGGGGATGAACGCAGGTAACATTGACCGAGAGGTATCATAAAATGTCGGAAGGGAATGTCCCGTGATGCATACACGCGTAGAGGGCGCGAGTTGTAGCCTAACGCCGATTCGAATAAACACGGTGCTCGGCTGATGAACCGGAAGTCATTACTCAGGGAAAGTATACGAAGAAATGAGAGTGGTACGAAAGAAAATGAACGAAAAGACGGTAGTCGAATTAAAGTCACCTTGTTACTGTGTTGGGTGCATATAAACATATATATATATTGTAAAAATATATATAAAACTAGTTAAGGATAATTCTTCTAGCTCGGAAAGCAACGTGGCCGACGAGTGCTGTTGATTTGGTTCCGTGCAGGGTGCGAGCTCTCTTCGACTTGTACGCTTGCATTTCTACCCCTGACTTTCGTGTTTCCTTTTTTTTTGTTGACAAATGTAGCGAAACAGAATGCTTCAAAATTTGCCAATTCAGGTTTGTCGAATGTGATTTGATCGAATGCGTTTGTCGTTGAATGGGGTTATCCATATATATATATACTGTTCTCTCCTTTTCCGTTATCGTTACAGTACAACTGTTGTCCGTGAGTCAGGGGTGAGTCACGAACTGTGAGGTTCTTGTCTACGTACAATCTATCTGTCACATGTACGGAAACATAGAAACTAGCGGGTAATCAGAGCGACCAAGGCCGGATGGTTTTGTTGATTGCAGGTCCACCAGTGGAGGTCGGCGTCACCATGTATGTCCTCAGCATCAGCTCCGTGTCCGAAGTGTTGATGGTACAGTTTGCATTCTGAAACTCATACAGAACTCACAATCGACAGCCGGTTCGCTCATTTATTATCGTGATCGTTCGACCACGTGCTACCCCTGAGAAACCCCATCTTTCACACCCGGTCTTCACGGAAGAAGGAATCACTGCGAATTACACACGTTCTCACTCTTTCTTCCTATGTCTCTCTCTATCTCTCTCTCTTTCTCTCTCTCTCTCTCTCTCTCTCTCTCTCTCTCTCTCTCTCTGTATCTTTCATTCTCATTTTCCGTGGCTGTCTCTCGCGGATCGAATCATCGGGGCGCGCGCCGTTACGATCGATCGACGCCGATCACACGGATCAATCGTGTCGGATCGCGCAGAGAATCAACATCCCGATCGCGCCGCCGATTCATCCTCCCACTATGCCGCTTGTTTCCGATTGTTTGTTTCGCGATTATCCGACGTGCGTGTGTGTACGTGTAGCGCTTCCGGTGAATATTCACGAGCCCGCGCAAAATTCGAAAGAACAACATTCGATCGCGACGGGGGGTTTGTCGCTCGCGTGAATCGTGCGCGTGCGCTCGCGTGGCTCTCTAATAAATATTCTGCTAAATATTCATGTAGTTACCATTTCGTTCTTCGGCAACGAGTCCGATGGAGTTCGCTCGAATTCGTCGAGGACCGGTGGTAACTACGTCACCATTTCAATCGTCGGGTTTCGTCTTTGCGCGTCGTGTCAGGGGTGAGCGGGTGCCTTGGGTCGGTTCGGGACTCGAAAATTTACGATACACGACTCTAGATTCGACCGACATCGAATTTAATCGACAACGCCTTTAACCGACAGCGGATTTGACCGACAACGATTTTAACCAACTCCAGATTTGACCGACAAAGATTTTAGATTCGTTGGTCGTCAAATTCGTCTCGGTCAAATCCGCTGTCCATAAAATTCGGTGTCGGTCAAATCTGGAGTCAGACTGCGTTGTTTTCCTTTTCGCCTTTAACCGACAGCAGATTTGACCGACACGAATTTGACCGCCAACGAATCTAAAATCGTTGTGGGTTAAAATTGTTGTCCGTCAAATCCGCTGTCGGTTGAAATAGTTGTCGGTAAAATCCGCTGTCGGTCAAATTCGGTGTCGGTCAAATCTGGAGTCGGCGAAATGTTGTCGGGGAAATCTGTGTCGGTGATTTCCATTGGGCCCGTCGAAATCAAGTCGGGTAGTGCTCGGGTCAGATTGGAAACCCGATAATCTATAACATTCGGGCCCCCGAACAATATAAATTTTCCTGTCCCGACCCGACCAGAACTCTCGAGTATCCACCCACCCCTAGTTTCTATACAGGGTGTCCCAAAATTCCCCTAAAACTTGGAAATGGAAGGTCCTTGAGTCATTTGAAGCGACATTTTCCTTGGCAAAAATTGTTTCCACGGCTTTCTTCAGGAGTTAGTTTCGAAAAACACGGACCAATCAGAGCGCGGCTACAGCGAACGGAGTCTGAGGTCACGCTTAGCGTGGCGTCGCCGTTGGCCGAGTCAGAATCAATCCGCTGTAGCCGCGCTCTGATTGGTCCGTGTTTTTCGTTACTAACTCCTGAAGAAAGCCGTGGAAACCATTTTTGCTCAGGAAAATGTCGCTTCAAATGACTCAAGGAACATTGGGACACTCCGTATGTATAATACGGTCGCGAAACGCTCGAAATTGAAGTATTCTTGAAGAAAAGCTGCTCGACGGGCGAATGTACAAAAAAAAGAATGTGCGTCAAGGGACAGATGCGGCTCGCGATATATTTATGTTGGCAGCAAGGGGCATATTGGCGCATATACACACACCGGACACACGCGGACAGTCGCATATACAGAGGAGACAGACACACCACCCCCATCCATAACAATTTGCATCTACATACGCGCGTTAACATGTACACGAAAGTACAGATGCCACGTATACCAGTATATACCACACTCTACGTACACTACACGGATGGCCTACTAACCTACGTTTTTATAGCTCGTCACAGCTGTTTGGTTGGCTGAACTGTTACAAGGGAACCTTGCTACGTTCCACAGTCTTCGCAAGATATATTCTTGTCCACTTCGTTTATGGTTTATGGTTGACTCGTTTAATTCGATTTGCGATGTTCTTGTTGCATGGCCCTACCCGTGGTGCTCGAATCGGCGACGACAGGTGACAACGCGAAAGGTGAAACGCGCGCGCGCGGGAGCGTGGCCGGTGAAAGAGCGGTGTGTCCGGCTGGTAGGGGGATGGTAAACGAAAACGGACCGCAAAAAAGCGACGGGAGGTGCCGAACGCGGCCACCGAAAAATGCGTTCGACCATGCGGCAATCCGTTCTAACGCTTTTTACGGTTGTCCCACCCGCAATATCGTTTTCCGGCGGTTCGTTTTATCGCGTAGAAGGGATTTACGAGCCGAAGAATAAAAGTGATGCCGAGCCTGCTTCGAACACACTCGATGCGATCGTACGAACGTAGTATTCGCTCGGCAAAAATTAACGGTACGCCTACCCCGTTTACGGAACACCAAGACGAACATTCTACGCGGAAACCGTGCGCGGCGACGAACCGTGTGGAATCGCGATTCGAGCACCGCAGGCCGCACATACGCTGGAGGCACGCATATATACGCGTAGACGTACACGTATTCTCCGTAATTTCTATAGTTGTATACGTATATAAGCGTGTGCACAGCCTCACGTATGGTATACATATATACATATGTGTATATACATATATACATGTACCTACATATATATTTCTTATATACTCGATATGACGCATTACATACGTGTACACTCGGCCCGGAAGTGTCTCTGTACGTCCTTGCAAAATGGCGTTACTTTTTCGAAGTGAAAACGACTTCAGTTTTTCGCCAAGTTGGAAGGATTCGTTTATCGTACGATGTGTGCAAAGAACAATTTTTGAGAATGATCTAGTCTAGGACGAAACACCTCCTTTCTTTTCCTCGTATTAAAACATTTTAATAGCTAACATGGTTCTTGAACCGGAAGATTCAAATCCGAATCCAGCGTTTAGCATTCCTACAGAAGTAGCTATTTGTTGTGTAGAAAAATTCATAATATCCGAAAGATAAATTACGATCGATAAACTAATTAATTATTTGAGAATGATAGTCGTGCACGAATATTTGAGAAACACGTTTCGGAGATTAAAATAATAATAAACATTTTCGAATAAAATATGATGGACGTATAAATTGTTCAGCTTTATTTATTAAACACCTAAACAGTTTTCTTTTTTCAATTTGCACACACGTCGAATGGCGAACAAATTCTTCTAGCCTCTCTGGAAAGCCCAGGTCGTTGAAATTCATTTTAAACAAGTTATTCCTCTTCGAAGCACGCGTAGAGACATTTTTCACCGACTGTACGCGAATATACAATATCTATATATTATAGATAATATATAATATATACATATATGTTTTTTCCTCAATATTTAAGATACGTATATAGCGTAATTATATGGCGTACTGTGTATTGCGTATACTTCTGTAGTGTTCAAAGGTATCTGTTCCGGTGTCTGCAATCAGTTTCAAACCGACGCGCGATGGATCGGAGCCCTGGATCAATATCGAAACCCGTGAAATCGCCCGAGGATCGAGGCTCCTTGTCGGTGATTTACGAAATTCTGAACGGTGATTCGAGCCAGTAAAATAGGAGAGTTGCTCCGAAAGAAAGTGAATACGGAATTTCGCGTTCGGACCGAAGGGAACTCCGGGCGCAATGTAAACGTCGTAGAAAAGGAGCTCGGCGTTCAATCGAGATCCAGAGAGCGAGTTTGGAGCTGAATGTACGAGACTGGACCCCAGGTGTTGAGCCCTGTGCGGAAACCAAATCAAGTCGACACTGTCACCTGGGACGTGACTCGCGATTTTTATATCCGTTGGCGAGCCTCCACGATATGTCCTTCTCTTCTCTCACCTTCCTGTCTTCACGGCCCCCTATCCCTGTCGCCGGTCCGTTGGCGGACGAGTTCGAGACTTGTAACGTGATGCAACCGGGAACAGTACCATGATGCAAAGAAGCCAATTTTCCCATCAATTTGCCCGACTCCTTTCATCTTCTCCCTGCGACACAGCGGCCACGCAGAGGAATCTCGCGAGACCCCGCAGGCTCTCTCCTTTTCTCTCTCCTTCTTTGCTCCTTTCCATCGTTCTCCCACGTAGATTCTGGACGTCACGATTTATCAAAACGGACGGCGTCTCGAGTAAACGAACGACAAAGAATCAAAGAGATGCGAAAACAGTGGCAAAAAGAGAACAGAAACCATGAGATAACAATTCGACGACAAAGAGAACACAACCGGGATACCCTTATACGTCCTATACCTCCCCTTTGGCCAGCCGACGATCGCATTAGACAACAGAGAGTACTATAGCTCGTGCGACGTTGCGACTACAGTCAAGATTCATGCAAATAATACATTGTTTATAGACATATATATATATACTTATTATATATATACTTCTTATATCATAGGTATAAATACGACACCTATATGAGCTGTATCATTGTCAGTGTGTGCAGTACGCTTCTGGTCGCTATAAATCACTATTACGCCGTACACATTGAAGTATTATCTTTTTATCTGTATGTGTGCGTGTGTGTCGGTATGCCTGTCACGCGTACGTGTGCGCAAGTGTGTATGCGTAAAAAGTGTGTGCGTGCAGATCGCGCGGATGAGAGCGAATGCGTGCGTAGGTGGGCTTGTGTAATCGTGTGCACATGAAAATCCACGCTGTGTCGCGAGATATGGGCACGCGTACACACGGGTACTAGTCACTCGTCGAGGCGCAAACACAGCACAATGCAATTTGTTGGGCCGGATACGCGTCCTCGTACGAGCCTTTTTCGCCTTCCGTCATTGGTCAGACTGCGTTGTTTTCCTTTACTTTCTACTTATTCACTCACTTTCATACTCTCACTCTCTATCTGTCTGTCTTTCTTTATCTCACTCTCTCTCTCTTTCTCATTGGTTTTCAGTTTTCATTCGCTTAACAGCTGGCTTCCGCTTTGAAACGCTTCTGTAACACAGTTTTAACGTGTTCTTCTAGGCTAGGCCTGTCCAACTCCTTCGTCGCGAGCCACGCGGACGATTCCCCGCTACTTAAGCATTAAGTAGTGGGGGAACGCTACTAATTAAAAATTAAGTAGTATGGGAATGCCATTACTTAAGCATTAAGTACGTTTGTCGAGTAGTTGGGGAATTCCACTAATTAAGAATTAAGTAGTGGAGGAACGCTACTACTTTAGCATTAAATAAGGTCGTCAGTTAGAGGGGGAACGCCACGAATTAAGAATTAAGTAGTAGGGGAATGCGACTGGTTAAGCATTAAGTAGTAGGGGAATACCACTATTTAAGCATTAAGTACGATCTTCAAGTAGTGGGGGAACGCCACTAATTAAGAATTAAGTAGTGGGGGAACGCCACTACTTAAGCATTAAGTAGTACAGGAATACCACTACTTAAGCATTAAATAGCAGGGCAATGACACTATTTAAGCATTAAGTACCGTCGTCAAGTAGTGGGGGAATGCCACTAATTAAGAATTAAGTAGTGGGGGAACTCCACTACTTAAGCATTAAATAGTAGGGGAATGCCACTACTTAAGCATTAAATAAGGTCTAGGGGGGATGCCACGGATTTAGAATTAAGTAGCAGGGGAATGCGACTACTTAAGCATTAAGTACGATGCTCAAGTAGTCGGAGAATTAAGTAGTGAGGGAACGTCACTACTTAAGCATTACCATATGTGGCTCGCGAGCCGCGATTTGACAGGCCCGTTCTAGGCTATAGGCGGACGCTTCTCGCGCTAGGATACTGCTGCAAAGCGTTAACCCTTTCGTACTCCCGGAGATACGTCACAAAACGATTTTATTTCCTACAATTTTCCCAGACGAGTCTCGCTACCTTCATTTAATCGACTGACACTGGGATGCAGTCAATTGGAAAATCGTACATTTACGTTTTTCAAATAAATTTTTCATTGTAGAAGTGGTACACTCTCTACTTTCTGGAAAGAAACATGAATCTCTCGTGCGAATAATGTTTGATTATTGATGATCGGTAGAATATCCTGTAATAAGGAAATCAACGATAAATGTGTTTGTAAGTGATACAGATCTACCGATAGCGGGCCATTGTCTAGGGGGAGTGTTAATATTCGAATCGTGAGAGATATGTTGTTATTTGCGGTTGTCTATATTCAACCAGAAAATGAATGGTTAATTACGTGGATAGAATGAATTTATTGGGATATATAGTGTATAAATAATATGTACTTCATAATTTGAACATGAACGGCCCAAGTCAATGGCAGAATTGGATGATTCTCTAACATTTACAAATTCTTTCTTTGTTATTTTTCTTACAACAGGATATCATACCAATTCTCAATCTTTTACACTCCATTTACCAGAGAATTTCCTTATATGTGTTACATTTTCATGAAATGGTGCTCCTATAAAAATTCATAATTTTTTGGGTTTAACGATACTGGAAATGAAGCGAAGAAAAGTTATTAACAATTCCTTTAAAATTTGATTGCATACCCATTGAAGGTTTAAATGGAGAGTGGAGACATCTCGTTTGCAAAATCGAACAGGAAAAAATCGCCTTGTGTATCTCACCCGAGACTGTAAAAGGTTTAAAACTATAATACGCCAACGTCATCTGCAGCATCGTTTTGTATCTCGTTCACGTGAAAAGTGATGTTATCGTTATTATAGAAGTAAATGTGATCGAACTAAACTGATTAAGGGAAACGTGAATCTCGTGCTTGAAGGTAATTAAAAAATCAAATTAAACGCCAATACGTACATCACGTGTACACGTAGATACGCGTAGAATCTGTCTAATAAATATTAGCTTAGTCACGTGTAGTTAAAAATTAGATACCTAGGTCAGTGATAGTGTGAGTATAGCCACAAAAAAGTGGAGTTACAATTTTAAAGAATAATTTTATAGAAAAGTTTAGCATTATTGGTGACCAATAGTAAAAATGATAAATGAAAGTTTTTCTCGATCGAAATTGTAATAAATATTAAATTTGTGAATCATTAAAAACAACAGCAAGTTTGCAAATTGATTTAACTCAACATTTCGATCCCTGTGTGGATCTTTTTCAAGAGCTACATTTCTGCGTCTGAAAAATTAATACTTAATAAAACTAACTGGAAATCACAAATTGAATATTTTGTAAAAATGATATTGGGATATTCTTAAATAGACAAACATGTTCGGAAATAGAATAGTAAATGGACCGAGTCTTTCCACGAAGATCGGGAACGAGAAGTGACAACAATGAATGAAACTAAAAAATTTATAGGCACAAGAGATTAGATGTCTAGCGTAACATTGCAGCTGGAGACACGCCAAACGAGGCGAAGCTTCGCTGCCACGATAACATTCGTCCAAAGTGACATCAGCGCCGCGTAACGACGGAGATACTTTCGAGGCCAGTTTAATTAATTAATGTCGCTGTTTGAGCTCCAGTCAGAAAACCACTTGTGCCCAGTAGCGGCTCCCCCAGTTAATAACAAACAACTTCGCGTATTGCCTGTGGAGAATGCGATTGTAATTGAGACTGACAAACTCATTGATGAGCATCTCGGCGGAACCGGATATCGACGCGTACGGGGTGCGTTCCGCAACATCCGAGAGCCCCACTTTTAAGGGCAAACTTTGGCCGTTGAAGAGATGAAAAAAAGATGAAGTAGACGCTCGCACCGCTTTGCTACCTAACTGTTCCGATGCTTGACATTGTTCACTTCGCTTCGAACAAACGAATGAAAATTTATGCCTCCGACTCGCATAACGGGATCAAGGCAATTTCAAATTTCCTCCGCGAAACGGTAATTGAAACTTACCTTTCGAAGTGCATCGTAGAAGAAGTTAAATTACATAGAAAAATACGACGGATAGCTTGTTTCATCTATTTCGCCGAAGTTTTAATCGACTTTGCATATCACAGTTTCCCGCAACTATTTATTGCGTTACGTCGTGTAATATCAATTTCTAATCCAGTTACAAGTTTATGCAAGCCTTCGGCAGTCTCTTCCATTTGCGAAATGAAAATTTAAAGCAAAATGTTGTCTGTATATTTAGACTGTGAAAATTCGTAATATCAATTCTAACTTCAAGAACTATAAATATTAGTGTTAACGTTAATGTTCGAAGGGTATGATTTTAGTAACACCGCCGCGACGTCGTTCTTGCAAAAGCAATAGAATTGAATTTGCCATGGGATGAAACACATGAGTTTCGCATTATCCACGCGTAGAACGGCGCAACAACCAACGCCTCTACACCCTGATAACGGAAGCATAATGGTGGAAGCGATTTGGCTCCTGAAACTGACTTTGAATAGACCAAGATTACTATCGACAAATTCATTACAAAATAATAATTTGAAACACGAGGATCAAGCTGTGATAGCCAACGTAAAATTGTTAGAACGCTAATGGAATTTGATATTACTTTTTTTAAAAATACTTTATGTTTTAGTATTTCAGTTATAGCAAATTCAAATATCTCAATGTTCTTACATAATGACTTAATGCGCCTCTTGACTTAACTTAACATTAATTTGTAATTCAAAAGGTTAATTCTATGAAATTATATTTTTAAACTATTTTTTTGAAATTATATATATATTTAGGCTATCAAGTTGCGATAGCCAACGTAAAATTGTTAGAACGCTAATGGAATTTGATATTACTTTTTTTAAAGATACTTAATGTTATGATATTTCAGTTATAGCAAATTCAAATATCTTAATGTTCTTTGTTTCTAATTCGAGAAATCTGATAATTGCCAATGTCATAATTTTCACTTTGCACATAATAATGAAGTAAAATATAACATAATAATGACGTAAAAAATAAATTGCTTTCAGCTCGTTTAGTCTCGCGGTGGTGCAGTTTTTTTTACATTTTCATGCGCTACAAATACATAAAATCCCGCAGTCCACCGATAGGTGCGTTGGAGTGTTGGTTCGGCCTGGAAACGGCGTTTTCGTGATACAATCAAATGAAATCGCATATTTATTTAGCTTGAACGCGTTGAAAACGTCAGAAAAATATCGCGCCTACGTATACAGAGGGTCGATAAGGGTGGCGAACCGTTGGCCGGGGGTTGAAATCCTTCCAGCGACGTAGCGCCGAGTGTCAGCCGTTATTGGAGTTGTAGAATGTCCAAGTTTATTCGAAAAGTTCCGCGGACCTCTCAGGCGAAATTTTCGCACCTATAACGATCGCCGAAATTCCAGAAAGTTCTCGTCAGTTCGCAATGGTCATAAAATTTTTGTCAACGGGAACGAATTGAAAACGGGAAAACTAAAAGGAGAGAGAGGAAAAAAGGAAACACGTTACAATTGCAAATTCGTGCGCCGCCAGAGAAGAATGCAAGAGTCCAGAATATATGTGTATCGGCCGGATTTATTGCTGCGATCGTTATTTATTGGCCACGAAATCACTCAGTCCTCGCTACTTTGCATTCTCCATCGGCAAATTCGTGTGCCACATAGGTGGCGACCGTTTCCGTTCGTATAAAAATCATTTTCGCCACGCAACTTCCAACGGATTCCCGTGTTTCGTTGCCGGAGAACATCACCGGAAGCGTTTGCATATGCTTATCGTGCGCGTAAATGTCCTAACCTCGAATAAACTTGTACAACTGGGGCGTTATACGGTAATCCCTCGATATATGTGAAACAGATATAATTGCGTCGTGATACTGGATATATCAGTGAGACAATACTAATCCAATTGAAAACTTGTTTTCAACAAATTCCCGTTTGATCGTCAAGTTTGTAATCCTACTGCAAAAATGTTTGAACATTTGGCTAGAATAACGCTTCCAGATCGAATTGGGTACTACACTGAGTATTTCGAAATATTTTCCGAATTTTCGAAATAAGAAAAATTCAAGCCTAGAAACATTTTATAACGAAAAACATTTTATCAAAAAAGATTTAATCGTTTTACATAGGTAGTACTGCAACAGCGATAGCTTGCGTAAAATAATAAAGAACAAATGAACGATAAAACACAGTATTTGTATTTGTAAGTTTGTAATCTTACTGCAAAAATGTTTGAACATTTGGCTAGAATAACGCTTCCAGATTGAATTGGGGACTACACTGAGTATTTCAGAATATTTTTCGAATTTTCGAAATAAGAAAAATTCAAGCCTAGAAACATTTTATAACGAAAAACATTTTACCAAAACAGATTCAATCGTTTTCTTATGATAGATAGAAGTTCATAGGTAATACTGCAACAGCGATAGCTTGCGTAAAATAATAAAAAACAAATGAACGATAAAACACAGTATTCGTAAAGACAGTACTACGAGAGCACTAAGATGCCACCGCTATCAACGTTCGATCGTGTATCTACCGTGCTTCATGTATTTAGCAGTAGGTGTTTCCCGGAAATGGTTTATCGATACTCGATAAAAGTCCGAAGAGAGAACTACACGATGCAAGCACAGGTGTTATTTGGAATTTACGTTGAAACTCCGAGTGCTTACAGATCCCACAGTTTCCATGTCCAGTTCGATCACCTAGATATATTAATAACGAAGAACGTTCCATCGATGCATTCCACGAATAACAATTTCGTCGAGACATAAGATAGAGCACGCCTGGGCAACTTGCGGCTCGCGAGCTGTAGACGACTCCTCTCCCCACTCCTGAGTCCTTCCTATCAAACTCCTAAGTATAGGAGAAGGGAAGACTAGGAGGCGAAGCACGGTAGGGGCAATATAAAGTAGTGGGGGAACCGGTGCACCGGTAGTGGGGGTCGTGATGCGACAGCGGGGAAGCAGTTGCCCAGGCCTGGGATAGACAGTCGAGAAAGAAGTTGTTATATATCAGGATTGACGTGACGAGACTTCCAAGAACTTTCAGATCCCGCCGCATATCGTTGCCATGTTATTGCCAAGTCCGAAGTTCGATTAGACATAAGTATATGTATCCAGTTTAGACGTAAGATTGTTTCTTCTCTCCATACACGCGTAGACAGTGCATGCCCGCTTGATAGTGGTCTCGTTGCATGCTTGCACGTACATATACCAAGTGTTGCCCAAATAGCTGTAGTAAATATGTATTGGAATACATATAATCACCAAATATACACGGTCCATGCACCTTACCGCTTTCGCGTGTACACACGAAATACCCTCGCGTCGCGGGTAACTCCCCTTATATACTGAGATCGAGCACGTCGACTGGGATCCCGCACGCGGGCCTCTCCGTTCAACCCGTGTAATTTCCAGTTGTGTCGAATTATCCTGGGAAACTGCGAAATACCGTCCAGATTTTCGGAGCGAAACGCAAATATATGTATGTACGTACACGGCGAGCTTGCTTGCGCGTGATTGGAATTGCAAATATCTCCGTTGTACCACCAGCGAGATAAAAACGATCCCCGATAGGGGATGTTTCGTTCAGAAGGATTCATGATACGACGGAGATCGTTCCTCTATTTTTTATTACTTTTGCTGGAGAGAATTATTCCTGCCTGAGTCTCGATTTTTCCGCTTAAAATTGTTTATTACATTTACACAGAAAATCATCGCTGAACAAAGTATAAGAGTAATTGCTGCAAAATGTGTCCAGGTTCTAATACTTGTTTTGACAAAAATTATCACTAACACCATTTTTATTATTATGTCACCATTTTTTAGACATTTCCAGTAGTGCAATTAAAAAATGTTTTAGACAGAAGTTTCTCAGTACTTGATGAGTAAAAAACATTTTTTCAGATTTAAGAATATGCGAACACGTGGCTCATCAAGTACTGAGAAACTGTTGTGTAAAACATTTTTTAATCGCACTACTGGAAATGCCTAAAAAATGGCGACATAACTTAACGGATACACCCTGTATAGATCAGACGTAGTACATATCATTCGGGCTTGATAAGCGAACTTTTAATAGCGTTTTTGCCCACGCGTAATTACTGGCCGGCCTCTTAATGATAGAATAATCAAGAATCTTTGACCTCGAATAATAAATCTAGCCATCGGGTTCGGTTGATTGCACTCGAACTCCCCGCTCTCGGCTACTTAAACTTTCTTTATCAGACGAATTACTCGGCGAGTGAAAATTTTACGGCGAACAGCACGCTACAACGTTTGATGAATTCGCGTCCCGGCGACCCACGGCGTTGAAATGAAATCACTTTTCAGTTCGATAAAGTCGAACGATGTAATCAAAGTTTAAGCGAAGATCCTTGAATATTTCAAAACGCGTTATACTTCTTCACAGCCCCGGAGACCCGGGAATCTATTTCAAGACGTTTAAATTACGGTATTTCTGCTCGGCGATCAACTATTAAAAGCGACGAGACCTTTGAATATTAAATCCGTTTCTTGTTCATTCTCTCGGCCCTTCGCTTCTCTATCTGTCTCGAGCCGCTTCACGCAAAATCACGTTCATTCAATTTCGCTCTGATTGCCACGTCGTGCGTAAAATTTTTGATTGACCGTTTCACGATCATCCATTCACCCGAACACGAATAACCTGCGGCCGAATCATTTATTATCGATGGAAGTCATTGAATTTTACACGATTTCCAAGCTGCCCCGGCCGATATACACCGACAACCATCTCTACCAAAACCGTAAACACTCAAATTACGATCGAAACTGCAGTTCTATGCTCGTACCACATGCATAGATAGTACCGCGAGAGTCGCTTTTCTCTCGAAATCAATTAATTATACATTATGCACAGCAGGCTTCGCAATTTCGAAATAAATTGTTTGAAAAATAATCGTCCAGATACTATCTGGCTGCGTGTCATTCGAAACGATCGTGCGCTGGTTTATTCGAACGGCCAAACAGCTTTCACGTGAAATTCAAATAATTTTTCATTTCACCTGTGATGAATAGACTGCGGATTTTACTGGTTTATAACAAAAGGCTGGGTGTAATTTCCAAGAGAGAAATAAATTTCTACTTGGTTGCTACGTCTTGCAATTAACGCATGCAAGTATAAAAATCCGCAGTCTAGGGATTAATTGTTCAAATAATTTGTACTGTTAAAAATTCAATTTCTTTATTTGAATCGGCTAAACAGCTTTTCACGTGA
>CM052344.1:6850604-6878807 GCA_028455595.1 Lasioglossum vierecki | reverse complement strand
TTCCATCTTTGGGGTGTGCGTAAATGTATTTCCCTATCGCCAAAAAGAAAAAGGCAACTTGGGGCTCTCGTGAGCCGCGGACGATTCCTCTCCCCACTTCTTGGGCAACCTAACTCCTGGTACCCTTGCAGCATCGGGGAACCGGTATACTGATAGTAGGGTGGGGCAGTAGGTAGTAGGAGTGGGAGTTGTGAAGCGATGCGGGGGTCAGTTGCCCGGGCCCGTCGTAACCAATCGGGTGTGCCATACCCGATCGACCCAACGCGACGCGACAATCCATTGACAGCTGTGCTTCCACGTTTCTGTTACAGTTTAACGATCACAGCATCGTGTCCAATGAACCTGCAATACTTTCCGATGGACCGACAGCTCTGCCATATCGAGATCGAGAGCTGTAAGTACGCACGTCCGCGTCTATAAAATGCATACATATTTACAGAAAGAGACAATCTTGAGAAAGTTCGACATCCTCGCCTTTGTCCACTGTTCACACAAACACGCCACATATCTATAATACTTACGTATACATAGAAACATACGGTTCGATGTTTGTCATTGCGCGTCAACGATGTCGACCTTCCGAACACGTCGACGCTGTCCGTCGAATATTTACGTACAGAAAATTGTTCTCTCCGGTCGATAGTCTCTGATAAAAAAATTCGCAGAAATAGCTCAAAAGATTAATATTTCAAATTCGGTGAGTAAGTCACTGCGAAAGGAAGTGACATTTGGGAAATGTTAATTACTACAACGGTCAGACATAGGTAAATTCTTGATACAAGAAAGTGCAAAGTGTTTCGTCAGTGTTACCTTCGCTTTTGAGAAAATTGAACTCTATTGGCCTAGTACCTAGTAGAAGTGCCAATTGTTTGATAACAGCTTTCGCTCTAGTAGACCAATCGATTAAATTGCATAAAAATCCTGTGCAAATCATTCCATACAGGGCTGTGCCATTGTATCCGGATACATTTGAAGCTCGATAATCGTTGATCAAAACGCGCCTCAACTCTACATCGCTTTCAACCCTTTTTCAGATAACCTCTGCGGCGCATATCCGCGTCGAACATGCAAAAAAAAATAACAAACACGATGAAACCTCGTATGTTCTTCTTTTACACGTTCATACGAAATATCGTTAACCAACATCCACAAACCCACCCCGTTCAACGCGACTCGTCTACACCCCGAATCCCCTGTCCCGCTCCGCGTAACCTTTTCTTCCCTCTATCTTCTCTGTCTTCTCCTCTCTAGCTATCTATCTATCTATCTATCTGTCTGTCTGTCCATCACTCGCCACTTTACACGCTCACACACACACGAGTCAGTCACACGATCTGCGGTACCGCCGCGGATCACTTTCATTCACTCCGACCACTCACTCGCTCACACACTAGCTCTCGCTCACTCTTATTGGGTTTTCTATACCATTCACGATTACTGTTACATGTACGTAACATCGTGAACACGCGGAGTCGAACGCGTGTTTCGATCGATGCCGGAACGACAAACTTCAAAGGTTGTAGCCAGAGGTCAAAGCGAAACCAAATCGAATTTGCAATAGGCCATTCGATAGCTTGTCCAGAGAAAATATTTTCAGCCAACTTTTAACCCTATACGCGAATGTGACGGGGTAGTAATGGGTAACCAAGATTTTCCCGTAATTGAAATAAGTCAGGCATATTCCAGCTACCAGAATCCACATCTATGAATTTCTTTAGAATATCATTTTTAAATGCCGATTTCTTGAGGAATTTATGGAACACTAAATTCATATTTTTACAGTGTTCAGCATGGGTCTCATGGTAATCACCGATACAGTTTTCATCGACAACTTTCCATCGACTCCAGATTTGACCAACAACGAATTTGACCGACAACGAATTTGACCGACAACGAATTTGACCGACAACGAACTTAACCGACGAAGAACTTAACCGACGAAGAACTTAACCGACGAAGAACTTAACCGACGACGAACTTAACCGACGACGAACTTAACCGACGACGAACTTGACCGACGACGAACTTGACTGACAACGATTTTAGATTCGTTGGCGGTCATATTTGTTGTTGATCAAATCCGCCGTCGGTTAAATTCGTTGTCGGTCAAATCTGGAGTCGGTGAAATGTTGCCGGTGATTTCCAAGGGACCCGTTTAGCATTTCGTTGGCCGTTAACACGTAAATTTTTCAGATTTTTCGAAGTGAAAACATAGTTGAAAAAATCAAAAATGAATATGCAGATTTTGTGAACAATTTTATACGAAGATTTCCTGTAGATACCTGTTAGAATATCGACCGGGAAGCTGCGAGAACTCTTCCCCGGGGAATTACTCGATTCGTTGTTGATTGAAATGAAACTTTGTCTCGCGGTTCGTCTGGCAGGGTGTCAAAAATGGTCGAGAAGTGTTGCGCTTAAAACTCACTGGGATTCACCGAGACATTGAACGCGAATAATCACGTGCATACAGGGTGGGCGGGAAATGGATGTACGCGAGGGTTGATTCTCCACGAAAGCCCCGTACCTCGAATTAGTAGAGAGCATGCTGAACGCGGTTGAGTCTCGCGGACGAGTGTCCGCGATTCTCGAACATGATCGATCGAAACGCGCGCGCGGTTCGGCGAGCGCACAGTGTGCGACCAACAAAGAGTGGCTTGACGAGAAGCGTCCGCGACAGCCGGGACAACGATCTCGATCGAGACGCTCGCTGTGTACGCAAAATCTGGCGTCGACTCGAGCACGAGACGAGTCGACGACACACGGCCGTCGCGTCGATTAGACGAGCCGCTGCGTTTAGGCTGCCTAGCGAACCAGCATAGAGAACAGAACGGTTCGTTGTAAGCGAGAGACGGAAAGGGGTGCGAACCACCCCTGGAGAACACACCCGTGTACGGTGAACACGTACAGAAAAAGCTGACCAATCACCTGTGCGGGTGTGAATGCACGCGCAACTTTCTGTTTCCGCGTGTTTGTGGAAGCGCGTATGGCCGTGTGTATGCTGACAAAGAGTGTCTGTATGAGCGCGTACATGGGGTGAGAGCGTGTAAACGTATCGTCACGAGCTCGCGCCGATTATCACTGCTGCAAATTGCACGCGAATTATTGGATGTGTGAAACCGAAAGAGGATGCCCGGATGCTCTCTTTGACTCGTTTCGACGTTCCTTCCGGGCCATTTTGTTTTGCGGAAAAAACAGACGGGTGCTTCTGGCTGACGCGACGCGGCCTGTCAAATCGGACAGACTATGATGGCGGTCGCGGTCGAGCCGCGTATTAATTAATAGGCCTTAAACCACCCCCGACCCCACCTCCCTCCAATCCACGTCGCACGGAGAGTCGGCGGTAAACCGGAACCGCGGCAGCTCCGTTCGTGAATTTATTTATTAATAAACCACGCGCGGTCGCCGCGATATATAACCGATTAATTCGTTAGCAGTAATTACAGCGGCGGTCTGATCGTTCACTGGCTATTAAATCATTGTCCTTCTATGAATAAGTTCGGTAATTGTGTCGCTTAATCCGATGCCCAGCATGTTACCCCCTGCCCCCGCCAGCCATCCGTTGTCGATAACGGCGCGCGATATTATCGATGCCGCGATACGTAAATAAATGATAAAACAGTCGATAGCCCGGGGTCGCGGCAGCTAAATTACGGGCGCATCGCGAAGGCTTGGCGAAGGGAGCCCGGTGGATGGACGGGGGTTGGACTAAACAAAAAGAGTCGTGAAACGCATCCGGTGCTCTTTGATTATACCGGGAAACAGAGATCAGTCCGCGATTGGTAATCTATACCGGGGACAATGGGGGAAAAAAGTTTGGTCCTAACTCGTCGCGGCTAAGAGATCTATATTAAAAGTCAGTCGCTTGCAGGATCGACGGGAAGCCCGCCGGAAGTCGGACACTCGAGATATCAAAGTAACTTGACCAAGTTCGTTGATTAGTTTCGCGAAGTAGAAAGCCGGATCATGTCTCCGCCCTTAATTGCTCTGGTCTTCAAGCCCGACGGGAATTATTAGCTTCGTTAGAAATATTTCTGTCCCGATTTGTCGCTACCGGTAATCTCACCCTCCCTCTAGCTCTCCCCGAGGTGGTGTAATTAGCAACGATTAAAACAGAATAATCGTTTTATAATGAGCTCCAACGATTTTTGTTTTTCGAGATGGTAGAAGAATTAGTTTACTACCTGATGTGTAAAAAGTAGGAAGAATTGGGTTTCATGAATTATTTAGCTTTAACAAAACTTGAAGACATCCTTCCGTTCCGGATTTGCAAGTATGCATAGGGTGATTCGAAAAATAAATGGAAATAAACGAACATTATCTTTTTCAGTTGGTGCGTTTTTCGGAAAAAATAATAGTTTTATAATGAGCTCGAACAATTTTTGTTTTTTGGAGATGGTAGAAGAATTAGTTTACTACTTGATGTGTAAAAAGTAGGAAAAATTGGGTTTCATAAATTATTTAGCTTTAACAAAACTTGAAGACATCCTTCCGTTCCGGATTTAAAGTATGCATAGGGTGATTCGAAAAATAAATGGAAATAAACGAACAGTATCTTTATGGAAAAAATAGATTTTGAAAAGTCAACTAAAAATACTGTCTGCAAATAATAGTGCTTTGTCTAGAATAGTTCTTTTAAATCCATCGATATAGACATAAAAAAGGAAATATTTTTATTTCTATCTCAAAAGTAAAACCGATTAATCAATTTACCAGTAGAAACGTCGAAGCAGTTTCGTTTGAGGTGACGTTCCTGAGAAAATCAAATTTTCAAAATTGTACAGCACACTACCGTCACACTAAATTTAATCAATAATGGACGGCGAAAAAAAAACAGAAAAAACATATAGATTGAAATGTTTTGTTTGATACGTGGCTTTGACGAAAATCGAATTCGACAAGGCAACAAACAAAAAAATGTTATTTCTAAAAGAATGATTTCCATTTGTTTTTGGTACAATAACCATGTGTATTTAAATATTGAAACTTCGTTTCGGATAAAAAAAAACTTGATTCACCCTGTTACATAATATCACCCCATTGTCGATAATACCAGGATTTTCAATGCAGCTAGTTTTTAATTAATGAACGGAGCACATTCGCAGCCAAGCCGATTGATATCGATCTCCGAAATGAGCGCGTTATAATTAGCCCTGTTGTTCCTCTTCTCGCAGGATTTCACTAGCAACCTGTCCGGGCGTAATTTATTTTAATTAATGTTAATTCGATTTAACCAGCCGCATCTGCGTCTGTCTAATTACAGAGCTATTATCTTTCGTGTCTAAAAATCTTTAATTTTCCGAATAGAACGCTGATGAAAAATCGATCAGGTTGCGCCGGCTTGCATTGTTACCCGTAACGGCATTCGAAGAATATAGCAGCTGCCGAACGACGTGTTAATTAAACTCTACTAAGCGCGATTCATGGTCGTCGTTATTTTTAATCTCGTTATCGGTCAACGCTACTCGCCCGTTACCGTCCGTGATTTATCGTCAACAACTTGGTCAAGCCAGTAAATTATTTCTCTGGAGGCACGACAACAATAACAACAAAAATTGTCTCTGTGTAACATTTTCGACGAGAGAAAACGTGCAATTTGCAGTAATTTCAAACGAGACAGGTAATGAGCTCGATCATGCAGAGATACGGGTCGATCGTTGATCCACCAAAGTGGACATCGACCGACGTTTATGCAGCGTGAATGGACGCGCACGCTAATTTACATATTTTTTTATAAATAATATACAAAAACATACAGTACATACTCAAAAAAACGAGGTTGTCGAGAACGAACAGTAAGAAGAAATCATACGAGTTTCTGCATCTTCGATCGCAATCTGCGTGAAGCGTAAATGGATCGTAAAACGTAATTTACGAGCATCCTCCGAAGGGTCTCCACTCTACCAATTTACCACTGTTGTGAACGATCACGTCGACCTTAACGAACGTGTAATTTCTCCGCAGCTGTATATCACTCGAGGCCTCCGTAAGCCTCGAATCTCTTATACTTATTGGGACAGAGTAAAGATGCTGATAACAGCATGGACTCCTTGCAAATTCTATACACACGGGTCTGAAATTAAATCGATGTACCTTTCATTTGTCAAAAAAGAAACAACGGGGGTTGAATCGACGGAGAAATCGCACTGTGACAATTTGAGAAAAAAAAATACCATAGACCACACGCACGGCTGTATATAACCAGCGTTTTTCGAATCGAAATGATCGGAACATTGGTTCCGACGACGAAAACTCTACGAACGTGTGCTACTTTGAACACCGTCACCACTTTGCCACTCTCACGAAACCACCACCACTACCACGATCACCACCACTGTCACCACCACGATCACCACCACCATCACCACTGGACCATCACTGTCACAAGATATCAATGCCCCCAAAACTCCTCCCTCTTTAAATAAAAAAAAAGCCTCCGACATATAGCACTGAGCCTCGTGTCCGGGGACGTAGTATGGGCCGACGACGGCCAGCCCCGAAGGAGGCTAAAACACAGAAAATGACGTGTCGACTACGATGCGACCGAATTAAACCGCATTGTGCATCTAGCCCAGCGCATGTAAGAACGAAAACGACTGCAGCATTTAACCACGACGTGACGCCGTGGCCCCATTCGGTATGCCTATGGTTATTTCTTGGTTATGGTATCTGACTCTGAGACCGATTATGTATCCGCAACTTCATTTTACCCCCACTTCTCCCTCCGACCTGACTACTTGTTTCGTTTTCTTTAATTTTTGTTCAAAGTAATGCTAGATCATTCGTAGATATTGGTATACCTTAGATGACAGTCGGCATGTGTTTCGCACGAGTATTATTACATACATCATTATGATTTTTGCTCCGCTCTAGCCAGGACCGAATTTCTATCGCGAATCCTGAATGTTTCACAGTCGAATTACAATTAGCTTACGGACATTTTATGGACGCCTTTCATTCGTTCAATATGTCGGTTAGCTTTGTTTGCAAACAGATATGAATAATATAAAATAGAAATATTATAATATTAAAAATATATATTATTATAATATTATAATATAAATAAAAATAATATAATATAAAAAAAAAGTGTACGAAATTTGTTATTATGATAGTAATACATTTTGTACACTATGATATACAGCTGGACGATTTAGGATTGAATAAAAAAAATGTGTGTCAGAAGTATCGTCATTTTTCATATAAATTAACAAACGTCCATAAAATGTACGTAACCTCCGTGCATTTTTGTTTAAACATTTGGGATCCAGTTGATGTACGTAGACCTTTGGGATCGATTAAAATCGCGATTAAATTATTTTGTTAACAGTTACGGAAGAATAACTTTCGTACTTATTGTTTCGTAGTTGTATTTACGTATCCGAACATGTTCGCTCCTATATGCAACATGATTTGAATATGTTTTGATTATTGGTAGATTGTTTTCGAATTTTCTTATTACATTGTGTATACGTTAGTTAATGTTTCGCTGCTAGTTTCGTAATTAGATAAAATTACAAATCAACGATAACCTTGAAATTTTTTGAGACCTTGAGGAAAAATCCCTTTCATCATTGAAACTTAGAGAGATATTTTCTTCTTTTTTATGAGAAAAAATTCTCTTCTCGTAATTAGATGAAATTCAAGTAAGGCTAAACTCGAATATCTCAAAAAGAAAACAACGATAACCTTGGAATTTTTTGTGACCTTGAGGAAAAATCCGTTTTATCATTGAAACTAAGAGAGATATTTTCTTCTTTTTTTATGAGAAATATTCTAATTTCACGTCTCGAAATTGAAGCTTTGCGAACGCACAAGTTCTCCAATATGGCCGGGAGTGAACATGTTAACGCGTCGAGTACCGCGTGAGTCATTCGGCTTACCTGCCATGTGTACACGAAACAAAACTTTCTGTATTCGGTTTACTAGCTCTTAAGCACTCTTCTCCGGTTCGATGTTGAAGTGAAACGCGGGGGAGAAAGAAAATGGAACTGTGAAGAACTTGGGAGCAGAGATACAACCCGGCAGCAGTAGGGTCATCGATTTCAAGTAGCTTGTTTGTGGTGAGTCTAGGAGGAAAATGAAGGGATGTCTCTCAGAATTTGTGCTAATACGTGATAACAATCGTTTCCATTTTCGAGATTAACTTAATCTTTAAAACAGAAGCATTTTAATTGGCAGCTTCTGTTTTTATATTTTTCAAATGATGCCATTTTTTATTTAGTGGGTTAGCACAAATTTCGAAAAGACATTTCTTTATTATTATTCTAGATTTACGAAAGACCAAATCGATAATAGTTACAGCTTCTCTAATGTCTTTTTCGGTTGCCGGAGATTCAGAAAAGTTGAAATCATTCTTCAGGTTCCCATTTAAACGTCGAGACTAATCGAACAGCTCCCATTTCGCATACACACAGGATCGAGAACGTATATGCACACTAAATGTTTTTGCAATAAGTTGGTATAAAAAAGACGACCATGTTGCAATCTAAATTCTGCGGTATTTCATCACACATTTACAACTAAATATAGTTTGCCATTCCAAAAAAAGTGTTAAATGAAACGAAGTTCGAAACCATTTTTTGCGCGGCTGTGTAACCTAGAAAAGGTACAAAATTTTCCCGATAATCCAATATTTGAACGCTCGGTCGATACACAGTGACCAAACATTTCATAGCTAAACGGTATAAGAAAAATCACCAAAACTTTATTTGCTTGTGAAACAATTTAGTTTTAAAAAAAGTATTGAATTTAGAATCCGTACTGGCCTGAATCAGATGTATTTTTTTCAAAAATTCATTACGTCAATTTGGATCTGGCGTCTCTGATCTTACAAAATTGAAGTATTTTTTCAACCACAACGTATTCATTTTCTGAAATTATAAATCGATCGATACTGCTTGTGCGTCCAATGAAATACTTAAAAATATAGATTACATACAACTTATTTTATACGCACACGCAGCAAGAGCTCAGTGTACGAATACTTTTGTAACCCGCTGGAAAAAATTCGCACACATTTGATAAATTTCAAGCAAAGTACTTGGACATTTCGTGAACATTAATTAGTTTATTAAATAAAGTTTTAAGTGGGAAGCATGGCAGATTTCGTGTTCACTAGGAGCTGTTACAATAAACTGGACATACTTAACTCTTCGCTGCATATTAACAAATCTGGTTATTATTAATAATAATATTAATAATATTCATAATATACATATGAACAAAAATAAGAATATGTTATTTTTTTGAAAATATTGTTTTAATTTTTATTAATATTTTTCCCTTAAATAAAACACAGAAACTTGTTTCAATTTTTTCATCCCAATTAAAAAGCTGATGCAGCGAAGGGTTAACTTGGTTTAGCTGGTCCCTTGCATTTAATGTTTAAAAAAATACGTATGAACGAACAAATCGATGAGAGTTCACGAAATGAGCAAAAACCTTTGTGTCCGACTGAATTATCAGACGTGCGCGATCATTTGCGGCCGAGCGTGCAAGGATCCAGATGCGGAGAGTGAGTCGAGCGAATCGCTCGTTGATATCGACAATGAATTCGATCGAGAATATTAGGTTGCTACACATCGCCGCGAGTCTATGCCCGGGAAATAAAGAAACTTCCGAAAAGGAAGAAGTTGAGTTTCCGTGTTCAGAATTCGTGTCACTGGTGAAGCACAAAGCATGCGGCATGACGTATAAAATTACGTGGCTCGTAGCATGCGATTGTATACGCTGATGCATGCCCGTGTATACATACATATGTATCTGACCTGCGTGCGTACGTGTGTGTTCCGCGCGCCTGTGTAATAATGTATGACGCGCGTTTGCGCGTATATCCACCGTCTACTTTTCTCCACATCCCGCACCGCCACCGCATGCCGAGGCACAGAACTTTTTTTCTTCGCTTCTCCATATCTACTTATACACTTTCCACTTATCGTCTTATACCTTAAAACTTTGCTACCACCACCCCCGACACCACCACCACGATATGTATCCCCCGTTACTCTGTTAATGTTGCCGCAAATCCTTCCATTCCACTGTATTCAACGGCCAATACTCGAACTCCTCCACCCACGAGACCTACACCCATCCCCTATTTTCTTCCGCACCCCCTTCGAACTATTCCCCAGTAATGCTTAAACGTTGCCCCAGTCCAGGACATCTTTATTGAAACGTTCGCGACTGTATTAGTCTCTATACAATACGCCGCGCGCGCCAGAACGTAGCCACGATCATCGGCGAAAGGACAGAGAACGAAAATTGAAAGAAGAGTATTGTCTTCTTGCCTCTACCCTCCCTCTCGAAGTTCGCCCAACCGCGCGTCAAAATCGCGATGATTAATTTCCGCTCCTTCGATGGTTCTTTTTTTGCCAAGCTCCGGATGGTCCTCGAACGTTCGATACAGATACCAGACGATATTTAGCTTTTCATTGTTACCAACGGAATTTTCTCAACAGTGGAATATACTTAATTATCGAGTATCTCTGCGTACAGTGGCGGATCTAATCGTAAGCGGACTAATCGGTCGAGTGGCTGATATATTAATATATATAATATTAATTTTAATATATTAATATTAATTTATTAAATGTGTAACGGTATGAAATTTTTCATTACTTTTCATTTTTGTTATTAAGTTTAGGAGAGCTTCCTTGCTCAAAATTTTTACCGCTCGGGCCCTCCACTTAACTTGAGCCGCCACTGCCTGCGTATCGTAGAAAAATAAATCGGAACGAAAAACGAGGGTAGAATACTTTTAAAAATACATTTTACATTGTTGCTCCATTGGTTGTTTTTGTTCGGTGCTGTAATAATAAATTCGAAATGAAATCGTACAATTTAAATAATACATTGTCATAGCTAAGCATGTATATGTACATTTTAAAACATTTGTGCTATAATCACCTAACCATATTTGATGTCATATATTGTCTTTAATAATTATAATTAAAAAGTTTCATTATACATATATAATATAATTCCAAGCATGCTTTATATGTATAACATTTTAAACACCCGAACTATAATCACCTAACTATTTTTCATCTTATAAGTTATTTGAAAGTGAAAGAATACGTCCTTAATTAGTATAATTCAAAAATTTCATTATACACACAGCATGTATACATATGTATAACGTTTTAAAATACTCCAGCTATAATCGCCTAACTATTTACCATCTTATAAATTCTCTAAAATTGATGGAATACTCCATAAATTATTATTATTCAAAAATTTAATCGTATAAACAGAATAGAATTCTAATACATATATGTCTGATATTTTCGCAAATTTAATCATTCAAACAGAATACAATTCTAAAACATATTTGTCTGATATTTTCGTAAATTTAATCATATGAACAGAATAGAATTCTAAAACATATTTGTCTGATATTTTCGTAAATTTAATCATATAAACAGAATACAATTCTAAAACATATTCGTCTGATATTTCCGGGAAAAAACGAACAATCGGAGCAACATTGTCTCGAATTTGGGTCTATATCGAGCCGGTAACGTCGTTCTTAAAATTCGACATTTAACCAAAAAAAAGAAAGAAAAGAAAAATAGAGGAACCAGCCAGATCACGGAACAATGGGAATCGCGAAAATTCAGGAATCGGCAGGACGCGGAGTCGCGAACATTGTGTAGATAAATCTGTCGGGTCCGGGTTGAGGCATTTCGCCGGGGCGGAATTACGGCGTGGCATTTGCCAGGCGAAAATGAGCAATCGGAACGGGGCGATAGTATTTCCGTGTTCCAAAAACAAAAGCAGTTAATCTCGAATACTCGGTCGTGGATCGCTTAATCCACATTTCGCCGATGTTCGCGCAATGTGGCTGGCACCGCGATGGAATGCCACTTTGGTGCCTGGAATGCGGTGTAACGATCGTAATCACCTAAGATTCAGTTACGGAGGAATGTTTCTCGTGGCGGTATGTGTGCGCTCGAGGCCGCGGCGAGAAATTAGAGGAACATAAATAGGTGCGAATTCCGATCAATCACGGAAAATTCGACGTCCGAGTCACGCGCGAGATCCTCTCAAGGCTGTAGACCGCCGATCGATAGTCTTTTCTTCGTACACTGTTAATTGAAAAATATTTATCGCCGTTGCCTCGATCGTTGACGCATTCGCGAAAGAATTACAGACGCGTGGCAAGCAACCAATCCAAACAATAATCTTGAAACGATGACAAATTCCTTCGAAAGGTCGTCGCGCGTCTGTAACGAAGAATCAAAACGCTGCGCACACGCAACCAGCCGAAGTGTCACCGAGTTCGATCGAAACTTGGTCGCTTCGGCTAGCGAGCAATTACAACGCCTAGCTCGAACATGCCAACAAATTTGCAGCTCGAGATTGCACTCTAAGCCGCGGCCGTTACAGGGTAGACACAGCGTAGCAGAGTCTCCTCGATTAAAACGCTACGGTTTAGAGTGCTACCGGTAATACTTTTGCTTTTTGTCTACAATTTGTCCACTATCTACCCCGTGTCCCCCACCGTCACGCCCCTCAAACCCAAATTCGGAGTATCAACCCCGTTCGTCCCCCGAAATCCGCCCGATCCAAACACAAAACTTGAGTGTCTAATTATTGTATGTTAGAGCGAAGATATTTGTGTTCTTGTTCTCCCGGCAGTTGGATACACAATGCGCGATATTCGGTACAAATGGAACGCCGGCCTACAGTCGGTCGGCATCTCGAACGAGGTGGAACTACCGCAGTTTCGCGTGCTCGGTCACAGGCAACGACATTCAACCATACACCTATCTACAGGTAGATATCCCCCTCTTATTAGTTCTTCCTTCTGAACTTCGTCCAGAGGCTCGCGTAGATGGGTCGTTGATCGACGTGTAAGCTGTAAGCTGATGTTCACTACGCGTGTCCACCCACACCGTCGAAAAACAACAAATTTTCGATTATTCTCGATCATGTTTTCTGTTCTACTTTTCGTTTCAATGGTTCTTCCGTTCTTTCTGTTGTGATACTTGTTACGATCGATTTCGTTGTCAATATTTTTCTGTTCCCTTTAAACTCGCACCGTATATGCACCGTATTACGTCACCACCGGTATTGCCCTACCTGCGAACACGTGATTCCCGATCAAAGAAGAACTTGCCCGCACGAAATCGTTCCCGTTGCTATGATTCATTCGACCGATCGACCTCATCGATTTTAATCCATCAGAACGGAAGGACGAAGACGTTGTAACTCCTAAGTCATACGAACTCCATCGCATATCCCGATTCGGTCCTCTATCACGACCCGGGCTCGACCAGGTACTATTCGCGAACGGTTCGAGGTCCGGTTCGCGTTAATAAATTGTTCGACGAATTCATTGAAACCCGGACGAATAGTACCGAGTGGATGCCCGGCTCCCGCCATCCACAACATTAGATCAAACCGACACGACGGGCTCTCGGGGAAACGGTAATCCGTCTGTCAGAAAAAAAGATAAACGCACTGGCGAAAGTGAAGGCGAAACGAAAAGAGAGGCGCAGAGAAGCGAATAAACTCCGCTCGCACGTCCTCTATCGTTCGATCTTTGGTCTGGGTCGTCGTCCCCCCCTGTTTCAAGGGATGAATACGACCGATGTTCTCACGATGAAGAGAATGAAACGAGGGACAGACAGAAATTTTACGAACAGAAATGAAGGGAGAGATGAGAGACGAGAGAGAGAGAGAAAGAGAGAGCGAGAGAGAGAGAGAAATGGAACGAAAGCGATTGAAAGAGAATGAAAGAGAAACGATATAGAATTGAAAGGAATCGAAAGAAAGAGAGCGGACTATTATAGAATATATGTTTGGGGTGTTTGAAACGGGGGTGCGAGGTAAGTGGAGGCCCCCTCGGAGCTGAAACGCGTTTTGAGGGCTTCCGCGAAGGTACGTACCAACCGCGGGGGGTCTCTCTATTTTTTCAGTCGGATACACCATGAGGGACATCCGGTACAAGTGGAACGAGGGCCCGAACAGCGTCGGTGTCAGCAACGAGGTCTCCCTCCCTCAGTTCAAGGTCCTTGGTCACCGTCAACGAGCCATGGAGATTAGTCTAACTACCGGTAACGTATGAATAGAACCCCACCCCCAACCAACAAACCAAAAAAAATATATAAAAAAAATAATATAAATAATAATACAACCCTCGCTTTTAACGGTATGGGTAAGGTGGAGAGACACGTGAGCGCTATCCGATGTCCGCAGCCGCGATGTCGCCTCGTAAGGACGTGTGTTAACCACGTCCAGTAATCGTCGATCGATCGATCAGTATCTCTCTCTTTCTCGCGATCTCGTCGTCCGCGCGGACATACGAGGCTGGTGGATGTTACCGAGCGATTAGGCACGATGTCGTCGCTTGATTCCACAATACATTGGTCCTTGTTGGAACGCGGCGAACGTATCACGCGGCCTCCCCATTGTCTTCGATTGTACCATTGAATCCGTGTTACATAAATCATCATCGTTTGTCTGCTGTGTACTTGTTCGTCTGCTCGCGCGCAAGAGGCTGAATCCATTGCTTTCGCAAGATTGAAAAAACAAACAAACAAAAAAAAAAATACGAGAGACGTGATGCACGGATACGTCACGGTGACGAACCTTCAGGTAACGCTATGTTGTCCGAGAATGCTATCCTTAAATCAATATAGACATGTGTAGAAATTAGGTCTCTGTGTAAACCCTTCGATACGTAAGCCATTCGCCTCGTCGCTCTTGGAATACTTCAAAATTTCAAGATACCTATATGTATACGCAGGGTGAGTCACGAGAAACGAAACACCTCGATTTCGTTTGTTGGTACGAAGGATAAACGAAAGTTTCGAAAGGGGGCGATACGATGATATCAACAGTTTTTTTCGTCATTTCAAGGTAATCAGTGTTCTTTTTTTTTAAATGGCACCATATACCTTTAACTTCATAGTGTTGGAGCTGATTCGATGATGCGATACACTATGACCTTCGAATGACCCCTGAACACAAACATCTAAACGTTTTGCAAGACAATCGATCGCACTTTCAGTTGTTGCTGTTGAAATTGATCTAGAAGATCTTAGTATTCTTTCTTGCATGTTCTGTGGTGTCGTCGGTTTATTACGATATACGTCGTTTCTGAGTGTTCTCCGCAACAACAAAGAATCAAGAGGAATTAGGTTAGGTTGAACAAGCTGACCATGTGTCCATACTGTGAGATTTATTATTCAGAAATTGTCTTAGGATACGTGAAGAATATCCGGGACAGCCATCGTGTAGGTACCACGTTACTCGACGAATATCTAAAGGAATATCTTCTAAAAATATGGGCAATGTTTCTTCTAAAAACGTAAGTTTATCAATCTTGTTTGGGTACGCTTAGAGATCACCCTCTGTTAACGGTATGTATACGAGTTACGAGACCTAATGGCTTAACAAATTAAATTTCCCTTGATCGAACAGAGTAGTCAAGCTATCCCTATTTACGAGTCCAACACTACGAAGTTAATATATTTAACTAGTTTATTATATAATATATATACTATATAATTATATATAATATATATACTATAGTTTATTTAACTATATATAATAACTATATATATTAATGTAATATATATATTAATATAATATATATAGTTATTATATATAGTTTAAATTAATATATATTAACTATATATAATATGTAAGATGATTTTAAAATGACGAAAAAATAGTGAATCCCAAGATCTGTCTTATTTCAGTTTCGAAACTTTCGTTTATCCTTGATACCGACAAAAACAAACTTGAGGAGTTCCGTTATTTTTCGTGATTCGCCCTGTACACGTATATCTGTATGCATATGTATATTATATGTATCCATATATGTATATGTATACATACATCAGCAGCATCGTTTAACAGTATTAGCCTATCTGCATCAACAGCTAGTAGTTAGACGCTTTTCAGTGAAACCTGTATACTGGCTGAGCATAAATTCGACATTTTGCCGTGTAATGAACGAAACTAAATATTTCCACCGTGCCTAGAATAGCCACTAATAATTCATGACAGGAGGATGAGGCCTATTTAGGCTTGGCCTACTCAGAATGTAGACGGAGCTGCTGACCGTGTGTTTACACTCTGAATGGCAGAAGCCTAAATTACTCCGCCAACAGGAATCACCGGGTGAATAGTGCACGTGCAACACACGGAGCATCATCCGTGAATCCAAACTCTGTATAATCGTTAATGAGGAATTACAGTTTCAACCGAACAGCAGTGGCTAGAACTCGCCGTCCCGAAAACTTGAAGACGTCGAGAATCTTTCAACCACGATTTAACTGAATTTAGGTTTCACCATTCGAGATTCCTTTTTTGAGTTTATCGGACACAGTGTACGTTCGAGGTATATTCATTCAACTGTGTAGGAATGGTTCGGAATAGTCCTTACAGTCCTTGGTAGCGTGGTCTCGCTCAAGTAGGAAATGTCTGCTGGAAGACTTTGCTCGAGATTTCCATAGATTTCATTATCGACACGCGAGAGGCGTTTGTCGGAGGTAAACATCATTTGTAAAGGTGCCGCGAGTCATTTTTGCACCTTCTCTCTCTCGATCGTGACTCCTCGGCCTCGCGTTCTCCTCGGTGCTCGAATTTCGATGCGAACACGATGCTCCCGCCGTTCACCGAGTAGTAATCAGAGCTACGAATAAATCCCATTTTCCAAAGGGCGACGGTTCTTCAAGCGATCAAGGCGAACTGTAAATTGGCCCGATCTCGCTCGCACGCGAAGCGACGAGCAACTAGATTTTCCATCCCCATCGATTCCTCGTTCTCGAGGCCCCGGCGCGGTGGCGTTCTCTTCATCTGTGCCTGCTCGCGAACATCTATCCGTCGCACATGCTCTCGCAGAGATCTACTTCCGATCCGTGTGTACAGTCGCGCGTGTACAAGCACCGAAGGTTTCATCGACAGCACGAACTTTGCATAACATCTCGCCAGCTCTCGTGCGTCGTGTGTGTTCGTCCCGCGCGCAGAACCGAAAAGACAAAAAATAAAACGGTGAGAGGGAAAGAGAGAGACAGGAAGGTAGAGGGAGAGTCGCTTGCGAGCCAACAAGTCCGCTTTTCCTGGCCTAGACAAGGCCGGTGAGAGCCGGCGAAAAAGAGAATGTTGAACAAAAATATACACATCATCGGAGAAAGAGAGAGATATTATAGGAGGGAAGTAAAAAGTAAAAAAGATATATATTATATATATATATATATTATATATATATGTATCGAATATGTTATATATATATTATATATATACGTATGTATGAATACAAAGGGCAGAGAGAAAGAGAGAGAGACATTAAAGAGACATTTCATGGCGCCTCTCCGTCCCCCTGTCCTAACTGTCGATCTTTTAATCGTAGGAAATTATTCGCGGCTGGCCTGCGAGATCCAGTTCGTACGGTCGATGGGCTACTACCTGATTCAAATCTACATTCCCTCGGGCTTGATCGTCATAATCTCATGGGTGAGCTTTTGGCTGAACCGAAACGCGACCCCCGCTCGGGTGGCCCTCGGAGTAACCACTGTGCTCACCATGACCACTCTAATGTCCTCGACGAACGCGGCGTTACCGAAAATCTCCTACGTGAAGTCCATCGACGTCTATTTGGGAACCTGTTTCGTCATGGTGTTCGCCTCGTTGCTCGGTGAGTACCGCTGTGTACTCTTCCACGCGTGACACTCGCACACCCCGTGCTCGACCAGAAAAATACCTTTCTTCGCTGGCATCGTCGACTGCTATCCCTGGCAATGAGTGTTCGATCGAAGAAACCCAAGGCGTCATAATGATTATTCCCATGTTAGACATGGAAATATTTTCATTAATGGTGAAATGCAATGACCGGTCGTCGAGTATACACACTGATATGTGAATGAATATGTTTGTTCAGATTAAGAAATAGAATAGGAAAGCTCACCCCTACGACGTAGCACTCCAAATCCTTACACGATCGTTCGGTTTCGGATTCGTTACGTGAACAACCACAGAGTTCGAAACGGTAGAGAAATTAACGAGCCTGCTACCTTCGGAAATATGTTCTGAAGGATTAGAAAATAAACCAGTGAATGGCCTGGGACATCATTAATCACGTAGACGCGAGAATGGTTTGTCGTTCAAGGGTCAACAGCGTTTTCTTTCTTTTTTTCTCATAATTTCCAGATACCGTGTTATATTCGATTTCTTGAATGAACAAATATATAATATTATTTTCCATGTTTAATATGTGTGAAAATAATTTATTCAGCAGCTGACGATTTTGATTCAACACTTTTTGCCAGGGATAGTCCAGCCAAGTCTTCACGCGCGACTAAACGTCGGCTTTAATTGCGAATTCATTCTTTCCCGTACGAAAACGAGCGAAATCTACTGGTGAAGTCGCACGATTCTACCACTTCAAGTTACTCGCTTTCTCTCTGTTATAGTAGAAACTGTTTCTGACCAAAGTGCTCAACAGATGCTTCGCACCGAACATCATATTCATATTTCACGAAAATCTTATCGTAACTGGACTGCAGATATTCGTGCGAAATAAAAATGCAACATCAATAGTGACAAATACAGCTCTTTTTTATATATTTATTTAACGTCGCTTTTATAAACGTACAGTTTATTAAGGTGGATTCCGAACCACCTTGGGCACCACAGTATTAGATGGCACATGGAATTTTTCTAAAATATATCCTTGTTTTCAACTCGCTTTATGCATTAATTCACACATACATTAAAATGTATATATAAAAAATGGTTGTATCAAATTGAATGTTAATTCTGTAAAAGGAATACCACAAAAAAGTGGTACCTAGGCAAAGAACGAGAAATATTATGCTCTTAACAAATATAGGTTTAAATTTAATTAAATTTAATTTAATTTTATCGTACAACATTGTTGGACGCTTAATATCTTAATGCTTCCTATAAAATATGATTCATGTCAAATATATACTTTGCGTCAAGAGATTTATAATTCCGAACAGATTCCGGCTTGTATTGGGAGCAGATATTGTCCATTTTATTGGACTGCTTAAATAGAAACAAAATTGCGTTTCTTGTAATATAATTAATTTATGCTTAAAGCAATTTACGATCGATATTATTTAATATTTATTTGGCACATGAAATATTTCCATAGGTGCCGGCAGCAAGATGTTGATCTTGTTAATTCTTGATAGTTTGAATTTTTGAAAATAACGTAGCATTTAAATTCCTCTGATACAAATATTTACTGTTTCGTATTCCGCTTACTTTCGTAACATCCGCAGTCTAATTATAAGACAAACCACGCCACACGACTTTTGCAAACATTTTCCATACACCAAACGGCCCACAGTTAATTTGAGGTGATAGAGTCGACTGACACACCTTGTATGTGTTCTTGGTTGGATGTTGAACAAGGTATAGCGAACTCGTGAAATTACCATCCTGCAGTACGGCATCATTGATGAAGCGAGATCTAACCAGGCCTTACTCTGGACTCCAAAGGGCTCATGCGTGTATACATGTCAGCCTATATTAGGATTCGGTGCAATTAACAGAACACGCAACGAGAGACCAACAGAAATAACCTTCGCGTAGTATCCGCTTCTGTACGCGTGTCTCCGTGTCTTTTTTCCAAATATTTTTCAACGGACGAACAAAAAATTTGACGAGCTCGCTACACCTTGTCCAGTTGGTAACAATGCTCGGCCAAAATGTATTTCGCTCGCTTTCGCATGGAAAAAAATGAATCCGCGGCTACAGTTGATAGTTGGTCGCACGCGAAGACTTGGTTCGCCTAGGGACTACAAAAATGGATGAGGCGTCACTCCGTATTTCGAAATTTTTATAGTAATGATATTAACAGTCATTCGCCTTCATGGTGCAAACAGTCGTTGAAACAACAAAAGAGAAGCAATAGGGATAGCATTGATGCTTGTAAACTATTGTATGCAATTGTCCATTTCGTGGACCAATTGTGGATGATAATCAGGGTAATGATGGTGTGAATGGACGTGACTCGGCGCGTTTTAACGGCGTTGTTATTAAATCTAACCCTGGTGATTTACCCTTACATTCGATAATGTGTGATGCAGGTATTCGAATGAGATGTATATTGTCTCGTTGCATCGTGTATGTCATCGTTCCTGCTGTTTTCTGTATTTCAGACCCCTGTGAAATCTGCTGGTATAATTCAATCGTTTCGATCGACACTGCTTCCTTTCGTTGTTCACCATTTTCTTTTTCAATATTATTCAATATTTTATTTATTCAAAACAGCATGGAAGCTGATACACCTCGTTCCTCATCATTTTTATTCTTTTATCAAGAGGCAATAAGGGTGCATCGAGAATCATGTACACCCGAAATACTATTTGTACTCTTCTTTATGTTTTTACGCGTTCCCGATTAAATATTTTATTTATTCAAAACAGCATGGAAGCTGATACACCTCGTTCTTCATAATTTTTATTCCCTTCTCAAGAGGCAATAGGGGTGCATCGATAATCATGTACACCCGAAATACTATTTGTACTCTTCTTTATGTTTTTACGCGTTCCCGATTAAATATTTTATTTATTCAAAACAGCATGGAAGCTGATACAACACCTTGTTCCTCATCATTTTTATTCTTTTCTCAAGATGCAATAGGGGTGCATCGAGAATCATGTACACCCGAAATACTATTTGTACTCTTCTTTATGTTTTTACGAAATATTTCCTGGCAACTTTTACATATGAAAATCACGTGAACATCTTGATCCTCCTTCACCGATCCTTGTGAAGCTTTTTTGTTGTCCTCCCTTCTCGAGAATTTCATAGTGATTCGAGACACTAAATTCAGCATGAACAGCAACATACACGACACAACGAAACAATGTATCGCATATAAGAATTTAAAAATAAGGAATGACTACCTTCCCATCCTGTATAAGTGTTATCTTCAGGTTTCATTGACAAAATCTGTTTTTAGCACAGGTACAAAGTTAACACTGTAATCCTGACTAAGCGAAGAACACACACCTCACTCAATAAATACAGTTGGTAAACGTACATACATACAATTAGTCGCAAAAGTCTGCATACGTAAAATTGTCACATATATATACATATGTGTGTGAAACAAAGAAATAAAGGTCTTCGAAGAAAGACTTGAAATAACGAAAACAGAAGCATACTAAAATCTATGACATTTAAACTGATTAAAAAAATACAAACACGCAGTCGTTAATGTATATTTATGTTTTCGAAAGTGGGAGTGTTCATGAGCTTCTCTTGTCGAAGTCGAAAACTCTTTACCTCTTTAGATTCAGTAGGAGTATGTGGACTCTCGTGACTGGCTATACGTTTATTCTTTGGTAAAAGGATCAGAGTCTGATCCTCCTCGTCGCAAAAAGGATGAATTCATTCAGTGGCACAGAAACGGCGACATTGCCTCCTCGCTGCGTCATTGTTCCAGCCATGTCATATCTCATTATTTGCGTGGGTTCTCTGACTTCGCAGAATACGCCACGGTGGGCTACATGGCAAAGAGGATCCAAATGAGGAAGAATCGCTTCCAAAAAATAGCAGAAAGTATGAAGGCGGCGAGAGAGAATCCAGGACCGCCCGGAGTACCCGGTGATCACGGAGACCACGCGCCTAAGCAAACTGTGAGTAACATCGGCCAACCTGTCACATCCCTTTTGTCTTTCTTTCCAATTAGAACCTTTATGTTGCCGTCGACATGATCGCACATTTGCGCCTTTCGCTATGTAGGCCGATGAAATTTCGACGGTTCTCGCAAACCGGTAGAAACGCTCGCCGTTACCAGGCGAATCGATGCTGTTACTTTGCCTCTTCATCGATCGATTTTTTTGATTCATGTTTCCCATCTAGAAGGAGGTACCGAACGAACACGAGACCGTGCCTGTTAAATGCAAATTCCCGACGATGTACGAAAAAAAGTCTCGCTCGCTTTTCTTGCTACATTTCATGAATTCCGCCCTTTTCGAGCTTGCCCGTACCCAATAGCCTGTCACCAAAAGCTTTATCGTGGAATGGCTTTCTAACCGAGGTTCAAATATTCGATTCCAATCAGATTTTTTTGCTCCAAACATTTACAGTAGAATCTCGCTCGGCGCACACTGTAATGACTCCCAACCACGAGTTGTTAGAAATTCTGGAAGACGTACAGTGTACCGGGTGGTCGATCTAGAAGAGCATTGACAATGAGATCAGTGGCGGTTGTAATGGTACATCGACTAAGCGGTCGCGTGAGGCCCCGCGATACCATAGAGCCCCAAATTCACAGCATTCATTCTTTTCTTTATAAAAAATTCAATTTATTTACGAAACATTAAGTTTAGGAGAGTTTTCTTGCAACTTCTATGTCTGACTTGAGCTCGGGGGCCCTGAAATTTTTACCGCTTTGGGCCCCAACTGGGCCCCAAATTCGCAGCATTAACTTTTTTTACAAAAAATTAAGTTTAGGAGAGTTTTCTTGCAACTTCTATTTCTAACTTAAGCTCGGGGCCCTTAATTTTTTACCGCTTTGGGCCTCTACTGGGCCCCAAATTTGTAGGATTCATTCTTTTTTTACAAAAACATTCAATTTATTTACGAAACCTTAAGTTTAGGAGAGTTTTCTTACAACTTCTATTTCTAACTTGAGCTCGAGGGCCCTGAAATTTTTACCGCTTGGGGTCTCCACTGGGCCCCAAATTCGCAGCATTCATTTTTTTACAAAAAATTCTATATCCGAAAAATTAAGTTTAGGAGAGTTTTCTTGCAACTTCTACTTATAACTTGAGCTCAGGGGCCCCGAAATTTTTACCACTTGGGGTCTCTACCAACCTCCTACCCCTGTGGGCCCTCCCCACTAATCTACTGTGGAGCGTCGAAGTAGGGAAGATTACGAGTGTATATGAGGCCGTGACATCGCAGTCCTCTCAGTTACGCGAGGCAAAGCATAGTTGAACCTATATGAAATAGTTGATAGTGGGGGAAACGGTACAGTTTCAGTGGGGAACCGGTATACTGGTAGATATGTATTGGGAGACGTGAAGTTAGACTGAGGAAGAAGTTGCCCAGCGAGGTTCTACTGTGCCCGCCGAATTGTAAACACTCAAATGCTTTTCTACCATCAAGCAGCAAAGATAAGTGCAATTTCCCAGTACTCGTTGGGAGGAAAATTTAATAAAAATTTCTGATTCCAACGGGAACCGAACGCGTCTCGTATTCTACGGTATCTCCTCGTTGCTGCTATTTTTTAGACTACTCCCTCGCCCCACCCCCGTCCTCTCGAGCCATCGTTCAATGGCCATACACCACCAATTCACCGCGAAGTTGGCCGCGATCTCTCGTTCGAGATCCCCGGTTCAAACCTTCTCTGCCCGAAAATATTGTTTTTCCCTCTCACTCGACAAACGAAAAAATAGAAAAAAAATATACGCGAACGAATCGCGGAAAGGTCAAAAGCTAAAAGGTTCGGTGAAATGAATTTCCATTCGGAGACGGGTCTCGCGCACGGGAACGAAGCGATGCACTATAAATTTTCTTTTAATCTCGGGGATTGTGAAACTGGTACGGAAAATATGAAAGGGGGGCGTGAATGTGACGAAGGGGGTGAGACAAGAAGGTCGGAAAAGGAGGCGGACGGACCAGGCCGGACAGTGGTCGATGTATCGCGTTAAATGTCGCTCGAATAAGGCATTTTAATTAATTCCGGACGAACTTGTTCTTCGAAATCGTACGGTCGCTAGCGCCGCGCCCCCGGGGTCCCCGGCGCAGCTCGCTCATTTCATCCCGCGTTTTTACCGGATTCGAGAAATAGCAACTGGCGACATTAATGAAAATGACGCGTGGACAAAAAACGACGTCGTTAGTATCCTCCTCTATTTCCTACTTTCAAACGTGATTAAACGCGAGCACGGAACGAGCATTAATGCGGCGAGCACCCCGCACACCGCAAGTAAATCCAATTGCCCTTTTAAACACGGGTTCGAGGGAGAATGAACGCACTGAATCAAACGGGGAATAGTAAAAATCGATATCTGTTCACAGTCAGGTGAGTTTTTCTGATGTTTCAGTTCCTGAATCGCGTGGTTAAGTCCGGTGTTTTACGCAATTGAACGTTATTTATTATACCAATTTTTAGAAATTTATTCTCGGAAGAACGATTACAATTTCTGTGTGCATTTGAATTTTATTTTACAATGCAATTATTTCTTACGGTAGAAACAATACATAAAATTGAATACAATAATAAGTAAATAAAATATAATTTTTTGTAGAGTATGTTTTGTATGTTCTTGTGCTGATTAAATAGAAACGAATTGAGAAATATTTTATATATCGATATTATATTCATATCAATCGATATCAATACGGCTACGATCTGAATAAAAAATAAATTGAATATCGTGGTTATTTACAAAATAACGGGATTTGAATTTATAATTTCGGCGCAAGGTTCGATCAATTTTACACAAACAGCAAATGTGCAATTATTTATAAATGTATCTTGACGTTTCGATCCCGATGTGGATCATTTTCATAAAGAACATATATTGCGTCTGAAAATAATGCAAGAGAATTATAATATGGCAAATAAAATTAAAAACACAGCCAGGTCAATAAACATATATAGATAATTTACAATATGGGCAGAGTTGTGCAGAATTACAATTGAATTACTCCAGAATTATAATTACGAAGTAATTGAATTAAATTGTAATTCAATTATGTTGTAATTTATAATTCATATCTTCAGTCAATTAAATTACAATGTAATTCGTAATTGCAATGGAGCACAATTATAAAATACATTGTAATTGAATTAAATTGTAATTCAATTATGTTGTAATTTATAATTCAGATCTTTAGTCAATTAAATTGCAATGTAATTCGTAATTACAATGGAGTGCAATTATAAAATACATTGTTTTCATGTATTGTATTGTATTGTATTGTATTTCAAGTATATTGTATTTCAATTATATTGTATTTCAATTACATAGTGTTTCAATTATATTGTATTTCAATTACAAATCTGATTAAAATACAATGTAATTCAACTACGTAATTGAATTACAATGTAATTGAATTAGCACAACTCTGAATATGGGTAATTATAGGTAATTATACAGGTCAATAAACAATTATAATTCTTTTGCATTATTTTTAGACGCAATATATGTTCTTTATGAAAATGGTCCACGTAGGGATCGAATCGTCAAGATACATTTATAAATAATTGCGTATATATTTTATAGATGATATAGAGTGTGTTTTGTGAGGTTTTTCTAATAATGAAATTAGTGTCCCGTCTTAACCACGCGCTATTCGCCATTGGAGGGTTAAGTAGTCTAGTTGAATCGAACAAGAGAGAAAGAGACGAAGGAATAGTGAAAAACACGTTAGCCTATCCTCGATGTCGCATGCCAATCTATCAAAGTAAGGGGTTCTCCTCGGAGAAGGACACCCCACGCCGAACTGCCGTGTCTCTTGTAAGTGGTCCCGTGTTGTCCAGGAGGTGCGGTTCAAGGTACACGACCCAAAGGCACACAGCAAAGGTGGGACACTCGAGAACACCATAAACGGACGAGCCGACGAGGAAGCAGCGCCCGCGCCGCAACATCTCATTCATCCTGGAAAGGATATCAGCAAACTTTACGGTACGGATACATCCCCCCAACAGGGGTGGTTTTTACCTTAACGTATTATCTACCGACGATTATTTCATAATCTGTTTTATGTCTACGGCCCATACCTAAGAAGTTTTTAACCTTCACGGCGCGTACTGGGGTGCGATCACACCCCAAGCTAATAACAAAGTACATAAAAACTTGACTGTTTCGCACACGATTTCAACAAATTTCAATTTGAATCACTAATCTTATTTTCTTCTTCACAAAATACAAAATTTCACTAATAATTCTTCTATATAAATAATAATTAAATGCTGTTTGTTGGTAAGCGCGACACTTAAGAACGACTGGACAAATGCTAATGTTTAAAAAAAGTCTTCGTAATAGTCCGAAAAAGGTTTTTAGGGGAAGAAAAATTGTAAAAGTTTTTGAATCATATTTCAATACAACAACAAAAAATGAACGTCACAGCATTTAATCAATATCTCAGTAGGAATTTACATTATCGACGTCTGTTTAAGGATCACAAACAAAATAGAAATTTGGACAGGACAACGTCTGTCGAGTCAGCTAGTTAATAATAATAATAAATTATTTTTTTTACATTTTTACGTAGAATATCAAAATTGTTATTGTTGGGATTCTGGCAATTAAATTGTATAAACAGTTGATACGTTAGGAACAATTTCTAGAATAAATACCTGCGGAAGTATGTTTCAAAAAATTGATAAACAAAGCAGCGAATTGTCCTAAATACTTTAATTATATAGGATGATCAGCAACTGGTGGTACAACATGACGATTGATAATAACATTCGTTGATGCAAGGCTTCCTTTTCGAAAGAATTGGCGCAGAGAATATTTCTTTAATAATATAATTTTAGATATACATTAAATACGCACTTGTCACAGCTTGGATTTAAAAGGAAGTACGAATTTCGAGCAACTGCACTATCGATTATGAAAGCGAAGAAACGCAAACGGTCTCTGCTGAAGCGAACAACAACTTTTCATTCCACTAAACGCAATAGCTCATTGCAGCGAAAATAAAAACGCTACAAATAGAAGCAATCTTTCTTAATGGATACAACGTCTCGCGAACGCACGTAATCCTTTGTTTTCGCATTAAACAGAAAGAAAAAGAACGAAGTAAATCGCTCTCGTTGCTGAAGCAGAAAATCGTTTCTTGCTCTGATTGTTTCACCTTTCATTTGTGTATTACGTAAACCTTTTAACCACCGGAACCCGTGTTTAAGCTCTGCCTGTATTCGATGCGAAGAACGCGGGAGAACTTTCAACGGAATATTTTAATTAAATCATTTGATACGTTTATAAAAGTTTCGGATACTAAAATTTCCCAGAAACGAGAAATATTGGATAGCTCTTTTCAATAAAATGCACTCCAAGTATGAAACTCCGGATGGTAACTGAAACTCGATTTATGCGTTAATCAAACCGAAAAATTAATAAAATATATAAACATAATCCTGTCAACGATGTTCAGATTTTAAGAATATGTCTGTCTTTACTGTCATCGTTTATAAAAGCGGTATTATGATTAATCAGAGACGCGCAATGGCGCCGCTTGACAATTTTTTAAAACTGCTTTTGAAAATTTAAGCAGTGGTACTCCATAACAATGTAAGATGAAAATGCAGGGCAAAGAAATTGTGATTTCAGTTTTCCTTTTAGTTATTATCAATTTAAAATCCGCCTGAAATGCGGCAACCCGACGAGCAGAGGTGCCTCTGTTGGTCGGGTGGCCGCATTTCAGGCGGATTTCTAATTCTTGACAACTAAAAGACGAAGTCGAAATCGCAATTAGTTTATCCTTCATTTACCTCTTACACTAAATGTTAGAACTTACTAAAAATTGAAAACTGATTGTATTTAATAATAATAAAACGGGTACTAAAATCAAGAATAAGTTTAAATAACATACACTCGAAGCAACAGTTATACTAATGATAAAAGACTAAAAATATTAAAAATTACGTATACCACCATTTCTTTTCAATATGCATTAGATAGAATAAGATTATAAAATGAACTTGAAGTCAAATTTTATTAAATCAATATTAAAACCAACAATTATTAAATCGAAAAAGATACAATTAAGGAAGAGATCCATATTTAATACAGTTTTTCACTTCGATAAATGCTACGTGTAAGACCAGTATACATATTATATTAAACTTATATTTTTCAAATATTGGATTTATATTTACTTTATATTTTTTAAATATCTGGTTTATATTCTCTGAATATAAACTATAATATATATAATATAATATATACATATATATATAAAATAAAAATATATACATAATAATAAATATATAATAAATATATAATAAATATATAATAATATATAATATATTGTATAATATATATATATATATATATATATATAATATATTGTATAATATAATATAATATATATAATAGCTTATATATATAATATATTGTATAATATAATATAATATATATAATAGCTTATATTTTTTAAACATTCAATTTATATTTCTTGTACATGTATACAATATTCAGATCCAATATTTTTCTCATTTTTTCATATGAGAAAAATATTGGATCT
>CM052344.1:6828798-6850504 GCA_028455595.1 Lasioglossum vierecki | reverse complement strand
TATTTTTTAAACATTCAATTTATATTTCTTGTACATGTATACAATATTCAGATCCAATATTTTTCTCATATGAAAAAATGTGTCTTAAAAAATATTTTTCCAATATTTAAAAAAATATATTTATCCAATATTTTTGTGCTACTAGGGCAATCGTACCATCATAAAATCGTATCCACGTCTGCGCTGTAATCGCGTTACCGATTCCGTTCAGTGTACCTAGAGGAAGGGAATGCTGGTTTCCGATTTCAGCGTTAAAAGGAATAGGATAATACATTGATTCTCCTCTGTTGCCAGGTATTACGCCGTCGGATATCGACAAGTATTCCCGCATCGTGTTCCCAGTATGCTTCGTCTGTTTCAACCTAATGTATTGGATCATATATCTGCACATCAGCGACGTCGTGGCGGACGATCTGGTACTTCTCGAGGAGGCGAAGTAAACGGCGAAACGGGACGATCGGTGCGCGCGCGTGCCATGTAAAGGGACGTGCAATCAAAGACAGAGACGAAAGTATTAAAAAAAGAAACCAAATAAACAAGCAAACCGACATAAACCCACGTACGCATACACACCGTAAACACGGTCACGGAGAGACACGTGTAAAACACACACTCACACACACACACACACACACACACACTCGTACACGCGCATACAAACAAGAAAAACAAAAGATATAGAAATCGAAAAGGAACTAAGGCTAGGGCAGATGGTGAGATCAGTTCGCGAGAAGAACTAGAAAATTACGAGAATCAGAAATTAATATGTTCCTCGGGAGGAACGGACTAAAAATAACGCTGTGATTATTACGAGACGAAAGCAGGTAGAAGAATTGTATAAGTTAACCCTCGGAGAATCGACGATTATTAAATAGAAACAATGAGAACCAGATGACAAGGGAGAAAAAAAAAGTATATAGAAAGTGGGTAGGCGGGAGCGATTTAATGGAAAGTGTCAGACCAAAGAAACGTCGCTGGAGGTTCCGAGAACGAGCGGTGCTTCGATTAGCCGATAAAACAAAAAAAAAAAAGACAGTCGTCGGTCAGACCGATATGATATACCGGACAACTAAAAACCGCGCGCTGTGACTACTTCGTGACTATTTCAACCGTACAATTCCGATCGTAAGATTCCCCTGCGAAGTGATCTTCGATTCCCGCGGTTTCCCCTGCTCGCTGACTTCTGGAAAGATCCACGTGGAGAGATGTTCGATCGCGTGACGGCATGCGATGCGCGCAGCGCGATGCAGCGCGGTGCAGCGCGTTGCAGCGTCGCGGCGCGCCGCAACGGAAACACGCTGCTTACGCGACCGGAGAGAGACCGGAGTAGTAGGAAGGAGAGATAGGAGAGAGCAACGAGAAACGAAATTCACTGAACGGCGAATTCCACGAGCGTGCATACCTTTAACACATTGCCAGTCTAGGTACGTAGCTCTTAAACAAAAGGGAAGAAAGAGAGATGAGAGAAAGAGAAATACCTTCGATATAAACACTTGTCAATTTAGCTACCATTATATACATACATATTATAAATATAGTAAAGTTAACTAAACGTAAGAGAAATTGCAATGCTCGAATTGGGACACCGACCGACGGAGGGAAGAAATTCATCCCCGAAATAAAAAAAATGGAGACCACAGAACGCAAACAGCCATGATGACACTCTAGAGAACGATCAAGAATCAACCGATCGTCGCTCGAATGGCGCTCGCGTGTATAAGATCAAGGAAAAGAGAAAAAAGTCGCGTGAATCGAGAATATACGGCACGGGCGATTGCATGCGAGTGTGTGTATGTGTGTATGCGTGCGTGCATGCGTTTACTGTCCTACGTGTATGCGTGTGCGGTATGCGTGTCTCTAGCGGGAGAGAAAGAGAGAGAGAGAAAATCGAGAAAAAAGTTGTACAAGCGAGCCGAGGATGGTTTTTATTTCGATCGAAGACGAGGAAAAACAAAAATATAATACGGTTCACTACCGGAGACTGGCGCGACTTAATACGTTAAATAAGTACATTCTAAGTATCAGTGTATGTAAGGGAGACGCGGTGCGCGTACGTATGCGCGAAACTCACATACACGCGCACCCGTGTTAGGCACACAATTTCGTGCAGAGACACACGTACACGATTAACCGCGCGTCGACGGTGGCATGATCCTTGACGCGCCGCCCCGTGAGCACGATCGAGATTTCGTCGCGAGCGAACGTTCTAAGAGAATCGACAACCAAGGAACTACAATACCCTAAACATGAGCGAACGAATAAACGAACAAACAAACAATTAAACAAGCAAGCAAACAAACAGACAAGCAAAGAACACACACAAAAAAAGAATACAGCCTTCGACGCGAGTCGCATCATTTCGAGGCGGAGCCGATATTCACGAACGTCTTTTTTATTGCCACGAACGTTATGTGTCCGTTTCATTTTATACCAGTTTTTTACCATTTATAGGAGAATCTCGTCGGACGAAACGCGAAGACTTTTGTAATTTCCGTCACTTCTCTGTCACAAAAACCGCGATCCAACCTCGGAATCGTGTAACTTCCGTGGAATCGTCGCGACGCGCGACCACCCTGTACGTGTTCGTGTACGTGGCTCAAGAAAAATGGGGAGTTACCTTAGCCCTTGTAACTACGTAGTCGCGATGATAATGTTTACGTATAGATATACGCTCCCCGGGACGTACGATTCGATTGGATGTAACGTTAGTCCGAATCGAGTTGCAGTTCGAGACGGATGGCGAGCCAAGGTGACCACTCTCTCAAACATAGCATTCCCACGAATTTCTTTGTCCGAAGCGTTGACGGTCGGACGGAAGGAGCATGTTTCAGTCGAATTCTAACGAAACGATTCTGTTTCCCATTCGAGTGCGAAAGATCACGGGATACATCGCCGCGAAGAGGCCAGAAAGGGAGCAAAAAAGGAGAGAAAGGGAGAGAGAGACCCCCACCCTACGGAGTCGTCTTTCTTTCCGACTGAAAGTTTTCCGCGTGAAACCCGGCTGAATCGTTCGAACAAAAGTCCCATCCAGGAGAAAACAAGGCCCTCAGTGGTTATCAGAGAACGAACGCGACCCGGAGAATGTGTCGCGATCGCGTTTATCCTCGCCGGTGGTATCGGCCTCGAACTCGCGTACAACCGCGGCGCGGTGCTTCCGTGGAGAGACTCTTGGTCTTCCCCGGGTAGCTGTTCCGTCGGTACGTTTTTGCTGAGTTAATTAACGCCAATTGTATGCCGTTCTACTTCCGTCTTTTGGATACTCCATGCTGCCTGCGCGCGTTTTTCCATTCCCGTCGCACTCTCTCTCTCTTTTTCTCACTCTCTGTGTATGTGTGTGTGTGTGCGCGCACCTCTCTCGCTCGTTCACAGACGACGGGTTTCCCTGCACACATGGGAACGCATACCGACGCGAATCCGCCAGATTCCCGTCGCATACACCCCTACACGCGTCTCTAGTTCTCTCATTCTTCGCCCCGCTAGCTCTCTATCCCCTATCTCCATCGTTCTCGTGCCTCATCTCATCCCCTTTTTCCCTCTTCTGTCTCTTCCAGCGTGGTTGCTGGCTGCAGACTGGGTCGTGGAAGCTTGCCATTCAGGATATCGACCAGCTGACACGCCCAACCCACCCTCTTTCACCCCTCTGTCTCCGAGAACATATCTGTTTCTCTCCCACTCGCTCGATCCACGCTACTTCGTTCCTCTCTTTTCTCTCTCCCCCCACCTACGTTTCCGCACCCCGTTCTCTCTTCCACCGGTCTCCGCCGCCCACTCTTCTCTGCAATCGCCAAACAGTCCGTTTGCCAGACGCTCTTTGCTCATTGTGCATTTAATAAGGAGCTTCTTGCCTTGGTACTCCGCGAGAATTCTTTATAAAAGTAGGTAATCTTGCTCGAGGATCTCCTTGGTCGCCATCCCCCTCGAATGTATACGGAAGAAGTGGCCGAGGGAAGTTCGTGTTTTTGCCGTCCCGTTGCCGACCCCGAGGGCCGCATCGTTGCACAGGTTAAGGATACGTTTCTCGATTAACGACGGCCATTAGCGACGCCGCGCCGCGCCCGACCCGGCCCGAATCTCGCCGCGAGGACCGCTTTCTCGTGGCACTCGCCCACCCACACTTTATTATTTTTGGCGGATATATATATATATATATATGTGTATATATATATACATACATACATATATGTATATACAGCAGGGAAAGGATATTGTATTCGTCTAGCCGCGCGGCGGACGCGCGCGAACAACGGGAAAACATGGCGGACGGGAAACGGGAAAGAAGGGACGGAAATCGATTCTCACAGCCGGTCCACGCGGGGGGCGGCGACGGGACGCGCATTAACATTCTTGACCCTCGTGTCCGTCTCTTCTATCCGCACGCATTACGATTATATATATAATGTAAGTATCGAGATACTTCCACGTCCGCCCCACCGGAAGCATTATTAATGCAATTTATATATAATTGTACATCCGTTATCTAATTGGAGTCTCTATTATAGCGTGAAGGGATCGGCGAACGTGTGTGAGACAGAAAGAAATGGAAAAACTAGCGTTTTATCGTTGTGATATATTTTATAGTGTCCACATGCATTTATTCATACGTATATCGCGTATGCATTCGTGCATTCCCCACGTGTTTGTACGTATTTACGTTCTATACGTGCGCCTATTATTTCTGTTGGAGTTCTATGAGCCGCGCGTCCACACGAGGAACTGGCACGTACCGGAAAAAGAACACTCACTCGAGAGGAAGCTCTTCCATAGCTAGTGGGAAATTATAATAGGTTAGGCTAAGCTTGAACGAATTTTACCTAACAATAGACATGAAACAGCCGACCGGAAAATCGAATTAGGGAATCTCCTCGTTTTCTTTCTTCGCTGTCCATTTTCCGAGAGGGAACAGAGATTTATTCCTAAATAATTACAGTTGCTTGCAAAATTCTACAGTTGTGTCTACCAACGGTTAAGTTTTTTTTTTGGTTAGTGGAATGCAGGATACGTCATCTTTGATTCCAATGCGCTACAATCGCTTTTATACTGTTTACAATATTGTACACGATTGCATGCGACGTAGTTGTATCCGATTGACTCGACTTCACTTAAAGTTTCAACTTCGTTTGACCAGAGCCTACATTCTCAGGGCTACCACAACGGTAGCAGATTCTAGCCAACATATCATTCATCTACGAGCAGTACAGATTTCTACAGCGAATGTTTAGAGCGCGAAGTGTACCTACTGCTTTTTAAATATTCAGTTCAAATCCATTGAGTTGCGAAAAGATTTAATAAATAATATAAATTTCCAAAAAAAAATACTCGAATAATGTACGACGATAATTGTAAATAGATTTTTCGTGATCGCTTTGCATAAGATACTCCATGATCATTTGAACAAATCTAAAACAATGGAATGTTTAAAAACTTTGGAATCCGAAATAATTAGTGTTTCACAACTTAATACTATTGAAACATGTGACGGTGTAATTGCGAATACAATGCTTATACTAGCTGCTTCGGATGAAACAGCCTGCACGATCAAGATATAATTACGTAGATCACAGATCGAGCATCGCTAACCTTCGGACACAGGACGCGGTGACATGTGTACCAAACGTGGATCAAAGTAAACCGCAATACCTACATATAGATTTACATTATACTCGTGTGCGAATATTGTATATATACAAAGGTTCTTTTCATATTTTTCTTTTTCGCGAACCCTCCGTATGCTATGCCGGAGTCATTCGTGATTCCTAGGTGACGCGTAACCATTGTCTTATGTCGGACTAAAACTGTATTAGAAAAAAAATATCAGTGCGAGTCAGAATTGACTCTGGCATGGGCCTAGAATTCGCAGCGAGGGGTGAAACAAGTTCTCGAAAAGCTGGAACTGTCGTATTAAGAGGTGCATGTCGGCTCCAGTGTTCGAGGGTTAAGCCGAATGAAGTTGAATCCTTTTCGGTGAAAGAGGACTCTTGAAAACGTTCCAACAGGCGAGAAATCGAATTTTACAGAAGCAACGGTTGTACGTATAGAATAATACCGTGTAACTCGAAAAATCGATTTGGTCAATGATCGACTAACGCTACCCCTAGATGCCCAACTATGTACACAGTAGCAAGAACCGTTGATCGTTGGGACGCTTTCAACGAGATGATTCCGTAAAAAAATTCTCGAAACGATTCATCCCCATTAATGCAGAAACACCATCCGAATCTGCGCGCCAGTTCCTCCGAACCGACCACGGTCAATTATTATGATTATTATTATTATTTCTATTATCGTTATTATTGTTATTATTATTATTGTTACTATTGATACTGTTATATAAATACGTATATGTATATGTATAAATATATATATCTACATGTGCTCGTATATGTACATACATGTAAATATAAATATATATATACATATATTATCTACACATGCTACGGGAGAGAGAGTGAGGGAGAGTGTGTGCGTTCAGCAACAATTGAGAGAAAATTTAAAAGATGATTTCACATGTAAAACGAAAATCAAGAACGACAAAATGTGACTTCGGCTCTACTTCTACGTTATCGACTATTAGAATTCTCCGAGAATGTTAATAACTTGCAAAACGAAGATCGCCACAATTTTCCCCTTGATTCTCGTTTTAAGTTCAAACGAGAAAACGTCTCTTCGATTTTCCTCCATCGTTCGCCGAACACCCTGTACATGTATGAAAACATTTTAAAGGAGATTCACAAAATTTACGAAGATCTCTCGTCCTCTGGCAGGATGAAGACGAAGAAACAGAAAAAAAATACATTAAAAGAGTTCGCAAAAAACATTCGTTGAGAAGACACAGAATTCGCGTTATCTGCGGGCACCTACATAGTATATCGCGTAATTATATTACCGGAATATATAAATGTATACATGTATATATGTACTTATATATGTATACAATCTGTACGTGTGCATATGTATATACATATAAATATATATACGCATATAGATATAAATATAAATAATATCGTTAATCACCGAAAGAGCACCATCGACGCGCGAGCATCCGGGGATTACGCGAGAATGGGAGAAAAAATAAGTGCGAAGGAGAGAGAGTGAGAGAGAGGGGGGAGAAGAAAAACCGGAAACGAAAAGGACGAGCGAAGCAAAATGAATAGGAACCTACTAAATACTATACAAATCGATCATCTTGTAAATACAAGTTTTATACAGAGCGATTGTATTCGTTAAAGAAAAAAAAAGAGAGTACCTATTGCGAAGTAATATATACATATTATATATATATACATATATATACATATTATATATATAAATATATATACGCAAAAAATGTAGTACACACGAGAATGTGACTGTTCGCACATATTTAGGTAAATCACTTTTAAAGTATAGGGGAATAAAAACAAAACAAAATAAAGTAGACTGGAAAGAGAGAGAGAGTGAGAGAGAGTGAGAGAGAGAGAAAGAGAGAGAGAGAGTGGCACGTCGGGGGACCGAAGTGAGTACGCACGTTTGTTCGTTCGATCGGTAGCTAATGTTTGAAACCGGAAACAATAGGTGAGAGAAGGACTCGAGAAGTATATATGTATATACATAATACTATATATGTATATGTATATATAAACTCATATATATTATATATAATGCATGAGTATATATATACACATATATTATATTATATATATACAATCATATTCGATTAATCGTGGAAAGCGTGTTGGATGATTGGTATGCAGCGAGTGAGAATATGTTCCAAAGTGACTCGAATGATAATATTGACGACGATGACTACGACGTTCGGATCTATACGCAGTTCTTGATCTCAACTATAAACGATCAGCATGCAAAGTCGTGTACGCAATTCGAAATTAACTAGGTCTCTCCGTATAAGCTTCATCAGTATACTTTTGGTATTTGAAAATTAATCCTAAAAGTACCAATCCTAAGTTCCACTTCATTCGACGAATGTTTAGTAACAAAAAGTAGTTTAACTTAATTATTTGATAATGCACAATCATTTCGAGAGAGAATACTGTAAATGAAATTATATAAATGATTACATTTAATACAGAAAAACATTCAAATAATTTAAGAATGTATAGATGATTATAATTGGTACAGATAATTTTTGTGTTTTGCATAGAAGTCAGACAGACTACGATATACATATATGTACTTTCAGAGTACATTTCAGTATTTTATAGAGTATTACTCCTCGTTATATAAAATTTTATGTAAAATTCACTGATACAGTTTATATGGAGATTTACTTGACGGAAAAACAGTGTCGCGTCGCCACTCTGCATGGTGAACCGATTATTCGATAAAAATCAAAGGTTAGAAAAAAAACACGTAATTGCTCAAAATGAAACTTTTCAATTGCCAAGCGTCGAGAATTTGTTATTAGATGCCCATCTTTCGGTTCGGACCAATGATTTCTTGTAACGCCTTAGCGTAAAGATTTGTCACGTGGTACAGTACTCCATAGGTTAGTGGACACCATATTGGAACCGTGAGTCAGTGTTAATCCGTGGAAGTTAGAGTTTAACATTGAAGAAATTGGCATAACTTATTGTTATATCTGTTCAACGTGAACAATGAACGAAATACAACGAGATTCAGTCAAGAAATTTTGTTAATACAGTCTTTTCATTGATTGTGAATTATACGTGTTAAGAACGTTGACTAATGAAATTAAAAAACGTTTAAAGGAGTCCATATATAGGATCATTTTCATTTGAAATATCCTTATTACTATAGAACCTCGATTATCCGAATTAACAGACAACAAGTGTACGAGTAAGTGGATCTTTGAATAATAAGACACTTATTTTTCTTATGTGTAATTCAGAACCTTCTGTATTAAGGAATTTATTCGGATTTTTGTTAAACATTTCAGATTTCGTTGAGAAATATCTGATTTAAAATTTTTAATTCTCTATCAATTTCCGAAAATTGTTTGATTAATTCAAACATTTAGAATGTCTGCATATCATGTTTATATTTTGATAAGAGAGGTTCTACTACACTTCATTAGTTCATTATTTGGCATTCTCACACCAGAAATACTGAAAATATAAGTGATTGATTTTGTAATTTATTTCTTGTTCGCTGGCATCGTTCAGAACATTTCCAGCGTTACTGAATAAATTCCCAGTATATTTTGTACATATGAATGGTGAAAATTGAAAAATTGTATAATAATGTAATTGAAAATTGTTTGTTCAATATTGACCATTAGAAACACTCTGTAGTATAAGAAATTTTACTTTCTATCCTCCTCTTTTCCACCGAGAGGCTTAGTAAAAAACAACATAACAAATTCTCACAGATCTTGTAATATACATACTACAAAATAAAAACTATTTCACTAAAAATGTATTTTACGTGAAATTCGTGATTAAATAAAAATTCAAACCTAAGGATTTTGGGATTTCAATAATTTTAGATAGTATGATATATATATATAGAAAAATTAATAATTTATGTTTGGTTGTTTAGTAAACTTTGACTCTTTCCTAATTGATTATAAAATTAACCAACAATGGTAATAATGGTACCATAAGGTTTATTAGTTTTTCTAAAACCTTTCTAAAGTAAAAGATTTTATTCTACAGAGTGTTCAATTGTACTTACTGCACTAACAATATTGGAACTTTCTTAAGCTCTATCGTGTGAAGGAGAACTTTATAATTGCAACAACAACAAATAATCGTAAGCTAACTTGAATTTTCTAGAATGGTAAATTTTCATTGGAAAAACATTAACTTTCTCGTATACCTACACGTTATAAAAGTTTCCTTCACGCAACGAACTTCCAAAAAGAGAATTAATTATCTCGGTTTTGTAACATTATTTTCGCATCGATACGATCTCCTATCGTGTGTACTACCCATCCTAATAATCCTATGTAACGATTATTAATATACCCCGACGCGGGAAGTACGGGATAATAATGGACACAAGAGTAATCGATGACTCGGCGACGTGCGCTAACCCGTGGAGCACTGATCTGAGAGGATCAGCGAGCAAACGAGAGGATACCGAGAACGGAAATGTTCCTATGAGAGTGACGCGGTCAACCAGCAAGTCATCGGATGACCCGTGGTCATCGTCGTCGAGAAACAAAATATAAAAAAGAATCGAATCGCACGGGCGTGCACACAAGAAGACCATGTGACTTCAAATCGCGTTGTAACGAAAACTGCCAACTTCATATTGCAATATACATTTTAGTCAATCGTGGCCATGTGCAGACGATAGATCGGCGAAACATGGGAGAATCGAAAGAGTGTAGAACTACTCGGACAGTAAAGCAAGAGAAAAACATCCGCCTTAAGAAGTGTATCGAGCATCGACGTTTTCGGTCCGACGATCGATCGACACCAGGGAAGCCCAAGCTTGTAACTAAAGCATCGCGCCCCTCACCCCCGCCCCCTCCCTCGTTGTATCTTCGTTGCACGCTGTTATCTATTCGACAACGATGGAAGATCCGCGCAGCCTCCGACACCGAACCGCATCCATGTTTTATGCATGCGGTTCGCTCTGGACGAAACAATCATCAAACATTTCAATGGATTCGGCACCGCCTGTCAGACGCCGTTTCCTTTCCCTTTGATCAACGAATCGTTTATCTCTCACGTCTACACACCTCTCATATACTGCTCTAATTCGCTCAAAGTCGACGCCACTGAGGTACCATTAGGTTGTTGCGTATCAAATGTTAGAAAGCGTTTTGAACAGAAAATGTTATTATAGTAGACATTAGACCCGGGCAACTTCCCCTCTGTCGCCTCACGAACTCGCAGTATCAGTGTATTAGTTCTCCCACTACTAGTGTACCGGTTGCCCCACTACTAAATATTTCAGTGTTACGATTCCCCCACTATAAAGTATTTCAATGGATGGGTTTTCCCACTACTAGGGTACCGGTTCCCCTCCTATCAACTATTTCAGTGTATCAGTTGCCTCACTGCCAGCGTACCGGTTCTAGTGTACCAATTACCTTTCTATCAATTATTTCAGTATATCAGCTCCTCCACTACCAGCGTACCGGTTCTAGTGTACCAGTTCCCCCACTATTATCTATTCCAATGTACGGTTTCCCCACTACCAGCGTACCAGTTCCCCCACTATTATCTATTCCAATGTATCGGTTTCCCCACTACCAGCGTACTGGTTCTAGTGTACCAGTTCCCCCACTATTATCTATTCCAGTGTATCGGTTTCCCCACTACCAGAGTACCGATTCCACCGCTATTAACTATTTCAGTGTATCAGTTCCTCCACTACCAGCGTACCGGATCTAGTGTACCGATTACCTCTCTATCAATTATTTCAGTATATCAGTTGCCCCACTATCAGCGTACCGGTTCTAGTGTACCAATTACCTCTCTATCAATTATTTCAGTATATCAGTTCCTCCACTACCAGCGTACCGGTTCTAGTGTACCAGTTCCCCCACTATTATCTATTCCAATGTACGGTTTCCCCACTACCACCGTACCGGTTCCCCCGCTATTATCTATTTCGTATTGCCCCTACCATGCTTTGCCTCACGTGACTGCGAACATTCTTCCCACCCTTCTCCTGCAGTACAGTTTGAGGGGGAGGATTCAGGAGTAGGGAGGGTTGCCCAGGTCTGATATACAGTATAATGTTACACATTACAATTTGTTGTATATATATATATATGAAATAATACACGGATTCGATCACATTCTCTTTCAGTTGTGAATTGGTTTATGAAATTAAGGATCGGGGAGGATCAGTGCCAAACAATGCGCCATACTAAACTGACGTTGCTTTGATGGGTTCACCTATATTAATTTCGGAGGCAATCGATTGCGACGGATATTGCACAGTTCGAAGGTGTGTTCATAATTTCAACGTAGATAATCGTTCATTGACTCTAGTCTGTGAAATTGACGGAACGCTAATTGAAAATATATCTATTATATGGAAGTTGAATGCAAAATTGCAAAATTCTTTAAATAGTTTTTCTAATCGAAATATTAACGAATGTTCGCTGTATTCGGCTGTTGCACTGGAGAAGATATCGTCTTTGAAACATTGGCACGAGTTTGTACAATTTGTTATTGTTGCGGAGTGAAAGAATTAACGGCGAGGGCAATTGTTAGAAATTATTGAGATATTGAGAATTAAAAATATTGTATCGTTGACAAAGATGACAGATTTTAAAAATGATATTACATTAACAGTTCGGTGTAACGTCTTTCGATGTTTTGAACATTTTTTTATGGTTATATAGTTTATTGAAAGGTACTTGTTCAATTGATTAATATTTTATAACAAACTCTATGAGTCGTGATAGATGAATTACTGTTGAATATCTTCGTGATACATATTACGTTGTGTTACTAAGAAAAAATCTACATTCGAAGAAATATAAAATATATGAGAAGAGTATACCGATCGGAAGGAATCTAAATTAAAATGCGCGTCTATCTCGCCGGTTCTTACGGAGTTCACAATCATCTTTATGAAAAAGGAAATGTGCTTCACCACTCAAAAGTTTAGGATCACTTATTCTATTCGGAGTGTCTACACATTAATTATCTCATTCAATCTCGGAAAAACAAATATAAATAGCCGAACATTACTTCCTCCTCATAACATGAAAATTATAATAAGAGGATTTAAGGAATTATAGAAGCTTACAGTTTGTCACTGTTCAATGTTAATGTGTTCTTTATTGGATCATTAGTTCCTCACTCCTACTGTATATAGCTTTTAAAGATGAAAAAGATATTAAAAGTGGATTTAGAAGAGTTTACAGTCGACATTAACTAAACTAAATAGGATGGAAATTGTTAATATCATAAATAAGTGAGACTTTCAAGAGAGTATCTTCAGAAAATTATAGAAATCTGACTTCTCTGCTACGGAAATGAATTACTTGTAATTGTAATTACTTGATTATTAATCATTATTGATTGCACAGTAATAAAACTTTGAATTGTAATTTGTAAGAAGTGTTCAGAATTATCGACTAATATTTTAACGCAAGCCTATAAACGAATTATTCTTAAAACTATTCATTATTATTTGTAAACTATCGCATACGATCAATCGGTGTCAGTTATCGAAAAGAATTCATGAATACTCGCGAGACCAAAAAGATAAAATGGTTGCCATAAAAACTCTAATATAAAATTTAATAAAATACGAAAGTTCTAACGCAGACTTTCGAATTTGTTAATTGACGAAATTATCCACTTGTTCTCTGTTGTTTTTTCTTTTTGTTAATAAAAGAAATAGTATAAGCGATTCTTAACTTTCGAGTAACAAATTGATCAGATCGCGGGCAAAGTGGCGAATGAACATAGAGACAGAACCCAGGGCCGAAGTAAAGGGGACACGGGTGAAAATCTGCTAGAACAGAACAAAATATAAAGGTGCAAACCAGATGAAAAGAATTCGATGAAGAGAACGGACCGAGGAAAGAAGAACGAAAGTACGAAAAAAGTATCGCGCGACGAAATGTCTCGACGAGAGTACCAAATTCTAAAATGTATATTTAATAACACCCACTAAACTGCATTATGTTGTAGAGACGTACGATCGTTAATTGATAAGAAGAAACAGCATAGATACTCGAGCACACGGAGACCCAGTCGAAGAAAAAAGAAAGCCCAGAAATATCTACTTATCGTTAGATACGCGCGACGTGTTACATACATATACCAGAGAGGGAAGAAATTTTATTCTACACAGGCTGTCCCAAAAATGTTGTACAGTTTTCTGGGCTTATTTAAAGTAACTTTTCCCTTTGCGAAAATCTTCTCCGCCGCTTCGTTTTCGAGTTATTAGCGAAAAACGTGGATCATTCAGGGCGTGGCTACAGCGAACGGAGTCCGCGTCAGCCAATGCCAGCGTTCAGTGGGCGGGGCGGAGCCGGGACCCGCCTATTTTAGTCGCGCCAAAATCAAACAATAAATAACTTAAGAACAAAGCCTCGGAGAACATTTCTGCAAAGGAAAAACTTTCTTCAAATGACGTCAGGAATCGTCCCTTTCAAGTATAACATTTTCATGACTTACCAAATATTTATTAATCTCTAGAAATTGATTTCGATGATAAAGCAATATTCAAAAGCGCCATCAAACGAATTTGAAACTGTATCTGCGTCATGATTTTCCTGAAATAATTCATACAATTACAATGGTCGAAACTCGTAAGAATTTGTCACTGATAATCACAACGATTTCACGTGTAACGCGTGAAAAATATTTTCTATCTTCTTTGAAATGTTTGCTTTCTTAAATCGCGACGATGCAGAGAACGTTCGCGATCACAAGTGTTCCCAGGAATGTTTTCATTCAAGAGGGGGAATGATACCGAATATATTCGAAACAAATGTTTTTCGTTCCTTCGCTTGAATCTGTTTATACAAATGATGATTTTTTCTACCTCTAACATACATGCACACGAAATCATACATTGTAGATCGATGATTGTCATCTCGAAGTGATTATACACACACACATATACACAAAACTAAATATATATATATATATATATATATATATATATATATGTATATACACATATATGTAATGTATATAATATATATGTATACATACATATATAAAATTAATTATAAATATATAAATACAAATAAGTATATATAAATATATATGTACATGTGTACCCGGTATAAATGTTACACATGTACATGTATATTGTACATATACATTATATATCAGCACTTGGTAGATATAGGTACACCCATAAATTTACCTATACTACCTAGAAGTAAGAGAGGAATCTATTAAAACGCGATCCGACGAAATTTAAAAAAAAAAGAAGAAAGACCGTATAATGTCCATACAGTAGAGAAAAAACGAGCGGAACGAGAATGGACGGTGGTGCAAAGATTACGCAATTATAGGGGACGAACATTATTATACTACAATAGTATAGACTTTTAGATCTGTGAGCGTGTGACTGCGTCAACGAGAGAGAGAGAGAGAGAGAGAGAGAGAGACAGAGAGAAAAAGAGAGAGCGTGAACCGTTCGCGTGAGAGAATGAAAGAGAGAGCATGTGAAACACTGTGGTCTGTATTTTATTGTGGAAGTTCCTGTTCTTCGAGAGTAACCACGAAGAGATCGAATAATAGCGAAGAGGACGAAGAGGAGAAAAATGTAAAAAGAAGAGAGAATTAAGAGAAGACCGGAGGTGTGCCAGAAAAGGACGAAGCTATCGAATCACCGAGATTTCATAGATTCTATCCGAGATCGCCTGGGTGTCTCGATATTTGCCCGATCGATCGGTTCCACCCGTGTGTGCGTGTGTGTGTTTTCCCGTCGAGACACTCGATCGACAGATCGCCTACGATCGCAGCACGAGGACACGATCGAGAACGAATCGAAGGAGAATGCGAGAAAGTGATCTTCCTTCTATAAGTTTAGCGAGGCAAACCAAAAAATAAACAAAAATATATATATATATATAAAACAAACACAGTGGAGAATATTAAAGACGGGCAGATTACGGTACGCCCCTCACCTTACAATTAGCCGTGCGCCATGAGAAAACGTTTTTTGTAATATGTGAATAAAATGCATGGTCGACGAGAACGTATACAAATTATATCAGCTCAATTACCATTTTGATCGTTCCAATCTAAAGCCGATCGTCGTCGTAGACCTCCTCTCATCACCTTAACCCTTTAACGAAACGCACGCACACACACGCACACACACGCACACACACAGACACGCGCACACATACACACATGTAGGGATCCTCGCGACTGTATTGTATATATATACGTGGTTCAAATCGCAAAATTCCATCGAACTGACACTTTAGACGGTAGGTCTGTCCAACTTCTTCGTCGCGAGCCACACGGTCCTCCCACCATCAATCAAGTAGTGTCGACTAAAATGTTTCAGATTTATGATTTTGTGCAATTTTTATTACAATATGTGGTTGGATAAAGAAATTTATCTAATCGATTACCGTGTAGGTTACTTCATAATTTTAATAATTGTAAAATGAAAAATATAAAACCGGTCATTCGACCAGGTAGGTTTAGTGTTAGGCCTTCAACCGTGTGAAATAGTGGAGGAACGTCACCGCCCACCTTAGTAGAAGTGGTGGGGCGAGCCACGAGTTGGACAGGCCCGCCGTAAGGTATCTCGAGACTCACCGAATGCCAGACAAACGTACATTTATTTGATAAAGACATCCATGGAGATCGAAGAGGATGTGCTCGACACTCCTGCTTTCCCGAGCTCGGTTTTTCTTTTCTTTTCATTTCCGACACTCAGGATTTCTAGTTTCCACTGATCCGCGCGCGACGCTGCCGAACGCAGGCGAACGTTTTCAAGAGAAGCATTGATGGACATTCGCAATCGATTCTCCACACTGCGCCCATGGAGTGAGAAGAAATTCACCGAGAGAAGTGAGTGTACATGTGACTCAATGTATAATATACAGAACGACATCTACACACGCCGACGACATAGTGAATCGAATGAGTTCTTGCGGATGAATTAGTTCTCAATTGATACGGTGGAGTGAGATCGCCCGGTCTGCGTTCAACGCCAGATATTATATAATAGAACGTGAACTTGTCGATCACCAAGTTGAAGAATAATTTAGAATAAGTTTAGCAGAACTCTCTCTGAACTGCCATTCAAGAAAATAAGTAGAATATTGAATTTCGTTTCGAGCCGGAACATATTGTGGAAACAATGGCAGAGTGATCCTTCAAGTGGAGAATTATCTTTCGTGTGTCTTTTTGAGAAATTTTTGTGGTCCTCGTCATTTTTATATTATTTTATAATCATTTCAATTCGATGAAAAGTTCTCGGAAGATGATGGTGACCCTAGGCAGTTGAAAAGTAGAGACAAATGTGAAGAACGAAATATTTATCTGCTTCGAAGGATCATCGTACAGCAGACCTGTCCAACTTCTTTTTTCCCCCACTACTTCTGGCGAGGGAACGTCACCGCCCACCTCAGCAGAACGAAGAAGTGAGGGAACAAGCCAAGTGGCTCGCGAGTTGGACAGGCCTCTCGTACAGCGTGACGTATAACACAACTTTTTTATTGGTATCACTGACACTATTTTGCAAGCTTTTTTACAAACAATGGTTCCGGATGATACACATTACGAGAAGTTCATGAAAGAAGTATACATAGTACATATACACTCGCATGTCAAGAATTGAATTTTTATAGTTTTCTGCCGGTACGTTTGTCAGCCCCGAGATGTTCATCGTTTTTTCTAACGGTCTATCTAAACTATTATAGAATAGCGAATAGTTGAATAGTCAGCTATAACAATCAAACTGATTGAATCACCTATGTCAGGCCTGTCCAAGTTCTTCGTCGCGAGTCACACGGTCAGACCGTTCCTCCACTGCTTCAACCTTGTGTAGCCATTTACTGCATTTCTTTCAACAGTTTGTTAACGTACCTCTAAAGATATTACAAAATTTCTCCGTGTGTCCATTCTTCGTACGCTAATATATGAATTTACAGTGTTAAAATGAGAATTCGTGTCAACTTGTTAAACACTAAAGGTTTCAAATACATCTATACATTTTGATTGGCTACGTGTGAAGTGGTGGGGAAACGTCACCGCCCACCGGAGTGAAGAAGTGGGAGAACGAGCCACGAGTTGGACAGGCTCGACCTATGCCACCATCGCACCCTACCAATTGAGGGTTGATTTCGTTCCGTGTCAATTCATCGTGTACGCTTCGCTTCGCTGTTGTCCACTGCAACTTTCTGTTTCTTTCTCGCATCCGGCGAGCACGATTCGGGAGGCATGGATCCATTGTAAATAAACAGAGGGAAAAAACGAAAAATCCGATAAAAGTGACTGAGAAGAAAATTAACTAAGAGAATAGTACGGTTGAGCGGGGGCAAAAAAAGATGATATTATGTAGAACGGGAAAGACTGCGCGCGAATGGTACCGAACACAAACAAATAGAAGCGAAAGAAGTGCGTGAAAGCGTGTGAGTGGGTATTTAAGTTTAATCTTAATAAAAAATTCGTTTAAGTCGGAATTTGAGAATTGCTCGCGTCGACTGCCGAGAAAAAGACGTATATAAACAACCGGGACGTAAAGCGTGTGCTCGCGCACTCGTGTCGCGCTTAGTTAACAAATTCGAACGAGATTCAAGATAAACAAACAAAAAAAAGAGAAAGAAAGAAGAAGAGAAAAAGATAAAGAGGGTAGAGAAAACGGACTCGTGACATGGAAATAATGAAGTAAATAAAAAAAAACAAAGGCTCTCCTAGTTACTTGCTCATTGAAATAATATTCTAAATAAACGTTCGTAACGGAACAGAAGTCTAGATACGCATCAGTATAATGAGAAAAATAATTTTACGTACAAATAAGTAAGGATCGCGCGCACGTGGACGCAGACGCGCGCACGCGCGGCCAGCCATTTTACGATGATCCATATTCCATATCGATCGACCCGAACACACACACACGGCAACGCGATGATGCTTGATATAATATATTAAACTGTCGCGGCGGAGTCGAGGAACAAGAATTTTACCGACGACCTACCGAGGCGACAGATATTGTTACCAGAAACAAATAGATTGGAAACTGAAACAGATCAGATCCTCCTTCACCCTACTTGTCCCTTTAATTTTTCTAGACACTCGGTGCTATTGGACGCCGGAAGAGGTTCCCGCGGATTCCACGTGCTATGTGTTCCCCTTGAAGCGATGTGATATTATTCGTTTGTCGAACTTTTTACGAGAACTGACCGGAGGCCGAAGTCGCTTTCTTGCCGTGCCTTTTATTCACCTACGTTAGAGTAGGTATCGCAGCTACACGAGGAGTCGCCAGATGAGGGGAAGCTCCCCCCACTCTCTCTCTCTCCGCCAGTACCGGGTTAGTCACGTGACTGGAGCGTAGGGGATTATCTGTGGTTAGGTTAGGTTAGGTTGTCGCATATCACAATTTCTAACAATTTGAGTTTATACATTAATTCAGTTGTATAGGATTTATGTATTTAACATAAAAAAAGCCATGGAAACAAATTCGAAAGACTCAAAGAAACTGTGCAATTTAACCAATGTCCTATGTCAAAGCATTTAGTGATCCCAACTTTAACCCCTTGCAGTACCATTTTCTTTACAGTTACAGTTACAGTAATCAAACGTCTTTATCTCCACAAATGTCGAAGGAGGGAGAAGAAAATTTATATTGTACACAATTATAATATATACAATATATAATTAATTTGTAATTTGTAAAAGTTATATTGTAATTTGTAAAAAATTACAATATATACAATTATAATATATTATAACATATTGTATACAATACACATACAATTAATTTGTTGCTTAAATGTTGATTGCAAACGAATCAAAATTTATTTCATGTAAAAATGGACACACAACATTCGTGTTTGTTTAGACGTTGTTAAAATCTTCATGACGAGTCTGACTCGTTAAATTACGGCAAGAGATTAAACGGCAGTATCTCGATGGTGAAAGTATGTGAGTTTAGGGGAATAGCCACGTGGAAGGGGAAGGTAGAGCGGGGACACTTAATCTGGCGACTACGGCTACACGAGCACGTTCACTACGTAGATCTCAATCTATATATGTACTCGTAATAATTTCACATTCGGTTGTCCTAGGAATAGAATCTTCTTCGGGAACGATAGAACCGCGTTGTACTCTGAAATTTTAATCTAACACGAGGATCTTTATGCAAAATAAAACTTGTCTGCATCGATTGCAAGAAATAGAAATCAAATTGGATGTTAACCCTTCACTGCATGGTTTTTTCTTAATTGGGATGAAAAGATTGAAATAAGGTCAGTTTTTTGGGTTTTATTTAAGGGAAAAATATTTGTAAAAAATTAAGACAACATTTTCAGAAAAATGAACATTATTGAGAATAGTAAAAAAATACATTCTTAATTTTATATAGCAGATCTGTTAACTGTATCAAATATGATATAAGGGAAAAATATTTTGAAAAAATTGAAACAACATTTTCAGAATAATGAACATCATTTAGAATAGTAAAAAAATACATTTGTAGTTTACTATGTACCAGATCTGTTAACTGTATTAGATATGATACACTATGCAGTGAAGGATTAATACTTTCCTTAATGATTTTAAGAGTTAATGATTAAGAGAAAATCTTGCAACAATTTTGACTATCATCTTCTCAATTTTCCTATAAATGCATAAAAGTCTGCAGTCTAACGAGAACACAAATTTCCAACTCTTAGACCATCTTCAAAAAATGCAAACACTGAGTAACAATTAAATGAACATTCCAACGATGTTATTGTTGTTAGATCATTTTTCTGGAACACGGAAAGATCGCATGAACTTTTTCCGGCGTTTAATGAAAAAGACATAGTGGGGCCTCTTGTTTAATTGGATCGCAGGTAAGACAAGGATAATTAAAACTCCATCGAAAAAATCGAAATTACATGTTTTTTCTGTTAAATTTATTTGAAACGCAATTTCAATTAAATAAATGAACGAATACATATACGAATACACACACACATATATATATATATGTATATATATATGTATGTGTGTATGTATATATGAAGCATATATAAACGAATAAATATATATATGTTCTGACCTTGGATCTCGGTAAAGTCTGAAAAGTGAATGTTAATGTTTCGACCAATTCGAAATCTTGAGCACACCGTCTCTCCGCGAGATTCGAACGAAAGATCTAGTAGTCGTAGATTCTAATTTCAATTACCATTTATTTGGGAAAACTGAGAATTATTTTTGTATCCTGTACATAATTCAGCATAATTACGATAGCGTAACATTTTCGTTGCACATAGAGTTGTGCAACATCAACCAAGAGATATTACGATAAGCATTTAGTTTTTGTTTTCACGTCGTGGCGACATGTTGTTCGTGTATCATCGCAGCCGAGAGGAGTAGTAGTAATTATTGCTTGACTTATCGCTGCGAAACGTATTAATTTGAAGTAATATACATACCTAATAGAAATAATAGCGGAACTCTCCGATACTCGGGATAAGTAGTGCAGCAACGATCAAACCCCAATTAATCGAGGTCCCATATCGAGAGCGATAAGATCGAGTTACGTTTCTTGAAAATTGTACAATCACTCGTGTTCCCGGGGTTCAGAATGATCGCGGGTAATTTCGCGTCGATTACCGTACTTCCGTGAGTATACGAAGCGGAGTTGAAAATGGCGCGATGGCGTGCGTGTGCCTGCTCGGCCGCGTGCGTTCACGATGGAACACGATTTCTATAATATTTAAGCTCGATCACTGTGAGCCGTACAATTTACAGTGAGCATGTATAGCCTGTGAAGAATTACAAGCTTGTAAACCGACGGTACATCACTATCGTTAATGGCGACGAATATGGATACACACATTGTTACGTGAACGAGTATAAAAGAATCGTTGCATCGTGTCGTAGCATGATCAATTCACCTAAATGAAAACTATTACTACGTGATAACGCCATTATTATGTAAAAGTTTTTATTGTGTGAGTAAAATTATGTTCTGGACGATAAACCGTGTATATTGTAAATAATAAATCTCGTCCTTTTCTTCGTGCATCGAATACGTTACCGATTAGACAGTGTCCTATCATGCGCGATTCAATCGAACATTTTTATTATTCTTTCTCTTCTGTTTTATTCGTTTATTTTCAATCCAACCAGCACGA
>CM052344.1:6807238-6828698 GCA_028455595.1 Lasioglossum vierecki | reverse complement strand
AGATACCAACAGTCACTCATTGGTGCAATATGACTGCGTGACAGTTTGCCTTCTCACCGACGAGAATCTCCTCAGTAGCCTTCTGTACCGACGAGATTATGTCGATGGCTTTCTAGAATACATTCTAGAGGGCGTAAGAAGACATCAAATTATTCGAGAGACACGATCTCCCATAAGGCTGGCAGTATCTCGTCGGTGGACTGGTAAATTTGACGAAAAGTTTGAACGTATTGCCGATATATGGCGCTGCATGTACGTTTATCATTTGCACGATCTCTTATAGAGATCGATTTGAATAGCTCAAATTAAAGCTGGAAAATGTACCTGCCGACATTTCGGTTTAAGAAAGAACATGTTGAATAGATACAGCATTTGGCTGGCTACGGATTACGCAAACACTTTACTGCCCCTGAAGCTATGCAATTTAATACTACAACTTTTACAAAATAAAACTAGATTTCACGGTAATAAAGTATGTGTAATTCATTGTATTGTCTATAATAAATTACATGATAGTAGAGCATATTTTCATTAAAGTAAGACAGAGTTGTGCAGAATTACAATTGAATTACTCCAGAATTATAATTACAAAGTAATTCAATTATGTTGTAATTTATAATTCAGATCTTTAGTCAATTAAATTACAATGTAATTCGTAATTGCAATGGAGTACAATTATAAAATACATTGTTTTCATGTATTGTATTGTATTGTACTTCAAGTGTACTGTATTTCAATTATACTGTAATTCAATTACAAATTGCATTTCAATTGCAAATCTGATTGAAATACTTAGTAATTGAATTACGTTGTATTTGAATTATATAGTAATTCATTTACGTTGTATTTGAATTATATAGTAATTCATTTACAACGTAATTGAATTACTATTAATTGAAATTCAATGTAATTCAACTACGTAATTGAATTACAATGTAATTGAAATACAATGTAATTCAACTACGTAATTGAATTACAATGTAATTGAATTAGCACAACTCTGAAGTAAGATAAATAAAATAATAATTTCTTAAAAATAATTTCGAACGTAAAATATATGGTACATACCGAGCCGCCAAATAAATATGTATTGCTTTATCGGACGACGCGTGCGCGGGGCTATTTGAAATCCAAACCCTAAGCGATCCAGGGTAGTTTTGTTTCAGTTCCAACACAGTGAACTGTGTTGAAATTGCTGTGTCGCCGATACGTTTCCTAAAAAAATGTAGTTTTTGAATAAGTGCTATTAAAAACTATTATTTTTCTATCGTTAGAATTATTATCAAAAGAAGACGTTTCTTTATCGATAAACCGAGTGTTGTGGAACACAGGGGGAAATTGTTTTTTATAAAACAGTGTAGTTCAACAATGGCAAAATTTTTAGCGACCATCAAGGCGATCATCACGCGATTGGTTTTCGCATCTCACGGTTTTATAGCCATTTGGCAAGTGACTACTTTTAAAAAGAACCCTCTTTTCTGGTATCTCAGCTGCCCGATCCTGCTGCTGTTCCTCGAAGGCATTTTCACACTCACTATAAAAGAGAACCAAGAATGGAAGTGGTAAATAAAAAATATTTTTTTGTTCCTCTAAACAGAGCAAAATAATTACAAAAGGGATGTACATAATTTAAAATATAAGAAGTTATTAAATTGCAAATTTTTCGAATATTTTTTCGAAGTATCATCTAAGAGTATAAATAAGAATTTAACAAAATGAACGATGGGGATTTTATATCTGAACAGAGAAAAAGAATTAAAAAAGGATGTGCATAATTTAAAATATAATAAGAAAGTTCTATAAACGAATAGGAAAGGTAAATGTTACTTAAAATACCAGAAAGACATGCTTAAAAATTCTTATGGATAAAGTTATTAAATTGCAAATTTGTTTCTAATATTTCTTGGAAGTATCGTGTACGAGTATAAATAAGAATTGAACAAAATAAATGATGGGCTCGACAAACATGTAGGAGGGTCGACAGAGTAAAACAAGCCTACTTTCCCGAGCAAGGAAGGGTGTGTTGTTGTGGGACCATTTCGGTTTGACAGTCGGAAATTGGAGCATTAGTGACGGGAGTGGGACGAGACACAATCCACTATCACTCTCAAACATAGAAAAGGCTACGTGTAACAGTGACCTCTTTCTCTAATATCCTTTTCCATTCAAATCGTGTGATCGATTCGACCGAGGATTCAGCAGAAATCCTGCACGAGCTTCTTGGAGAAAATTAATGCTATTCGATATTAATCTTGCCAATTGACTAGCGGCCACGAACCTTGCAGACATTTTAAAAAATGAATACATCTTCAAAATAATCCACTTAACGATATACACCACTATCTCCTTAAAAAGACCTGAAGTTGTAAAATAATTAAATCTGGTAGGACAAATTTAAAATAGTAGCAGGATGAAAAGAATTCGAGGATATCAGCATAAAATTTTCAATCTTTTGAAATTGTTGATGAAAGAAAAAAAATTCTAAGCGACTTCTATGTCTTGCAATACTTCTTCCATTGAATACAGGTTCTGTCCGTCCGTATTCCTGTATCTCAGCAGTGTAGTGCCAGCAATATGGCTCTTGGAATTGGACAAGGTCGACAGAAGACTAAAAGCCTTTGAATCCAACGTGAACATATCCGAGAACCTGGATCTAACCAACCTGGCTGCAGAGGATCTGAAGCACCTGGAGAAGGCGTTGGGTGTGAGTGGATCTCCTAATTCTACAAACAGAAAATCCACAGAAACATTTCAAAAACTAACTCTAACTAATTATTCAGGTGAACATAAATCTGCCAGACATCCAAATATCCACAGAAACGTGGGTCACTCTGATAGAGCAGTTCTTGATGCTTGTCCTGATTATCGGAAGATGGATGCTGCCAAAGGGTGACCTGACACGTGATCAACTCAGTCAATTATTACTAGTTTACATAGGAACAGCTGCAGACATCATAGAGTTCTTCGACTCCTTCAAGGAGGACAGGATAGCACGTGAACCTGTGTTAGTATACCTAACGTTGGGAATATGGGCATGGTCCTTGATGCAGTTCACTGTTGTCTTGACTGCCACCAAGTCCAGGAAGTCCAGGCTGTCTTCAGGGAATGCTGTGAAGAAAAGGGTGCACAGTGAGACCAGCTGTTGCAGCATCGACGTCTGGGGAATCGCTTTGAACATGCTTCTTCAGGTAGTCTCCGTTTAACCATCTTTCATTCTTACCATTTAGAAATGTCTGTTATTGCTATTGTAATTTCAGGATGGTCCTTTCCTGGCATTCAGGCTGATCCTCATCATCCACTACCGTATCGTCAGCTACATGAACATCTTCTTCACTTGCAAAAACACTTTGGTGATACTTCTGCAGCTGTACAGGCTCTACGTGGTACAGACAGAGAGCAAAAGTAAGCAGAAGAAGAAGCCTGTCGTGAGTAATATTAGCATCATATCGAGAGGAGACATATATAGAGATGTTAGGGGCAAAAGGGTCTGCGAAGACAGAAAAAGGAAGAGAAGGAGGGATGTGGAGGCTAATTACTCGGAGAGCGAAGAAACCACTGAAGAGACAGATAAATTCGAGTCCTCTCCTAGGAGCATAGGCCACTCCAAAAGGTACTGCATGATTGTTTTAATCTTTAAGTCAATAACCAAAATGTTTACCTACTTTCTACACATTCTCCTCTCTTCGAATTGAATAGGAAGACCAGACAAGATACTGGCTACTCCACATCGAGTTCTCGCAACTCTGCAAAGCGCAACAAGTCCCAAAGGAATGAGCACAAAAGAAGATCTGCGCACAGAGACGAGTCCAAGCATGAAGTTTCATCTGATGATGAGAGACACAAGAGGAGAACTGAGAGAAAGTCATCTGAGAAGAGCGATAGAAAAAATTCTGAAGGAGTCAGGTCAAAGAGCAAGAACGATGATTCCAGTAAGAGTTCTAGCAAGAGTAGGAAGTGCAAGGAGAACAGCGAGGACCAGTCCACAACTGAAGAAATGGCTGGGAAGACTGTCAGCGAAGAAAGCGAATCTGAATCTGAAAAAAGGAGGTAAATTTGCCATTAAACGCAGTGTAAAATTTACATATTAATTTTATTAATTTTACCAATAGAAAAATAAAACGTTACATAACGTTAATAAAAATGTGACAACAGTAAAAGTTATATGAATATATTTCTCGCGTCTCCACAGGCACACCCATCGAAAGCGAAGACAGAACAGAGACTGACAACGAAGTCTCGGTGTAGCTGCTCTACTGTGCATCTATTCCGCGATTGTGGTTGTCAGCATGTTGTTCATACACGCAGCAATAAACGACGGCTTGGTCTTGATCACAATTCTGGAAGGATGATTTCACACTAACACGAGCAAATTTACTTTCTTTATGTTCGATACAAGTGCCTACTTGTCTGAAAAATGTATTCGAAGTACAAAGACGTGTGTATATTTAAGAGCACAATAATGTTGTAATATTATTTCTATGTCTTGTTTAAACGAATTCCAAATACATCGAATAAAGACGATAATCTCTCTAATGAAACAAAATAAATGTATATTAATTAATACTATTTTAATAGAACTACTCTATTTCTTAAACAAATTAAATTATTGCATACATTTGTACTATGATTCTGTTCTGACATCCTATCAAATAAAGAAATTAAGACAATCTTTTTCAACTTCCTCAAATACGATAATTAAAGAGGTATATAGGATTCAAAACAATCCTTTGGCTTTGGTAGAGTTACTGGATCATTAGGAATTAGCGAGTGCTGCAACATACTTCATAAAAATCCTCAACTCGTATACAATTGAAGACTAAAACAAAGTTGCTCAGAGAGCCACATTCTTGCAGGTCTCCAGCCACTGTATGCTCTGAGCAGCGTCTAAACTATCGATATAGTATGCTAGATCATCCTGATGTGTCCCAGTAGCAGCACAATACAGCACAGCTGTATTCTCCAATAGTTCTTGCAAAGATTGAGTCTTTATTGTCGACGCATTCACCACAATCATCTGATTATTTTCTTTCTTCTCCAGCTTAGTACTTTGAGACAGTTCTAGATATTTGAAATTCTCAGTGTGTCTTTCTGGCGCAGGATCTACGGCTGTATGATCAATCTTGAATATCGACTGTCTATTTGAAACAGCTACAGTTTTCCTTTCATTTGAACTGCTCTTCATGTCTTTCAATTTCTCCACGGTCAAATGAAATCGCCGCCATTTTCCTTGTGGGAACTTTATGTTCATGTTCCTCATCAAGGAACTATCCTGAACAGATTGCTTCAAGCTATTATTCTCTTTATTCGACACCCCCTTCATCCGAATGTTTTTCAAATTTGCATAGAATCCCTGGTTCTCGATGGCTGGCTTCTTCGTAGTGCTCTTATTATACTCTGACAAGATTTTAGCTATCTCTGATGCATCGCTAGCACACCAAGTCTTGTTCAGATCATCGGACATTACCTTGGCATTGACTTCTTTGGTAGTCGTTTCGTAAGACAGCTTGTTCTCGCTAGTATTCGGTTCTTTCGGTGTTAGGACCCTGTTCTGTTGCGAGTTATCGAGGAGATACTTCGTCACAGTGAACTCAACCTTGTTCCCACGTTTTACGGGAGGCTGTTTCAAAATCATCTTCGAACTCTCTGGCAATTCATCGCAGGGAATCGCGTTTTTGAACACTGAAGGTATATCAAACAAAGTTTCGTTACTGTCATCCAGCTTTATCAAGTTCATGTTGCTAGGCAACGGTCTCAAGATCTGAGCATCTTTCACTTCCGAAGTGTTGACAAGGACTAGAGGGTTATTGGAAGAGCGCATCAGGTGTCCACTCTGAAGAGTTCTATGAGTGGTAAAGACAGCAGACTTCTGAGAATTTGCGACGTACACCTTCTGCGGTGGAAACAGTCGCGGTTTCGTCACTTGATTCAAGTTCTTGGCACTCTGGGGCATCACAGTCGCGGAGTAGCTGTTCGGTAGCTTGTTCATGTCTATCAGTTTCTGCAAGCTTTCCCGGTTACTGGCTGACGACTTGGATTTCACATTAGATTCCACGATATTTCTTGTTGAAGATGGCTTTTCTGGCTCTTTCATAGTTTTCGGCGACTTGTTCTCGGTTAATTTGTTTAACTTTCCCTCGACATTGGTCTTATAACTGGGAGTCATCACTTGCGAACAGTAGCCCAGGACACAGTGGAAACTCTCGTGCATACAGGTCTTGAAAGACTTTGGTTTCTTACATGTATCAGGTGAATTCTCATCTTTTAACGTTAACTTTTCAGCCATTTTCGTTTTCTTGTTTTGTTCCTTCTCGCTAGAGGAAGGTAGGAAATCACAGCGAGGATCTACAGAGACCACTTCTATCTCAGGAGAATCGACTATCTCATAATAACCCAGACCATCCAAGCTGGAATAGTAACGACCCAAATATTCTGCAGCTAACCCGACCTAAAAAACAGGAGGATTAACAAATGATGCTCTTTATGTTCTGTAAAATTGAAAATCTTACCTGAGGATGAAAGACCGGTCTCTCGTGCATACCATGCACTGGCCACTCTTTCCATTCCAGTTCGTCTCTCACTGTAGGCGGTTGATAAGTAGCTCCTACATTGTACATCTTTCTTGTGATGGACCTTGTGTTCATGTATGGCATCGTGGAGGACTTTCCTCGCTTTGCAGGCCCAAAATTGAAGAACGTCTCCTTCTTTGCTGAAATTAATTGCTGTCTGTGTCTGGGAAATCCTTTGTCTGGATCATTCTTCGTTCCACGTATCGGATTCCTACGAATTTCTCTGGTCCCACGGCTGCAAAAGATTTTTATTAAAGTAGAAATTCTGATATTTCAGGTTCTGAGTCTATTAACTTCCTTAACACTTTCACAACCACATGTTTGTGCAGTGAAACGTCGCCAGTGGCTGGCAATATTTTGAAAGAAAAAACTTTACGTAAATTCATGAAACAATTAACATTATTATTATAAATCAATAATCAACATTATTATACAACAATATTTTCCCTTTGTGTGATAATTATTGAAACGTACAAATATAAAACAAAATTCATGACTGGCCTGCCCACGACACCACATTGGTGTCAGCATTTGCGAAAGTGTTAAGGGGATAGACTCATTTCCAGGATTACAAGGGTGATAACGCAAAGACAGGGTTTTCAGTAGTCAAAAGCACTAGATAAAATATCAATCTAGATCACTGTCTCCCTCAAGAGTCTTATTTTTACATGAAAAAGGCGTAATACCCCAGAGCACAAGTGATGTAAACATTTGTACTTTCTGATGTTCATAAAATTTCTTACGTTCTTCTGGTAGCTCGATGAACGCGTCTAACTTTCGTTGGCGCACCGAAAGTGGATCCTCCGCTGCTGGTTTCCGTGGAGTCCTTCACATAATCGCTATCGTCCTTGTATTTTCGCTCCTGTTTGTACGCAAACGTTGCTGCAGATACTTTCTGCGGTATTTCGATCCCTTTGTAGTGAACAGTCTCCGAGGACAACGGGTCCGAGTCTAATCGCTTCCGGAGCGTCATTTTCTTATCATTATCGATCTCGGTGACTCGATGATAATTCTGCAAGCGGTGTTTCATCAGACCCGATTTGTTAGGTTGCTTGTGTGCCAGTGCTCTGTCATTTTCTCTCCCTATCACTGCAATCACGCTCACATCATCGTCCTCCCTGTGCTGTATCAAATTTATCCTTGAATTGTCCATTGGATTGTTGGCAGCCGAACATCCGGTTATGACGTCGCTGAAGAATTTATTCCTACACCAAGGATCGCACGGGATTCGTCGTGCTCGATGGACGAAATAATTGTGTATTGATGATTGATTGTAAGTCTTAATGTATTAATTTTAATTGAGTTGGTTATAGATGTTGGCTACACGTGATCGTGTTGTGGGTTAGATTTACGTGTTTTTGTTTCGCACGGCTGAACATGAATGGCGGTGTCATCTATCGATTTTTTCTTCGATCACACCACCGTTGCATTGTTTTGGGAGAACTGCACCTTGCACCAATTGCAGTTGGTGAAATAATAGATAATTCTACCTGAACTAAATTTTAGATAATTTTACTAAAGTGATTGAACTTGACTATAAATTGCAGAGACGCATTTGTTTAGGTTTTAATCGACGACTGAACAGCAATGAATGCTTTCTCAATCTGCGAAGAAAGATTTTAAGTAAAACAATTGTAATACTGAACAATGTAATAGACAATAAGTCAAGTATATAAATAGGAAACAAATAGTAGACGATTAGAATTATATTACCAAATTAAAGATAAGGAATACCATGTGCGAATTAATAAATGTCCAATTCGTACATCACAGGGATAAGAAAAACTACTTTCTCAATCCGTGAAGAAAGATTTTAAGTAAAACAATTGTAATACTGAACAATGTAATAGACAATAAGTCAAGTATATAAATAGGAAACAAATAGTAGACGGTTAGAATTATACTACCAAATTAAAGATAAGGAGTACCATGTGCGAATTAATAAATGTCTAATTCGTACATCACAGGGATAAGAGAAAAAGGGATGATTACTGGATACGATGCACAACTCGACGGAGTTATTGCTGCTCGCGAGCGCTCATTTTTATTCCAAACAAAATACTAAAACTAGAATGGCTATCCGTTCGTACACGCGAGTATTGCAGTTAGTATGTATAGAAATACGAAATATAATATACAATTATCATCGCACGTATTGCACGTAGACGACTAGAACCGAAAAAATGTACAACATTCATATGTAAAGTAAAATGTCCTTTGGCACTCTCTATTCCAGCGTTGGGATTTATTTACAAAGAAAAGGAGAAAGTCTCTTCAATTCATGTTGTCCGTGGTTAGGGCGAGGGTGGTTAACACTGATCGTCTGTTGGGGTTCACCCCGAGGTTCTCCCAATTTATCCACGACAATCGTGCCGTCAGATCTGCGAAAAAACAACAACAATCGATCCAAAGGATTCCAAAAGAGTACGACAAATTTTTCATTCAAATATCATTTATCAATTCCGAAGCTTGAAATTATTTTCACATGCTATCTGAAGTATCGGAGTTGTGCTAACTCAATTACATTGTAATTCAATTACGTAGTTGAATTAAATTGTATTTCAATTACGTAGTTGAATTACATTGTATTTCAATTAATATTAATTCAATTACGTCTTAAATGAATTACTATATAATTTAAATACAACGTAATTCAATTACTAAGTATTTCAATCAGATTTGTAATTGAAATACAATATAATTGAACCACAAAGTAATTGAAATACAATGTAATTGAATTACAGTATAATTGAAATACAATACAATATAATACAATACATGAAAACAATGTATTTTAATTACATTGTAATTACATTGTAATTTAATTGACTAAAGATCTGAATTATAAATTACAATATAATTGAATTACAATTTAATTCAATTACAATGTATTTTATAATTGTGCTCCATTGCAATTGGGAATTACATTGTACTTTAATTGACTGAAGATCTGAATTATAAATTACAACATAATTGAATTACAATTTAATTCAATTACAATGTATTTTATAATTGTGCTCCATTGCAATTACGAATTACATTGTAATTTAATTGACTGAAGATTTGAATTATGAATTACAATATAATTGAATTACAATTCAATTCAATTACAATGTATTTTATAATTGTGCTCCATTGCAATTACGAATTACATTGTAATTTAATTGACTGAAGATCTGAATTATAAATTACAATATAATTGAATTACAATTTAATTCAATTAGTTTATAATTATAATTCTGGAGTAATTCAATTGTAATTCTGCACAACTCTGCCGATTGATCAACGAAATCACGTATACGAGACACCGGCCGTTGTTGAACGGGATTGGTTAAGATTACAGGTGATCGAACACCTGTCTACCGACCACTCGTGTTCCATTCAGCACGTTCCCCGTTGATCTCTCCTCTAAGGCACCTCTCGACGTATGTCAGCGGATCGAGCCTCGCTGCCAACACTTCTCGCAGTAGAGCAATGTACGCTATAGCCAGACGCAGGGTGTCGATCTTTGACAGTCTCTTCTCGTATGGGAACGTTGGTACATGGACTCGTAGTTCGTCGAAAGCCGAGTTGATGCTGCTAAAAACCGTAATCAAACTGACAATCCGTTTACTCGTTTAGAGGATAATCTTGCTCCCGTCGATTCATTCCTAATACTAATCCTGGTGAAACATACTTGTGACTGCTGAACATAAAATAAGACAAGAATGAAATACGGATCGTGAGACCGAAAAGTATCGCTGTCGCCACACAGTGGGCTGGATCGAAAATTTTAGTGACATTTTAGTATAACTTTTGAAGCATTAAAAATATCAGAGTGCGTTTTACATAGAAAAATATTAAAAAATTCTATCTTTTTAATAACGAAAAATTTTTTTTAATTGATTGAGAAATAATTTTATATATAATTAATAATTATATATAAAAATAATATTAAATAATAATTTTATAATATTTTATTTATTATTAATAAATATATTTTATGTTATTTCACGCATGCGAAATAACCTGACATTACTAACTTTAAACGTTAATAACTCAGAGAGGTGGACGAAGGTAGACGAGATTTTTACACATCATGTAAAGTAAAGTGTCCTGAACACATTGTGATTTGTCAGAACGCGGGTTCTAACAGATATAAAAAAAATATTGCTTGTTAATTGTAAAATTTTTGACATTTTTCTGTCCTACATTGAACATTAAATTTTTAATACATTGCATATAATAATTGTATTCTCTTTACTATAGAAAAAACGGGGCTGAAAATATATATATATTTCTGTCACAGTTGTAAATCGAGGATCGGATTTTCGGATCAAAACTTTAATGTATACAGAAGTCAATTTTTCTTTAGATGTATAGTAAATACGGGCCAAATTGTATCTTGTTTAGTGTCATTTTAATAAAAAAAAATGTGGCAAATGTATTAGTACATTAAAAATAAGGAAAATATAAAGAAATTTCATTCTCTCGCTATCTATGTCACAGAACCGTGAATCGGCTTAAATCGCGACATTACTGTTGAATGGTAACTAAAATAATTGTCAGTGGTATGTTAAGAATAATTTCTCACCTCAGCATACGTTTTCTTTCCCTTATGTTAGCAGCGTGTCGTTGGATTCTGTAGGGGCTGCCATTTGGGTAGTAACCCTCCTCGACACCATTTATTTCTGTGTCGTTGTGATCTGTGCAAGGAATGTTACAATTTCGAATTAACAAGCTGTCACCGCTAAAAGAAATTCTCTCCGAATCTTTATGTCAATTAATTACTACTGTGATTACCAGGCGTGGAGACAGGCATGTGATAATGTAAAGGCGAGTGGGTGTGCGAGGAAGTGTGTGGAACATGCTGAGTGGATCTTCCGGCATAAACGCACGAGGGTAGCTCTGCTAAATCCTCTTCGCTGATGTCGCTGGTTGGGCCCACATAGTACTGTGTACTGCAAACATAATGGAGAATCGTGTTTCTTGTTCGAATAACTTTAACAAGCTAAAAACAATGTACATATTAATATTTCGAAATATATATTTCTAAAAATAGAATCATCAAGAAATGGACCTTTCAAGCTTCATAATAAGAATAGCTTGAGAGCAGTGTAATTTTCTGCTTTTTAAATGTCATTTTTGGGTAAGGTTCAAGTGGTGCCTGGGTCTACATTGACCCTGAGCATTGAAATCAATCTACATATTGATATTTCGAAATATATATTTATAAAAATAGTATCATCAAGAAATGGACCTTTCGAGCTTCATAATAAGAATAGCTTGATAGAAGTGTAATTTTCTGCTTTTTAAATGTCATTTTTGGGTAAGGTTCAAGTGGTGCCTGGGTCTACTTTGACCCTGAGCATTGAAATCAATCTACATATTGATATTTCGAAATATATATTTCTAAAAATAGAATCATCAAGAAATGGACCTTTCAAGCTTCATAATAAGAGTAGCTTGAGAGAAGTGTAATTTTCTGCTTTTTAAATGTCATTTTTGGGTAAGGTTCAAGTGGTGCCTGGGTCTACTTTGACCCTGAGCGTTGAAATCAATGCTGAAGCTACTAGAAAACAAGACAGCCACTAGACAGTGTGTAAATAGAAAATACATATTAAATATAAAATAGATAGAGAGTAGCATAGAATTAGTAGAAAATGTTTAAAGTCAGACACTTATTACACTTGTTACACTTTAGAGTCCAGATTCCATCAAGAAACGTCTTCTCACCTGGTGCAGGCCACGGAAGAATCGGCAGGCCTAGCGTTCGCAGCCACTCTGTGCCTCATCCTCTGCCCCCTGTCCTCGTAGTCATAATTAGAGTGACTCGCCATGCCTTCCCCTCCTCTTCACCAGCTCATTAATCACTTCACTGATCTCGGATCCCGTTCGAACCAATCCAGGAGTCAACGTCTACCTTGCCAGGCTCTGGTACACTTAATCGTCAACTCGTTATCCCCTAATCCTTTCTCGTTTATCAGTGTAGCCTCTAGATCACTTCGCGGGGGTGGAAAACGAGGATCGACGGTGCGTGCAGGTTTCAGACTATCGTCCGTGTCCCTGGGGAGGCTGGTTTATATAGCGAACGCAGCCACAGCGCGAAGGGGATGATCGATACCACCCCTGGGCGGAGATTCTGTCCAATCGCGATGGTTCCCAGTCTCGAACTTTCACCCGATTGGCGTACCGGTTAATAGCGGGTGCTTTATGTCCCGAAAGTTCTGCGGTTCATTGTTACTGCCCGACTGAAATTTTATTTCCATCGTTTCCCGCCACCCCCGCACTACCAGCCACCATCTACGGGGGGTGAAATTGTCCGGCGGGGGTGGAGGAGTTTCAATTTGTCGGCGATGGATCAACCGGAGACGCAGTCTTCTCAAAAGATTTCTTAAAATCTGACAGATTCCTCGAGGAATTTTCAATTTCTTCTTGCTTCGACTATAAGCCATCCCCTAATGCGTCCAAGCGTTTTGTCGGGACCAGGATAAAATTCAATTTTCCAAGCGCAGTATCGGTGATATTTAACCCGTTAAGTGAACTATTAACTAACAGCTGCTGCGACTCCACTCGAATTCGTACTAAGAATTGTATCCAATTATTTCTAGCTACGAAACGGTTTTTACACGAATTTTTAGGAATTTCTCTCAGAAATACTATTGGATGTTTTCGCACACATGTTTAATGGTACTTGAAATAAACATGTGATTCTTTTCAAGTAAAAATAATCAGTATCATGTCGGTTATACATTTTTTCATAGAATGAGTTTTGATAAATATTCCGGTCTTTCCACTATTCAGTATAAATCTTAATAACGTTACAATAATATATACTGTATACTTATTTTATGAAAAAATGTATAATATAATGAATTTTGATAAATATTCCGGTCTTTCCACTATTCAGCATAAATCTTAATAACGTTACAATAATATGTACTGTATACTTATTTTATGAAAAAATGTTATAAAAAATGTATAATATAATGAGTTTCGATAAATATCCCGGTCTTTCCACTATTCAGTACAAATCTTAATAACGTTACAATAATATATACTGTATACTTATTTTATGAAAAAATGTTATAAAAAATGTATAATATAATGAGTTTTGATAAATATTCCGGTCTTTCCACAATCAGTATAAATGTTAATAACATTACAATAATATATACTGTATACTTCGAAAAGTCTAAAGAATAATTCCACGCAAGAATTATATCATGTGAGCTTTCCTTCAACATTTTTCACAGAGGGAAGAGCACTCGACACCTATAAATGTCTACTAATTGAAATTGCCTTCTGAAAAAGTTCGAAGCTAAACGATTCCAAGATCAGGCTCAATTCGTCCCTGTATTCGACTTCTAAAATAGTCCAAACCCCTGGCGTTCGACTTTCCACGTCCACCCTGTGCTTCGAAAAACTAACAAGCTCACTTAAAAAGCCCTCGATCACCGATCGTATCTCGTTCAATCTGGTCCAGGTCGGATACCATCGAAATATGCAAATTGCTCGTGAAACCGAGGCCGTGTTCGTACACGAGGGCGTGTTCTCGTAGGTTCGCGAGGGGGGCTAATCTGAATTATGCGCGCGACGTAGGATATATGTAGGTATCGGCCGACAATAGTAATCCTGTTCGAGGATTCCTGTCCGCGACTAGAAACTCGTTTTCCACGGGGCGGCGAGCCCGACAAAACTTCCGCCGGGGCACAGACCCCGCGCCACCATTGTGATCGTATTAACACCTTGCATAATTGCGTCGCCACCGACGCCGCCGCGTTTCTCATTGTGCGTCCGCTAAACACGTCTCATTTGAATATTGGCCCATTCATATCTCTCTCTCTCTCTCTATTTGGGAAGCCCGATAGCTGATAAAGGGGATCCCCGGCGCCTGGCCGCTCTTCCTCTTCAACATCCACGCTCTGGTACAACTCTTTCTCAGGCTGTCATGCTTCCTTCGAGCATGCACCATTTACCCGGGCCGAACCGGGATTTACCTGTTTGCACAACGAGAACGCGTTCCCGGTCTCGGCTGAACAATTAAAAATTCAAAAATCAGTTGCACCCTCTCAAATGCTCTAGCCGAGTTCGATTCGATTCCAACGCGGCAAATTTTACAAAATAGCAATATTTTAGAATTTTTTGGTGAGTGTCAACCCAGGCGAAGAGGGTTAAAAAATTCCCAAAAAATTAATTAATTGTTTTCAACTATAAATAATTAGCAAAAAAATCTGAAATATAGACTGCATCTATGTCTTTTTGAAATTTTGACATTTGAAATTTTACACAATGTTTTTTTAGACATAAAACTATGTTTTAAGACAAGAATCAGGAAAATCGGAGCGGGGGCCGCTGGCCCATGCTTATCCGGCTAGACCCTTTCATTTTGAACGGGAAGCCGAATTTTTTGTATTCCTCCGGTGATAGGTAGACAACGGATCTTTATGCGAAATAAAATGTTTAGCAATAATTTACAGGGGTGCTAGACGAAAATTTATAGAATAATGTCTCCATATTTCGACATTTTTCTAATTCCTTTATTTAAGCCGAGTCATTTGTATCATAAATGCATAAAATCTGCTGTCTAGTGATAGCTATGTGGTTAATTCATATGTAGAATGATTCTGCAAACTCTCCTAAATAGGAATGTATTTTTGGACATTTTACTTTCAGACAATTTTGAAATTTGATCCGAGGCAAGATCTATCGAGGATGGACAGTATTAAAAACGTAAGAACAGCTTTCGAGGGGTGTGTTTAACCCTCTAAGCGTAAAAGGCAGAGGTTCCAAGACAAAAGTTGGCCTCACTCCACTTTTGTTTCTAGTTAGCTTCACACGTCTTCGGTGTTCCGTCTCTCCCCCTAGGAGTTCATCCCCTTTGACCCCGGTCTCTTTGTCCAGAGCAGTTTCTCTCTCCACCCCCGTGGACTCTTTTCAACGTCAGACCGTCGATTGGCCGCAATTCAGTGTCGCGTCGTTGCACACAGTTTGCGGCGGTGAACGTCAATTGCATTGCTCCGCATATTTCATTTCAGATCCCCGGTTCTGCGACCTATCGCCGCTTAAGGGGACTCTAATGATCATCGCTGGACTGCCGAGTTTATGCATTTATAGGAGACACGGTTGTCGAAAGTCTTCTTATCGCACATAACATTTCATACAATATATATGTATATATTCTATATAATATATTATTCTATAATTATATATTCTATATAATTATATTCTATATAATATATACATATATATATATATATATATTTATTTTTGTTCCCCTCAGGGTTACAATTCTGTACAACACACCCCTTTTTTCTTCCCTTTTCGCACTTTGACTTAAACGTAAACTTAATCTAAATCTTAAACTTAACTACACTTATTCACTAATATATATACAGGGTGTCCCAAAATTCGTGTAGTTCCCAGAATTGGGAGGTTCCTTGGGTCATTTGAAGCGATATTATCCTTTGCAAAAATGGCGTGCGTGGCTTTGTTTAGGAGTTATTAACGAAAAACACGGACCAATCAGAGCGCGGCTACAGCGGATTGATTCTGGCTCGGCCAATGGCGCCGCCACGCTAAGCGGGACCTGTCGCGAGAGAGACAAAGTATGTACAAAAGCTTCAAATAACTTAAGTACTATCTTACAGACTAACTGCCCCATTTCAACCCCTTAAATACCCCTTCCACTCTCTCACACACACTCACACCCTCTCTCCATGTTTCCACCTTCCTCATCCATTCCTCACCTCTTCCCTCCACGCCATTTCATAGAAAATAAATCAACCTCATTTCACTTATATTTTACAGCGACGAAACTGTCTTGATCTTAACGAAACTAGCAGCAACATATTCGCGACGTTCTCCTGATTAAAACGAGTACACGGACAACCCACTTCGGAGCACATTTACCTGTGTAATTTACGATTCATTTATTAGTTCGGATAATGGAGGTTCTACTACACCGTGAATTAAACGAGTAAATGTAACCCAAATTGTGTCGTGTGGGTACTCGTTTTAATCGGAAAAATGTCGCGAATATGCAGGTGAAAGTTTTATAAATAAATTAGTACTGTCCTGCTTGTCGCTCTTTTCTATTTGTTGACGCTGGCAGGAGATCAAGGCGTAGAGCCTGTACACGATGTAAGTGGCGTCCTGGAGCCGAAGTTTTCCCATAAATCGAGGAATCCCCGTGTTCTCGAAATCGCATAACTCGGTTTATCCTGTTCCTCTTCGCATCGCCACCGGTTCCGCGCATACCAGGGGATAGCGGATATCCGAGCAAACATTTAATTCGTGATTACATTATTTCCTAGGGGGAGGGGGCTCCCTGTCAGCACCAGTTCGTTCGAACACATACAGACAAGCACCATGGAACAACGGGGTACCATTCCAACCCCTCGATAATAGAGATTTCACGCCGCGGGCCCCACTTCGGTTCTCACAGTAGGGGTTTCACCAGCAACCGATCATCTATTGTCCAAACCACCGTGATTCCATTCTACTGTCGAAACGGTCAATACCTCCCAGAGCTGTATCGAGGGCAGAGTCGCGTGCCTCTAAGTATCTGTTTATAGTCCCCGGGGATCAATTTGTTTGCTAAATTATTTATTGGAGCAAATATGCCGGCCAGCCACCGTTTTCACCTTCCGCAAACCAGCGAATCTGTTTGGCCTGCGGTTTGGGAAAAGCAAACCAGAGGAATCGCGAACGATTGTTCCCGAACCTCTTTTTTAAATGTGGTCACCGTTCGACCATTGTTCGAGTAAGGTTTTATTTCGAGAAGAATAACCATGGCATATAGTTAGTCGGTTGTTTGTTATACGGGCTCATTGTTGTTCGTTCGCCAGGATTTTTATTCGTTATTTATCATTCGCAATAAAGGATGATGCGTGAAAACGTTTGACACCCACGAGAGAGTTTAATCAATGAATAACTTTATTAATTAATTGCGTTATTTCTAACGTGTACGCATTTCTGTAACGTCGATAACTTTAGAATGAAAAAATGGTCGTTTCACCGGGGTAGATTTAGTGTTAACCCCTTGCCTTACAATATCGTGCCCGACTCGTGATAAAGATTCTGAACAGATTCTGAAAAAATGTGCTGTACCGAAAGAAAGCATAGAAATTTTCTTCTGTATTGCAGTCTTAAAAGATTAAACAAATTTATTGAGGGTGACTTGTTATCAATAATATTAAATTTTATATATGAATTCAATAATTCTTCAAGTTATACTAAATTGTTCATATAATTAATTTTTCCTTTCAAAAAAGTTTCCTCATTTTATTATTATTTATTGTTTTTAATGCATCAAATAAGTTTTTATTATTAATACATAATAAAAATTGCTGTTGCAGTTAAAGGTTCCATTAAAAAGTGTTTTGCCACGTACCATAGATTTTTAAAAATTATTCGATAATCGGTAATGTGTTAATAATTGCCTTTAAATCGAAATAAAGTTCTATTTTGATTTTGTTAATATAAAGCAATTGGAGAACACGTAGGCATACAATTTATATCAGTATTCTCCTTCTTTAGGTAATTAAGATCTACAAGAAAAGTTGTAATCACTGAAACAGTAAATTAAATCGTAGGGCAAGGGGTTAAATAAATAATCTCTGTCGACGATCTGCTTAGAGTATTTGCTTTGGTCTGTTGGCAAACAGGACGGGAAAATCGCAGATATTGTAGCACGAAATCGGTCAGCCAACATTCTCCCGGCTTGTCCCCCCACGGGGTACGTGACAAATTGAGATAAATAATCGTTTTGCGGGGACACAATAACCTCTTGAAATTTGTCACGGCGACACTCGAAACGGCACGCTCCGGAACGTTTGCGAACTGATACTCGCAAAACCGATACTCGAGTCGCATCTGGTCTGCGTCCTCCTTTCGTGGATGATCCTCCAAGATTTTTTGGTACGTCCACAGCTTTTTCATTTACAATTTCATAATCACCACTGAGACAAGTGGACTGTCGATTTGTCTGCGAAACAAAGATTGTCTGCATTAGTTCTAACGTATAAGAGGATATAAAATAACAAATAAAACATTGTTGCTCTTAATTAAATCTTTATAAAAATACTACTAGAATGTTCGTGACGTTTTTCTGATTGAAACGACTCCAAACACGACGCAGTTGCGGTGATATTTGCTCGTTTAATCCGCGATATAGTAGAGCCTCGATTATCCGAACGACGTGAAGGAACACCAGTGTTCTACTAAATTGAACGAGTAAATATACAGGGTGGGGCGCCATATCAATGTTTCAGATGAAGTTGAATGGTTTTGAGAGGGGCACATTCTGATGGTACATTTTTTTGTCAGTGGACGTGTAAAGGACATATGAAGGTCATTAATGTTTTTTTAAATGTAATCATATATTTTTTATTGCATCAGCTGATGCTCCTTCATATTCTTTACAAAAAAGTATTAATCTTTTTGTGTAAAAGAATCATTAGTTTAGGAAATATTTCAATTATAATTTATTAGGAAATCTCGACTCTCTGATCAAACATATTAATTCAATGTGGTACTCTAGTTAGACATAGACATAAGACAATGTAATTATAATTAAAATATCTCCTAAACTAATGATTTTATTACACAAATAGATTAATACTTTTTTGTAAAGAATATGAAGGATCATCAGCTGATGCAATAAAAACATTAATGACCTTCATATGTCGTTTACACGTTTAAACCATACAACTTCATCTGAAACATTGTTTGCTGTGCGTAATAATAATCACGTAAATCTAGATGGCAAAATATGGCGCCCCACCCTGTATACTTTGAAATGTGTCGTCTTTGGTCTCATTTTAATCAGAAAAATGTTACGAATATGTAGACAGCTTCATTAACAAAATCACTAATAAATGTGAAACTTTCATTAAACAATTCTGTTAGATTCTGAGGAACACAAAGATACTAAGATATACAAAATATTGTAAGAAAATTAAAGCAACATTAAATAAATAAATTTTTTAAAAAATTGACATGTAGCTAAACAATACTACAATCATCAAAGAATTTTTACGCATCGAGAGATCGTGATTGCTGGGAAGGGGTCGGGTTCAGCGATCCACCTTCGCAGAAACGATCGAGAGATTACAGGTCCAGGGTTTCTGGAGAGTGATAGAGTTCTGTAGGCAGATCTGCGCGGCGATTCGTATCAGATCGACGAGATCAGGCGAGTCAGAAACGGTCGCAGGAACGTGAACCCGATGAAAGGATCGACTTTGCTGATGGTGGCCGCCGGTTTGCCCCTAAAATTAGCCACAGTGACATATTGAGGAGTGCGCCGTGCCCTGTCGGGGCAAACCATCCCCCTAGCTTGCCTATTACGGACAAAAGCGGCGCCCTGGGAAAATCAACTGACGCGTAACTAAACGGTGTATCATTAATTCCGAACGTGTATGTTTATATCGACAGCGTTAAGCAGCGTGCACCGCGCGTTTGCACGGCTAATTTTACGCGACAATTGCTACCATGATAGTTTTTTTCTCCTCTATTTCGCCCTCGAACAATCCACATTGGCCTGGGACGATCTGTGCGACCCTGGGAGTCTCCTTCAAGATCTAGATCTTCGAGTAACGTATGCAATGAAGTATAATTTATTTGTCGAAATAAAGGATGGCACGTTACGTCCGGCCAGTTACCACAATTCTTTCGAAAGGTTTTTTCCTGTCTTTCACTGCTGTCTTCTCCGACACTCTCCTACGTTCTTCATTTTTTTTTCGTTCGTTCCCCGACACCCTATCGGGCAACGTACGGATACCTTTCGTGCCAATCAGCGGGTTCTCCATCGCCGAAAGGTGAACGCCGATAATTCTCGCCGGGGAATCGACGTTTCCGCTCGACAGCTCCATCGCAAAAAAAGACAGAATTATCCTGGGTGCTAAAGCAATGGACTCTGGCTGGCTGAGACTGCGATCGACTCCTCGCAGCACCTTTCGTGTAACCAGATTTACTAGCTGCTGCAAAATTCAAATTGTCCGTGTCAGTGATGTTTCAATGAGATCTTCTGCGGATGCTGAAACTGCGGTTTCAAGTCATAATTTCTTCAAGAAAAAATATTAACAATTGTCAAAGTTGCGGCTACTCTCTCCTGGAGCTCCATTTCGAGGGAGGTGAAATTGCGAGGAAAATTAGAAGAGGATGCCGCATGCCCCGAAGTCGTGCCACGAAAAAATATTAATCCTTGTGTAGTCGATCGGATACCCATTTAAATGGTAATTACTGTATTCCTTTCAACAATTTGTTAATATACCTCTGAAAAATATTACAAATTTTCACTGAATATCGATTGATCCTTGTGTAGTCAATCGGATACTCATTTAAATGGTAATTACTGTATTCCTTTCAACAATTTGTTAATGTTCCTCTGAAAAATATTATAAATTTTCCACTGAATGTGAAGTCTTTACTCGCTAATTTATTAATTTATAATTTTCTAATGAGAATTTGAGCAAACATGTTGAAATACAGAATGGTTTTAAAGAATCTATACATTTTGGTTGAGTACACAGTGGTTAACAATTGTAAAAGTTGTGGTTACTCTTCTGGAGCTCCGTTCGAGGATGGTGTAGTTGCGAGTACAGTTAGAAGAGAAAACTTTTGCAACCCCTATGGTTTCTAGCATTTACCGGACACCCTGAAGTCGTCCCACGAACAAAGTTAAAAATCCTTGTGTAATTAATCGGATACCCATTTCAATAGTAATTACTGTATTCCTTTCAACAATTTGTTAATGTTCCTCTGAAAAATACTTTAAACTTTCACTGATTGTCTTAAATAATTAATTAATGAAATAATGTTTTAAAGAATCTGTACATTTTGGTTGAGTACACAATGGTTAACAATTGTCAAAACTGTGGCTACTCTTCTGGAGCTCCGTTTCGAGGGTGGTG
>CM052344.1:6764847-6807138 GCA_028455595.1 Lasioglossum vierecki | reverse complement strand
TACTTCCTGAATTTCTTGCTGACCCTTTGTCCCCTCTTGTACTCCTGCAAAATGTTCTGACAATTCTATTAGTGGTATTCTATTACTTTTGTATCGAGAGATTAGATAACTATTTATAGTGGCTAAAACTCTTGAAATCTAAATTTGATCCAAACTGGATCAATACTCTCAACACTTTACAATGTAGAACATCCCTAACATGAATTTTTATTGATAATCCGCCTGCAAAGCATTGATTGCTATATTGCAAGTGAAATTAGCTGCTGCTGTAGTCAGAATTTTCGTTTTTCTGCTCTCCCATTTATGGGGAGGAAAAATTTGACTCCCACCAGAATTTAATGGGCGGCCACGTGCTCACCGGCTACCTCCAACGTGCCTATCCCTTCCAGAGTGATCAATACTGTATGTCTTCTGCAGAGGACAGGTACGTGGCTGATCCAGATTTCAATTTGGGAACAACAAGGCTGGAAACAGATCTGATTCCACAGCATTTCTTCCAAACCCTTGAACAAGTTTTCACTTTCCATCTACAAACATAACGATATACTTTAATCTTTAACTGAAATCAAAATTTAAACTATTCTAGTCAAAGTTATAAATTTTACCTACATTTTCACTGCCGAAACAAACCAACAATGAAAAATTGAAGTCATCAATGGGAAATACTTCGATTACATATCGTTAAACAACCTCAACTTTATATTTAATAACGTAATTGTAATTTTCGCGCCCAATTCTCAAACATCAATTATACCAATACAGTCCAACAACAATATATTTATATTAATTATACAATATAAATAGAATATTACGATGCATTCATCAGCAATATTATACTATAATTTTCATGTTGAATTTTCAAACATTAACTAATAACTAAATCGTATAACCCTTTGACTGTTTAACTTACGCGCCAGTACAACTGTCGGCCATAAAAAATGGCGGGCGTTTCAAAACTTGTCTCCTGATTTTAAAAAACGCATGTTTGCGAACAATGTAATATTGCAATTACATAATAAAATAATAAATTACATATATAATTGTATACCAACTAATGCATTTAGCTGTCTAACGAACTTCAAACAAATTCAACCATCGCATACTACAGAGGTCAATGTTTCCTACAAAGATAGTCGATCCTGTGAAACCAGTTGCATCTTTATCACATTGTTTTTGTTTTGAATCTATTCTTACGATCCAAAGATCCTAATTTCGGCAACTGTTTGCGACGTGATTTTTCCGTGTACACATAACCTGTAACGTGCTTCGTTTCTTTCGAGATCGGCGGGTTACGACCTCGAATTTTTATGGTTGACAGGTGTCAAAGTTTCGATTCAACCTCGTACACGAAGCTTGTAATGAAAAAAGTACGATATCGAGTGCTGGTTCGGACTAGTTTCTGACATTGTTCGACGACGCTCGTGTGCTCCGAATTCGAGATACGCAGCACAGAAGAACCTTGATCATGAGTGGATAATTAAATGCTCTTGCTACGCAAGGTGCTGATCAACCTAACAGTTCTGGCCGTCATTCTGGTGCTGTTCTATTGTTATCAAACATCAAATGGTAAACAGTGGTCGTCGCACACTGCCCCAGACCATGAAACTACTTCGACTGCAAAGTCGAGCAGTTTCGGGGAGCCGGAAATTCCCGAAGCCCTCGTCGAGGTTGAAAGCGTTGAGAAGGTTTACTACAACGTCTGGTGCATATTCACCAAAGTTGCCAGCAACTCGCCTATGAAGAGGAAGTTCGAGATCTTCGCAGAGTCTTTGCTCAGACTGTCCTCCGTTGACATTGTGTTCCATGTAATAACCGACGACGACAGCAGAGACGTTGCAGAGAGCGTTTTGGACGGAGTTTTGTTGTCAACAGGAAAATTTATGAAGGTGCGAATAACGTACTCTATGAAATTCATTGTAAGACTCGCGTTAACGAGGTACTTTGTTCCAGGTGCAATATTACGATGTCCACGAACTGGCATCGCAGTTAGAAGACATCGTATCGGTGATGTCTCCGCATTTCAGCAGTAAGCCAGGAACGTATTACTCGGATGCGTTGTTCTTCCTGTCCCTGGGTTTGCATCGGATAGCTCCAATGGAGCAGAGCGTTGCAGCAATGTTCGATGCCGATACGAAATTTCGTAAAGACATCAAGGAACTTTTCGAGGAGTTTAATACTTTTGGGGATCAGGCCCTGTTTGGCCTGGCTCCGGAGCTCACTCCAGTTTACAGACACGTTTTGTACCTATATCGTAACAAACACCCCAATACTTTGTTCGGGGAGCCTGTTCGATCGGGTGGATACCCTGGTTACAACAGCGGGGTAGTACTTTTTAATTTGGATAGATTACGGAACTCTTCGGTGTACAATGAGATTGTTAAGAAGGATAATGTTGATGCAATGACTGAGAAGTATCACTTCAAGGTAGTCAATAGTAATTCTATTTTAATTTTATTATTGTATTTGTTATTATAGATTACTGATTTAGGAATCTGTTTTACAGGGACACTTAGGAGACCAAGATTTCTATACGCTTTTAGGAATGGAAAGGCCCGAGTTGATCCACACCATAGATTGTGGTTGGAACAGGCAGCTGTGTACATGGTGGAGAGACCGTGGCTATGCGGATGTGTTTGGAAACTATTCTAGATGCGATTCAGAAACAAAATTGTGGCACGGGAATTGCAATACTCCAATACCTGAGAATTAATCAACGTCCAGAATACTATATCCTGCTTTTCGAAAAGAAAATGCTTGAAATACGTTCACGAGTTATCTATCCACTAAACTTCTATGTTATAAATTTAAAATAATAGGAGTAGGATGGATAGTTCTTTTGACTATGAGTATGTTAGGTGTCTTCTTGCGAGGAACAAGCCTTTTATAAACATGACAATACCAGATCTCTTTTTCAATTACTGTTAGTGCAATTATAAGGTAGACAACGTACCTGTACCTGGTGCTGTTCAACTGTCGTATCAAGAATATTTTTTCACGATGGGGGCTGCCCCGAATCTGTGATCTATCGGTGGCAATACACGTTTAGATCTTCCATTGCGGTAGCAATCTATTTATACAGATACTTAGCTCGTAAGCCAGATTGTTTCATGGTGCCTATGAACTAGTTTGTAAGATGTTAATTTTCGATGTTGTATATTTGACATATACATGATGAACAAATTACCGAATTTGCGTCCTTATAGAAGGTGGGTGCTACTGTACAAAATGCCGACAATAAATAATATTTAATGTTAGGGATGCCATTGTATCAGTGTATTTTTTTTTTTCTACGATTAAAATATTTACAAAAATGTCAGATTCTGTTTCCATTCTTTTCTTTAGCACTGGGATTACGGAGCAATAAATTTGAAACTGCTTTTCTCAATTTTGGCAATTTCAGGATACGGTTTTAGGTTTGCTTTCCCTATTTGTTAATGATATAACAGAATGACGAACCGATGTTTTCAAACTTTTTCTGGTACAACTTTAATGGAATTGTAAGTGATAACGTATATATAAATAGGATTGTCGGCGTATTATTATATTTGTTGACGTAAGTAAAGTATTAAATACAATATTGACAGTACATGCTATTTACAGTACGACGAACGTTATAATACGGTGATTGCCACTCGCCACAAAGCATTTCCATAATTCGAATTCGTAAAACAAACATTCCTCTGGTTTCTTGACTAACGACAATAATCCCTCCTCTAAAACAACGCGTCTTCTTTAAACGAAACATCAACACAACAATTATAGTTTTACCATTCAACTTAAATTGTTCGAATTGTATTATACAATAATTGTAAAACATTCGAAACAATTGCCTTCGAACGGTTCTGTGTGAACAATGTAAAAACAGAAAACGTTAAGTCGTTAAATAATTCTTTCGTTGTACCAAGCAAACATAAATTAGAACCGCTGCCATACACACCGAAACACTCAACCAGATTACCATCATATACATATTATCATCCTACGACTGACCAGATTATTTCTTCGAAAGGAGAAAAAAAAGAGAAAAGAACGCTAATCCGAGTTCTACACACACACCCTACGCTGTATCTAGATTCGTTGTACGGGTACATAAAATAAAAGACGTCACCTTTGGTCCCAGTGATAGAAACTTAAATGTTAATTGTATTGATTAGGACGTGTGTTAGTCAACGTGGACTCTCAACCGTTTGGATCTAACGGTTCCTTCCTATTATTCCTGTCTTTTTTTAAAGTTAGAACAGCACGGTTGAGCGAACTAGAATGTAAAAGGAAAAACTTAACAAAGAAAAACCTCGTGGACTGCATCGTGTAATGAGCAAACTCGTTTCGAACGAACCGGGGACAGGTTCGTTGACTATTTGGACACGATAATACGAAGACTCTCCCTTCCCCTGTTTTGTTGAAAACTTTACACATTCTATATACATTCTCGACCATTATTAACGACAACGCTTCCTTCTCTTACTCGGTTGTCCATCCTCTTTTTACACACGATATTTACACGCGAATGATTCCCAGCAAGAACAAACAACAAAACACATAAATAAACCTCTCGATCACATAATTCATCGCTACGGCATTAAAACAAGAGCACCAAGCCATCTTCGGTTCGCCACCATCTTCTGAAGATATTCGAAACGAATATTGAGGAATATCGGCGTGGATTCGAATCATTGTTTGCAATGAATTCGAACGATCCGCCGTTGGGAAGGCACTTAATCTCTTTCCGTAGCCTGCAACCATAAATTCTCGTTATAGCCTTGCGCGGAGCTGTGCGAACCTCTCGTCCAAGCGAAATGAACCAATGAACTTGCTAGGAAAGAATCGTTTAGAATCAAGAAGATAAGCACAAGGAGATTCTCGTATCTGCATCAAAAATCAATTTTTTTCAAGTACCTATGAGTGTATAAACTTGCAGATACCTTGAAGAAACACTCTCAAGGTTGCATAGTCCTTCAAAAAACAACACGAAGCAGAATTAAGACTGTTTTCTAGCAACTAGTGCTTCACTTCTTTCTTCATCCCCTTTCCAGTCATTTCTTCGAAAGACCCTATACAAAAGCCACATATTCACGTGAGTATGCTTACGCTCTTTAGGTTCTCGCGACCTCCAAAGTTCCGAATCGACTCCAACAATACGTCCCTCGAGTCCACTTGTACCGGCATCGATTTTGGCCTGGCACTTTTCAAGGTGACACCCGTTATAACAGGCATCGTGGGTGGCCTAGGTGGTTGTGGGACAGACGACTCTCTTGGGAGCTCATTATTATGGTTGTTCTGATTACCGTTTGAAACCTTGAAACCCTTGATAACAGGCAAGGGCTGATTGCTCATTACATTTATGCCATTTCTGAAAGAAGCCTGATTTTGAGGTTGTAGGCCTACTACCATAGTGAACCTCTTGACTTTCGAGTCCTGGCTGCCATTAGTCAGATGCTCATTGCTACCATTGACTTTCGCAAGGGTGGGAAAATTGCTTTCAAGCTGGAGGTCCGAGCGTCGATTTAGTATGTTTCGTTTTGGCTTAGGTCGAAGAGTGACATCCTGGCCAAAGGCTTTAGATAGCTCCCTGAAGTTCACAGGAGTAGTATCGATAACAGCATCTTCCTGCTTGCTATCTGCAGAACTTTTCTTCAGCTCCACCCCCGTTACCACTGGCTTAGGATCTACATGGACCTTGTTCAATATTGGTTTTTTAAAGCCCGTCGCTGTTGTATGCGTGATTAGTTTCTTAGCTAGCTCGTTAGGCTCTCTCCTTTCTAAAGATGTAGCTGCGGTCTTCCTGCTCTTGTCCAGCACGTTTCGAGGTTTTTCATGGTCATTTGGGCCGTCTCTCTCATCCCTGGCACCGTTTATATTTACAATGGTTCTGTTGTTGGCTTTGGGCGCGCCTAACTTGGGGTCTGTGTCCCCCTTTATGTGGATATTGTGATTCGGTCGCTCTGACCAACTGCCTAAATTTATGGCTGGCGGTCCGGAGTAGATGTATCGTTTTGTGCTGGTTGCTGGCGGTGCATTCTTGGTTTCTGACTCGGATTTCTTATCGATACAAACCGACGCTACATTCGAGTCGATCGAACGTTCGTTAGACGTAGTCTCGGATCTGAAAAATATTTATTTTGCATCAAAACATTGTACTAAAAGTTAACTAGCCTAAAGACTCACATCTTTTTCAAAAGTCACCAACTCACCTTGCTTTCTCAGGTAATACTACATCATCAGATTCTTTGGGCACATTTTCCTCCGCCTGTTGAACAGTCTTCAACTGCGGCAAAATGCTTTTCAGTACCTGAAAAACCAGCGCAACGTTAGAAGGATAATTCATCTTATCAAGGACTTGATATTCAGGTACCTGTAAAGACTGCAGTTGCTTCTCTTTGGTGGGTTCCTCTTGCCGCTTCAGGATGTTGTCCCTCCACTGTGAGAACTTTTCGTTGCCCTTGGGTGCGCTTAGATTACTAATGCTCGTGGCCTTTTTCAGCCCATCGTTCATCTTTACATTTTTACTATTCCTGACATCTTCAACCTCATCCTTTTCCATGGTCTCTTGGAACTTGATCTTATCGCACACAGACACATAGCTCTTGGACCTTTGTATATTGCTCTTCTCGTTACCAGACTGCCACCTGTGCAGAGTCTCAGTATTTGTCTTTGGTTCCAGCTTTCTATCACCAGTGTCCTCCACCTTCGTCTTCCTCTGCAAGGTACCAACACCAAAATCCTTTGCACCTTTATCATCCACCTCATCGTTGTCGTTTTTGTTCCTAGAAAGGGTTGCAAAAGACTTGATGAACCTCTCATCCTTCTTCTGAGACTGTTTCTCCACCTCCTCAAATATATTCAAACTTTTCTGCCTAGTATAGGTGGTGATAGTAAAATTTGACAGCGTATTGTCTATAGGAGCTATCTTGGGTGTAGATGAGCTATCTGTAGTCTTCTTTGAGTCAAAGTCCTTGGGATTCTGGGGCAACGTACCTATCTTGTTCTCCAGCTCGGAGATCATAACTTTCTTCAAGTTGGGGTCCACTGATTTCAATTGCGCGGAATGCTTCTCTTGTTTTGCATCCTTTTTTACTTCTTCGAAACTATTTTTGCTCATCGTTGCTGACTGGTTCGAATCGGTTCTCTGATTTCTGTCCAAGAGCTCAACGTGGTCCTTCAATTCTGAATCCCTAAATGATTCAGGCGACGAAATTACTTCATCATAGTTCTCAAACACTGGCGAATTAGAATCTCTGAAGGCACTAGGTGGTGCTGGGAGCTGGTACTCCCAATCTGCGATAGACAAATCTTCGTCAGCTGCTGATACATAGTCTGATGTGTCCTGCTGTGAACCGACTGTCTGGTTTGGTGTGCTGGTGTTCACTATTGTACCATCTGCGAAATCGTTGTTCTGTTGCTTCGTGTCCTCTACGATCATGGTCTTCTTAGAGGGAGTTATTTCTTTGGGAATATCTGCTGGCTTTGACTTGGTCTCGACAGGAGCAACGAACCTCTTGGTAGGTATTTGGTTGGAGCTTGGAACTGGTAGAGAGTTGGATAGTGTATCCGATACCTTTTGCAGTAATACGTCAGTCTCTGAGAGGTTGACATCTGTTTATGAAAATACAATAGAAATTTGAGTATTCATTACTATATAAATAAAAAAATGTAGTGTTCGGTTAAGTAAACGTTTTAAAGAGAGATTCTCGCGTAACTAGCCAAAAAATCGCAAGTAAAGTAAATGAGAAAAGTAAAGAACCTAAGGTTTTGGTTTAGTTTTCAAGTTCAATCAATTTACCCTGATTAATAGACCTTGTATGTACAACTAAAACTACACGAAAGTATTTTATACAACTTATCTTCAAAACACCAAAAAATTCAAAGAACACGCTAGTTGAATTCACTCCAAACATCTTGAAATCTTCGAAGATTTTAAACTACAATGTTTGGAATGAATAGTAGAGTAATTTCAAGATAGCAAAGTGTACGTCCAACACAACCCTGTTAGTGATATGCAACATGCACCTGGTGTACCCAATCCGCAACATGATATTCCTTCACCCTCACCCTGGATACCAGCGTCCTCGTCCCCGGAATGCTGAGCGAGATTCCCAAGATTAGACGCCACATTCAGATTCAAAGCGTATGTGAAGTCCTCCGCGTGCGATGTGAAATGCCTCTTTTGCTTTCCTAGAGGGTTAGTCTCGAAATCGTTCAACTTCGACGACGTTCTAGCAATCCTTGGTCTTCTCGTACCTTCCCCATTCTGACTGCTTGTACTATAAACGTTTGCTTTGATCTCAGCACGTCTTTTCTTGAACAACAAGCTTCCTTTGCTCTCTGCCAGGTCGTCGAGGTGTTTGCACTTGGGCATGGTTGAAATTACTGCGCACAGATTCTTTTCTTGGTCAGCAGCCTTCTTGGGTGTCAAGGGATTATGTTTGGTTTGCTGCTTCGATGGCATTCTGGTTATTGTATCATCTTCCTCATCCTTTTCTTCTGATGTTATCGAGCTTTTATCATCCAAGGATGATGTCTCAGCAATGCTGTTTTGCTTCTTCGAAGATGTTTTGGTCATCGCACCCTCCTCCTCATGCTTCTCTTCTAATGTTATTGAATTATAATCGAAGATTGGTTCACTCTGATCAGCTCTAGGGGTAAAGAATACCTCATCCTCACTGACAGAGCAAGCAGAGGTAACTTCCAGTTTCTCAACTGTCTGATCAGACCTGGCTGAGCTTCTTCTGCTAGAGTTAACGCTGTTGCTGCTAGCAAACGTCTCAGGGAGAACGTTCGAACTCGCATCACTGCCAGTGGCCTCGCTGGTGTCCACTATACTGCTCGCGTTTAGCGTTCTACTCGACGGGGAAGGTGGTGCTAGCTTGCGTTTCAATACTTGTGGCTTCACCGATGTGTTACTGCTGGTGGAGGTTTTTCTAGGCTTGGGAAGTGGAGCGGGTTTTCCAACTGTACTCGGAGGAAAAAAGAAAAAGAGAAACCGTCACCTATAGGCGAAATTAGCAAGCAGGTGTTTGGTGGAGCATTTTGTCAAAATAAAAAAGAAAGAGAATTTTGGTCGTGCAATTCAGTGCAATTTTTCAAGAGCATGCATGATTCCAATTTAGCTTTGGGTAGGGTATATTTCTGCTCGACTATCTACTTCTATGAGAACGTTTCTTAGCAGGGAATGGAACGGAAACATAATAAGAAAAATTTGTGTCTTGTCTACACAAATTCGCCAACCCGGCTCTCCAAAATGGAATTCAACTGAACCAAAAATCTGTTCCAACTCTCTGTGGACTCCTCTCTGCTAACTAAACCTGGTGGAGGAGGTTCTAAGATGCTCAGCTTCTTTTCTGATTCTAGTCTGCACTCGTTGTGTTGAATGATAGGAAGGGATGGCAATTTATCAACATTACTGGGAATCGAATCCACGGTGATGACTGGAATATCCAAGGGTTTAGTAGAAATTGCAAAGATCTGCAAGTTGCTAAGAGGAGGAGCCGAAAGATTGGACCTATGGCTGTCTAGGGGGTCCTCGAAGGAGTTCATGTTGAGACTAGAGAAAATGGAACCATTGTGGCACTTGGTGGTGCTCACATTACCTAATTTAGGCTGACCATTCTCTGCTGAGTCCGATCTACCATTTCTGACACAGAAGCTGCGGTTCAACGAACTTGGTTTCTCGAAGGTGCTCACTATTTTCGTGTCCTTCAATTTGATACAGTTCTGGAAGCTCAAGCTGTGTTTCAAAGGTTTGGCTTGACAACTATCATCACAGATGTAGTTGCCAGAGTGCAGCTTTGCAGGGGTGAATCTATTTTCTAGCACTCTGCGCTCGGGCATATTTTCTACATCTGTTGATATATTGTCCAGATCCAGCATCGTTTGCATTTTGATCAACTTGTTTTGGGCCCTAAACGAGTCCTGGCTCGAGGACTTGGAACTCTCGCGAAGGATAACGCTTTTAAGTGACTCCTTGATCCTTGTGGTACTTGCGCAAGCGAAGCTCCGAGACTTCTGCACCTTAGAACGCGACTTGGGATCATTGCTCTCCAGATCCAGAGATCTGGACGTCGATTTCAGCAACCGGTTACCAAAAGTTTCAAACGACTCGTCGTGTTTAGTTAAACCGTACCTGTACTCCTCGATCTTGGAATGCAATTTCAACTTTTCAGGGCCAAACAGGCTCCGTTGCCTTCTAATCGTTCCCGTTCCTTCCCCTTCCTCTATCACCTGCTCAAAACTATTTCTCGACACAAAGCTGTAGGAAGGCGTGCTGTCCTCTATACTACCGTAACTACGCACTAGCTTACCTCTTTTACGGGGTACTCTAACGTCTACGGGAGCGTCTTCTACAGGTACAGTCTTCCCCTCGTCACTGGGCAACTTAACGTTTATGGATCCGGATCTGTGACGCGGTTCGACGTCCTTTTTCCCAGACTTCGAGTCTACGTCCAGAGATTTCGGCTTAGCGAAGTCGATCTTCGCACCCACGGTGGTCACTCCGATGTCTGAGCTAGCTTTTGGACGTTCTTCTATATCAGAGTTCGCTTTGGATGGAGCGCCGATGTCTGATGGGGGCTTGGAAGGATCCATGTCTGAGGTGAGAGACTCCTCGGAGTCCACAATGCGCTCCAGTGCTTGAGTGGAGATTGCTGATGACAGTGGTCTAGCTCCTGGAGGAAGAGGTGCTGCTCTTTTCTTTCGCAGACCTGTCGAAAAGGAGATGATCAGTGTACGCAACCAATTGTAAGGTAAGAACATCCACAAAATTGAGTGACAAATAATTCAATACATACAGGAATTCGGAAAAAACAGTGAAAACATTAACAACAATGAGTACATTGAACAAGTTATGAACCAAATCAAACGACACAATATCTGTTAGTATAGGTGGTCTAATACAGTTCTTAACCCTCTAATGTCTAACTAAGTAACGTTACTTAACTTTCAACTAAGGAACACGAAATAAACAGAATTTTCCTAATAACAAATTTGTTTAATCAAAGCGGGTACCATTACTGCGACGCCTGTACTTAAGATCAGACTTCTAAAACGTCGTTGTGATCGTTGCATCATCAACAATTAATGAGGAGAGACCTTGGGGGGTCTGGGACAATACTACACAAGGAATTCTACCTGTAGAACTCAACGAGGTGCTGCTAATTCCCCGGGAAAGCGTACCAGGCACGCTAGCCAGATTGCTGAGGCTCTTACTAGACTGAGAGGTTTGGGCCAGCTTCCTCGGTGTTTCTGAAGGCAGCCTGCCTCTTCTAGGAAGGGTTTCTGGGAGTCTCCCAGCAGAATCCGGGTTGTCGCTCAACACAGACGCCTCGTGATAACCAGAACTGTCGCTGCTGTTACGGCTGTGACTTATGACTACCTTGTCCTTGCAGGAGTCCCCTGCATTCTCCTCAGAACCCTGATTTAGGTAGAACAATTTTGCATGAAGATCTCTGCTGTCTAATTAGTAGCTCAGAAACAGGTTCTCCAATTATAAAACTCTGAAAACTCTGCCTCTGTGAAACTGCTCTCTGCTAAGATAAGAGCTCCAGTCTTTACTTACTTCCGGCTGAGCTTGAACAGGCGGTTTCGGAGCAGGTCTCCGTTTCCTGAGCGGCCTAGCAGGCGGTTGAAGAGGACTAGTACTTCTCCCAGTCTCGTCGCTCCTAGCTGGCGATGCGCTTCGACCACCTAAGCTGTCCGTGCTCAAAGAACACTCCTTCGACTTCTTGAACACAAACCCGAAGACACCTTGCTTGGCCTGCTGCCTCCTCCGCTCCTCCTGCCTGTGCAGAACCATTATGTCCTGCGTGCTGAGAGCTGAACCTAATGTTCCTCCTTGTTTCGCGTACAGCGTAACTTCCTGGAGGTGGTAGTCTTGCAGGGACAGCGAGAGGTCCAGGGTGTCCAGGTTTGCTGGAAAGAGACAACGATATATAGATGTTAGTAGAACATAAAGAAGAATTTGTTTTCAATTAGCACAATAAATATTGTTGTTAGTAATATAAGCAATTTTGAAAATTCCTGGTTGCATTGTATTCTAATTAGCTTGAGTTTTATCAAGTATACCAAGTACTAAGGATTAGAAAGGGAGCTATGGTCGTCGACCTATGCTGTAATCCAAAATAAAAGTGCGATAACTGAGTAGGAGATCGAAGTTAATTAGGACACCTTCGGAGGAGGGTTCTTAGCAATTAATTAAAGCGACCAGCAGAGAAATTCTCGTGGAATCGGGATTGGCCGATGGTGCGAGCTCATCCTAGAAGGGGATAGCAACGCTGAGCATGCGAACAGAGACCGTGCACGGTTAACGACTAGGTGTAACAAGTGGAAGAGCCGGCCGCGGCAACCTTGCGATAGCGATCTTAACACAACTGGCTGGTGTAACTAGCTAACTGAAATATCTCGTGCACCAGCACACGTAAGGACTCGGCGTATACTGGGTGTGCTACAAATATCATATTCCTGATGCACAGTAAGACCAGAAAGACCTGAATGCACTTTGGGAACTGAGACTTTGTTTTCAAGATGTTCAGAGTTTGAATATTGGCTGCTACTTCATGTTATATCATAGCTAGACTGCGGATTCTATGAATTTATGCAAGCTCCTAGGTATACCTGAAGTATTAACAGATATATTTTTATAAATTCTGGAAGTAGAAGTTAGATAATCAATAGTGCCTGCAAGGTGGCTAGAGATTGGTCTACTTTGTTGCATTCTACTTTTCCTCACGATTAGCTGAAATCTGGATCGTGTCACACGATGAAGACTCTCATAAGAAGACTTTCATACGCGCGCGGTCGACGAGAATGCAGAATTTCAGGGAAATCGGATTGCGAAGGCCTGTTATGTACATGTTATGTGCATATATGTATATCTATATTTATATGCATGGTCTGAACGGCTTCGGAAGCCATATTGTTCCGCGCAAATCGAGCCGCGGAGGCACTGACTTTTCGAACCTGATACCGTTACAGTATTTGTTTTCTTTTCACGAAACATATTCCTCGTTCAATGAAAAAACTGATCTTCAAATACTATTACTGGCAGATACTTTCTATGGTGAATGTCTCGATTTAAAAAATGTAATAAAAAGATATAAATTCTCTTTTATTAGACGGCCATTGTTGAAAGATGTTTTCCAACATTCTGGGACCAGTTGTGGCTGGAACGACCACAGAAAAATATTACTGAATCCTGTGATCCGGGCCATAATGGCGTCAAGAATTGCGAAGCTCTCCGATTTAAGATATTCCCATCGATTCGATCCCTTTTACGAGCGAACAAGTACTGTAACGGGCGATTCGTGATCACTCGAATGAATCACAGTTCATTAATATGCTATCTATATGTCCCGAAGGTTGGATCGACGTTTTTTCGGTAATTGCTGGTCGATACCCACGGATCGAGGAGCGTGTGTTTTTCATCGTTGACGCGAGTGTATCAGAAACCGTGAAACTGTTTTCGCCGATAAGTTAATAGCAAAGGACCTGCATAATTTTATTTTATTCGCCGATGCTTGTCAAACAGGTCTCGAGGAAATAAACAAGAAACCGCTTCAGAGAGGAGACAGAGAATATTTCAAGCAATTCCGAATGTAAATTACTGAATGGAAATCCAAAATGGCGGACGTCACACCTTCTGCTTGGAAATATTCGTGCTAAATTATTAACAAAATACAAGACTAGTGGAATTTTATTTTTATCTGGATAATTATTGTTAGAGACTGGAGCAGTTAAATTAATCAATTACTTACACATTTTATTATTACGTAATATTCAATATAATTTTGCAAATTAACAATTGATCTTATTATTCTGTAGAAAATGGATTGAATAACTACAAATTGATCTATCAATTATGGATGTCTAAAAGAGTATTAAATAATCACAGGAAGCCAAAGCGTTACTAATAATAAAACCCGTACGGTATAAATGATTAAGACGAATGTAGACATCTGTAACAGTAATTAATGATAGTTTGCGCCGTGTAATTAAAACGTTAGCGAACAGCTCTCAGTGAAAGCAAAGGAGTATTATCACTCTAGGAAGTGAGGAAAAATCATCTGATAATTGTGCTCGATTTTATTGGCTGAGTCTATTACTTGAGAGCATGATAGTTCACAATCTTATGCTTGGAAACATAGCTAGATTTGCTCGCGTTTGATATTTAAACCGGTAGCACTGACCAGTTCGATATTTTTCGCTTTATAACAGGTCCGAGCGCACCTAATCTCGCTGGTATTTTCCGAAAAATAAAAAATCTTATCGCCGAGACGCAGATTGTTTAGAACGAACCGAAAAACAGGATCTCCTTAGTACGCTTTCAACTTTTCATTTATGAATAAGTGAAACTTGAATGCTCAAATTACAAACAAAGAAAATTCACTTTCTCTAGTCGAGATCATTATTAAATAATGCGTTGCTAGTTTTAGTTTCTTAATAAATATTATTAAAAAAAATTTTCGCTAGCCACAGTAAATGATCTAATGTTTAAAATGTAGCAATTTTACCTGGATGACGTAGCTCGTATTTGCTCCTATCCAAATTTTTCTCACGACAGACTTCGTCCAAAATTTCGCCCAAGTTCATTTTTGGACTCACTCGTGACACGTATAGTTGATTCCTTGGTAAATGCACCTGCAACAATTGTACAAATATTCAACAATCATCCAAATCGCGAACGGATTGATGACTGTGTCATCGATAGATTGTCGGAAATAGAACAATGACGTGATCTGGTTTTATCGATGCTCTTACTGCGAAGTAGATAAAATAGTGATTCTCTTTTTACCTGCAACCTGAAAGTCGTTTCGAACGGTTGATTAGCCTGCTTTGTCTTCCGGGGTACGAAGGTTCCCTGTTTTGGTAGTAATTTTACCTGAAACATCAAGCATCGTCAAAACTGATTAACACGCTATTCTTTCATTTGTCTTTGGCTACCATTTGATAGCAATTTTTTTATCTACGTAATATTGTAATACCGTCGAGTTTGATTAACAAACTTTTACTGTACTCGTCTTTTTCGAAATCAAGAAGGATATTATTTAAGATCACCCGAACACTATTTCACGAACGGTTAGTGCTACCACCTTGCCTTGCTTCTTCGCCGCAAGTTAGCAAAATAACAAGGTAGAGATTTGAGGATTTCTGCGGAAGGGACTTAATACGTTCGAGGATCACACGGTTCTGGGAAGCCTAGGGCACTTCCTCAAGAGCAGGCCTTCATTTTCTCAAGAAGAAAAAGTGGAGAAGTAACGACTGTTCTTAGGACAGCTACAGAAACGACCGATCCCTGTGTTTTCCAACTAATATCGCAGCTTACGCGTCCAGGAAGCAAACACATTTCAGTTATTTTTCCGAATGTTTTTCCATTTTATAATCCTATTGTATACCCCGTGGAGTCTGTAATATTTACCTGAAGTGCATCCAGCGCGCCAATAGGTGTATTCGGTTGATGAGGTAGAACCATACCACGCTCCCCTATAGCTTGCAAAGTATAACTAGAGGCCGTCAACTTGTGAGCTGTTGCTATCTGTACGAGGAGGTCCATCATCGGCGTACTGTCAACAGAGATTCAAAATGATCATAAACATTTTACCAAAAGTGTGAAAAAAATTAATTTCGTCGTCTACTCAATTCTCAGTAAAAAATGTCTTTATGAGAAGACTTTATAAATTGTTTCAAATACGAACACATTTTTTGGACGAAGTCCTGCAGCACATCGAGGAGAATTATTACCAAAAGTGATTTTTGTTTCGCCTAGGTGTTCATTATAGGACGCAGCCCCTGGAAAGTGACTTTATCGAGCGACCTCGGCGAAACGACAATCTTCCGACGGATCAGAGACAAACATTTCTCCTCGGAGCAATTCAATATTAACTTTCCTTCAAGCGGAGCATTTCTCGCGCCGGTGAACGCGTCATTAGTCATGACAGTCATGACTTTTGCGACGCGGACCCGCGGGACATGTGGTTTTCACCTGGAGACGGTGTAAAACGGCAAACCACAGCGACCCGAATTTCTGGAAAGCGCGAGGAGCAACGTCGTCCGATAGAAAAACGTCCGAGCGACCGAGGAGACTAGGGAAAAACTGATCTCGGCTGAATTTCTCCTTGGCTCTTGGTGTCGTTAGAAAGCACCGAGGATGATTCGCTACTGTACGATAGAAAATTCTGAATGGGAATCTTGTTGCTCGGAACACCATTACTTTCCTCGCGACTGTATTTTAATCCTTAACATTTATGTTATCACACTAATAACTGTAAGTTTCGATACATATGAAAGAGATGTGCATGGAAAAATTTATTTATTATTTATTTTTAACGATTTTCTTATGAAAGCGTTACCAGCATATTCCTGACGTTTTCCCGATTAAGATGAGTGCCAACACGACCCACTTTGATTGCTGTCGAACCATTGGCTAGTTCGCATAATCGATGTCCTACTGTATCGTGGATTAAACAAATAAATGGGATCGTAAGTATGTCGTGTGGGTACTCGTTTTAATCGGAAAAATGTGACGAATATGTCGGTGAAAGTACCTTTAAAAAAACATTGATAATAACGCTAACACAAATGTTCAGTATTAACTACAATCATTGAACTACATTCGATAAAATACTTCCGCAATTTAGACAATTATTTTTCGATATTCTAACAATTTTCTGAAACAAGTCGAGTACAAGATTATACAGCCAGTCTTGGACACTATTAAGTTCCACATCTTCTTGTTTGGCAAAAGAGAAATTAGCATCAGCAAGATTCGCAATCTGCTTATGACCGTGTCTATTAGTGTACACGCAATTACATGGAACTGAGTATTATATGGTAACGTATTTCACGTGGAATTACGCGTAACAGTCTTTAGCAGAGCTTCTCTAGAGCAAGATCTAATCTAGCAAATCTGTAACCTATCATCAGATACCAAGGTCCGGTTAATTTAAGAAGAAAAAGAAACGAATACTGTCTCGGAAAAAGTCACCGTAATTCCGGATTAACAACCGACCGCTTATTGAAAGCATTTAAAAGCGGCTTACTTATTTTTCCGCATTCTAGGCTAGACTGACCGGGATTTTAGATCAATCAAGTATTTATAGAAGTGCTGATAAACATTTTGAGCGATTTAATGGAACGAGATAAATAGTAAAGAAACTGTGAATTCTGTTAGAATGCTGTGTATTGTAGTATCGGTTTGTGCTGGAATGGTTCTCGTGCAACAAATCGATTTTATTTAAAAAACAGGACCGTTAGACGATCTCTTTGTGACCGCGCGTCTTCCGAGTCCTTTCTTCGTGGGAGAGAACGTGTGAAAATTGCGTAACCGTGAAGACAGGTTCTTCTGAACCGATCTGTGCCCTCTCGAGTAGAAACTCGTAAATTAGAACACCTGACAAGAGAAGCTAGCTTCTCCTCGCCAGGAGCGTTCAATTACGCCCCGAACAATAATATCGTTCGACACGAATTCACGCTTTCGAGTTGAACCACTTAACTAAAAACTGTTAACGATGGCCGACCAAATGTAAACTTTGTGAAACGCGTCCGTCAATGATGTCAGCACTAATGATACAAAGGATAGCAAATAAAATCAAGTGTCGACCATGAGATAATATTAATTCAACGATAAAAAATTTTCCGTATCTAATGATTTTTTAAAGACACATTTACCGACACGTTAGTGGCGCTTTTCTGATTAAAATGAGTACCCACACGACATAGTTTGGATTATATTTCCTCAACATCAATCATGCGAACTGACTAATGGTTCTTTTGCAATCGTGGATTACACAGGCAAATTGTGCCCCAAGTGGGTCGTGTTTGTGCTCATTTTAATCAGGAAATCGTCACGCATATGATGGTAGTAAATTCATCAAAAAATTATTAAAGAAGATTTATATTGAAAAAGATTTACCTTCTTTGTACTGTGACCCTCTGAGTTTGATGATGGTTTTCACGAGGCAACTGGACCAGAAGCTCCATACTTCCGGCCAGCATGTCCGCAGGCGTATCCTCTGTCACGGTTAGAACCATTCTGGATGGCCTCTCCTCTCTATTCCTGCAAAATACAAAAGGTTTACTGTAGTAAAACAAAATGCTAAGTATATTTTATAATCAAAAAAGAATTTTCAGCAATTTTGAGTTCTTATTAAATTAATAGCAAATGGCATCTTCTGGTGGAAGAAACATTTAAGAATCTTCAGTTTTCATAGATCGTCAGAGTTTCAAGTGTCAGATCTCGGTGTTGGCGCCGCAAGTGTTAAATTGTTAACCGTAATGGCCAGATTCTACGACGAGTAACTGGATATACTGGAACGGCGACACTTGGAAGACGAAACGCACGATAAAAACGAGAGGATCGTTTCCCATAACTCAATCTGCCTTATCGTTCTCTTGTGTCGGACGATGCTGACGGATCAGTTACCATTTACGTGTACGCCACTGGTCACTGCTCTTGGATTCGAGATTGCATTAATTTCATAGAATTAATCATTTCACAGAATGTTTATAGTGCAATCATCTGGTTCGTCAGTATACAATATACGAGGGAGGTTTGTACCATTTTTGTGGATGTAGTTAACCCTTTGTACTTGAAGCTATTTTAACTCAAAGATCAAACACAACAGCAAATGTGCAATTATTTATAAATGTATCTTGATGTTTCGATACTACGTGGATCATTTTTATAAAGAACATATATTGCGTTTAAAAAAAAAATGCAAAAGAATTATAATATGGCAAATAAAATTAAATTAAAAACAATGTTTTTAATTTTATTTGCCATATTATAATTTTTTTTTTGCATTTTTTTAGACGCAATATATGTTCTTCTATCGTAACGTCAAGGTACATTTATAAATAATTGCACATTTGCTGTTGTGTTAAATTGATCTTTTAAATTTGGTAGATATGAAGTTGATACAATACCTCATACAAGACGTAAATGTTTAGTAATTAGTTAGATACCGACATATCTGATAATGTAAACAATATTTTAAACACTAGTACAGGAATTTTTAGTGGCGCTCAAGAGGCGCAACTCGAGTGCTGAGGGTTAATATTGGAATTTTCGTACACAAATGACGAAGTGCCATTTTTCAATCAGTCGATAACAACATCTAAAATAGCGACAGTGTCATCGAATGTAATCTTTAATAGCGCCTTTCACAATCCACGTGCTACGGGAAAATTGTTACACGCATAATTCCCCGGCCGTTTCCTCATTAGATTGATTACTATACTCCGATTTCGTAATGTAACGATTTTTTCCACGCTATCATCATCCGACAAGGCAAAAACCTGGCCAAGGCAATCCGGTGTTTCTCGAACGCGATTTTTCTCTGTTCCATTATATAATGCAATTATGCAGCGTCATCGGCCGAGCTTAATTACATTTTGTTTCGTGATACGATAATTACCAGACGCCTCGTGGAACGTCTAGCTTCGATGCCAGCTCATCGAGAGTCGATTTACTTTAGTTATTTTCTCTGTTTCCTCGTTATCGTCCACTGGCTCTCGTTAATCTCCTTTTCCGAGGAACGAATAACTGGCCACGGCGTTATATAACGTAAAATGAAACCATAATCCCCGTGAAAATCATGCCGATTGCTGGCGGTTCGTGAAATTGCGATAAAACTGCCGAGATCGCGCCGGAATAGTCTCTATTTCGATGCGGAATGTCTGTTCCTATCGATTTCATGGAAGAATCAGGCAATGGAAAAATATTGAGTTTCTAACTTAAAAACCGGAATTTGACCGGTTTTTTGGGGATGGCATCCACAAATTGCCAGAAAGATGGGGAAATGTTGTAACTTTCGATGGGCAATACTTTGAATAACAGAATTATACAAGATTTTCTTTAATAAACGCTCAAATTTCCTAAAAAAATTCCGGTTTTTAAGTTATAGACCCAATAGTTTAGGTGAAATTAGGCGGAGTTTATGTCATCATTCGACTACTTGATCATTTGCCTAGTTGACTATCTGGCTACTCGATAAGCAAATATTTCACAGCGTTTTCATTGTTCGTTTCGAAGAAGCGCCATGCGTCTTCGAAAATTTTTTGCGGCAGATCTGCGGATTAGATTATCGCGGCGGATCGTCCGAAAAAGCCGCTTTCCTTTCAGTGATTAAGGAAACATTAATCACAACGATGTACACCCGGGGGTCGTGAATGAACCTTATCTGGGGATCGCGCGGGAAAGAGCAGATTTCAACAGTGATTTCATAAGTGAGCCTCGCTGCTCGCTAAGGTTGCGACACTCCTGGGCTGAATGGACGTGACTCTGCCGCGACGAGTGGTAAAACAGTCGTCTACGATCGTTTAAAATTCCTTCGCGAGCAGATGCTGCTTTCGTATGGGACCACATGTGCTGACAGAGAAGAGACTCGAATTAATCTTACCGGGCAGCGACACGTATCGATACGCTCGTACCGAAACAGGTCTCGCGAAGATAGCCGATCTACATACAGGTGTAACGTGTACGTGTGTTCCGTAAGTGTGAATACAGAAACCAGCATGGTGTACCTGTTGACATTGTTCTCCTGTTGGTCATTAATTTTACATTTTATAAACCATTCGATTCGCCCGTTTGCTCCAGAGCAAACTCCGTCAGGTAAATCGCAAGTTTATTATTCATGTGTTCGAGCAACGGCTACCGTCTAAGAATGTGCGCGTGGCAATTATAAATGTTAAAAAATGCGGCTTCTGTAACAGGCCGATGCTAATGAATTTTCTGCTACAATGTGAACACACACATAATCAACAGTAATTGCCTCTACGCCGTTCTTCCATCGCTACCCGAATTAATGACTCGAATTGCACTCCTCGAAACACACATACGAAAACCAACTACAAACAACTTCCTAATTTTGCATTCCGACAGAGCCTCTTACATAAACAAACGATCCCGTCGGTCTATCACGCAACGGAAACTATTATTGCATCAGAAAAACTGATCTCCAAAATGTTAATACTAATTGCTGGACTCCTACAACCTATGAGCTCCATGCGAATTTCGAGTATTAATTATTATTTAGCCCGCTAGATAGCCTATAGTGGTCTAGGACGAAAAATCTCCTTTCTTTTCTTTTCCATTGTTATAAATGATCGAACCAGTGCGCCGCGAATAAAATATTTATACTATTATTAAGATAAATTGCGATCGAGAACCAATTAATTAATGATTAATTATTGTCTCGTGAAATGTTTACCAAAGTACTCGTTACATTTTCCCGAGTAAAACGAGTATAAACATGACGTACTTCGGAGCACATTTGCCGGAGCTATTCACAATTGTTTAAACAAACAAACACGATCCAAACGGTGTCGCGTTTGGCCTCATTTCAATCAGGACAACGCGACAAATATGTTGGTGAAAGTTTCTGTAAAAACAGGTTTCGCCGAAGTGTAGACAAATTATTTGCAAGTGCACACATCTTATAAATACATTGAGACATTGCTATCAGTCCGAGAAGAATGCTCAGTGCTCTCACTTTCCCAGACAGCCGCGAAATACCGTGGCAGGGGAGCGCGAAGATTATCGGAAATTAATAAATCCTCGGTCGCCGAGGAGGAAGACAGGAGCACGTGTGTGTCCACGTGACTCGAAACGCGACTCGAAGCGCGTCCCTAGAGCAATTCACGACATTGCTCAATCGGATTCCGTGGCCGCACACGTTCTCCACCACGAGGTCCGCAGGAAAGAAATGTAGTAATGAGCCGGCAATGCGTGCCCAAGAGACGCCTGCCAGTAATTCCGCTTTTGCAACACGGTGGCCTAACAACCAAACTGTCCACGGTTGCGTTGCAGAAACCACCGTCCAACAAATCCTTTTCCAGCATCCTCGCAACTTTTTTGAAACGGGAATAGATCGAAACAAACAAATTACACATTGACATTTAATGGAATCTAACTTAGCAACACTGTCCAACATGGCTTGGCATGCTTCGAATCAACTTCGAATACAGTTTAACGAAGTCTGAATCAAGTTGAACGAACTTTAATCAAGTTTGACGAGGTTTGAATCAAGTTCAGCGAAGTTGAACGAACTTTAATCAAGTTCAACAAGGTTTGAATCAAGTTGAACGAACTTTAATCAAGTTTGACGAGGTTTGAATCAAGTTCAGTGAAGTTGAACGAACTTTAATCAAGTTCAACTAGGTTTAAATCAAGTGCAGCAAAGTTTGGTGAACTTGAGTTCGAGTTAAATGAAGTTTGAATGGAGTTCAACAAAGTAGACTCGACTTCGACAAAGTAGACTCTAGTTCAGCGAAGTTTGAATGGAGTTCAACGAGGTTGAATCGAGTTCAAAGAAGTTTGAATCAAGTTTGACAAAGTGTGTTGTCATCACACATTAAATTCTTTACACCAAACTGGACATGTCCTTCTACGAACAGTGTGCTGCTACTAGGAAGATACTAAGGAGCGTCCACGCTTATGTCACAAAAAACGGCCACTCCTTCGCTAACGGACGCCGCCCGTCTATGACTCAACAATGCTCTTCTGGCGGGTTGGTTAACGCACGCTCTCGTCCCCGTGCGTTGCGTGCGTGTAATTAAGAAGTGTCGATACCTGCATTCACCATTTGTAGCCGGGTTTACGTAAGCCAGCTCCTCGAGAGCTCCGAAATTATGTAACGATGCCATTCCTCCGGTAATCGTCGTGTACCCCTGTCTCTCGCCGGTGATTGATACTGAAACGGGAGGCGCGTGGATCTCAATTTGCTTTCTAGGATCGAGCCGGGACGATGATTTAGATCCTCGACGATGCCTGTCGGCCGGGAAGAAACCGCTCAAATGAATTTTCATTTGTCAACACGTCGAACCCGACCTCGGCTCATTCGTCCCGGTGTGATCATGGAAAACCGATGATTCTTAGATCGTTCTGATACTTGACAAACATTTACCGATATATTCCTGACATTTTTCTGATTGAAATGGGTACCCATACGACATTGTTTTGATCATATTTCCGAACTACCCAATGGTCCTACTGTAATCGTGAATTTCCCAGGCAAATGTGCTCCGAAGTGGGTCGTGTCAGTACTCATTTTAATCAGAAAAACGTCACGAATATAATGGCAAAACTTTCGTGAAACGAATTCATTAAAAACATTGAAGTTTCAGCATGAAATTAAGTATTGTTTTGCCGGGTCAATTTTGCATTTCGCTGTACATTCACCGGCACGAACGTTACGGAATGAACTCTGGTGGAACCGCAAGCAATCACGAAGGTGTACCCGCACTTTACGTAACAGCATGCGGGCGAAATTAATGGTAATGCGTGCGAATATTGCACGGTGCGCGGAATCCACCGTGGCGCACTCATTAAGGATTTTCGTTACGTGCGCATTGAACTGCGCGACGCGGAGCCTGTCGAACGCATGTTGCATTGTCCTGACGGTGGCACGTGACCATTTTGCCAAAGGAGGTTTCGTGTAACGGCCTCTTGTAACAGTGTGCTATCAACGAATTCAGGCGCACCTCCATTTTGAATCATTACCGACATTAAAAACACGCATGGGAACTAGGAGCAGGAAAATTCTACGTTCCTCTTAAAATATTCTCCTCTATGCTTACAGCAATTAAAAGTTTCGTTAGGCGACTGGGAAGAGGATTCTTTCAGACTTAGGCCAAATCCTGGATACGATGAAAATGATGATGGTGTCTTTGAAAAACCACTGACTACAAAATAAATTCTGTGCGATTTCTGCCAACGGGACCGCGACGAGTTTCTCATCGAACTTCCTCGAAATGCTCTTTCTTTCTCGAGTTCCTGGCAGCCGAACCGATCCTGCGCGATCCTTGGAGGATAATTGACCAATCCTGGGGCCTGTGAATTGCCAGTTCTTCGTCCATTATCCTCGAGGACGATTCCTCGAGGATTCTCGCGCGCGATTCGGTCCGTCGACCACGGTCGCAGAAAATATTTCTCTTTTTCCTCGCCGGTTTTTCTTGGATCGGTAACACGATTCCCCCTCGTGGGTTTTATTGGAAATCTACCGGAAGAGCTGTTTACAGCGAGATCGGGCTTTTTATCTGTCTCCAGGAAATTAGAGGAAAAGCTTGGCCCGAAACGACGCTTTCCTCTCTTTTTCTTAGCGGTGAAAATAACGTGGTGGATCGTTACGATCGTTTTTGTCGAATGATCGCTCGGACGAGAAGGATCGCGAGCAATCTTCCACTCGAATGCGCCACCTCTCCACGAATTTGCAGCTGTTACTCCAGTTCGTATTTAAAAATAAAATTTAAGAACAGTGCTAATTAAAAAATTCCATATTATGCGGTCCTCCCGTCGCACAGTGCGACATGTAAATGGACAGATTTAATATGGTTAAATTTAATTATATTATTTACTTCAATTATTTACTTCAATCAAATCACGATTACGAATGCATTTCTCACAGAAAAAATTATATAGCAATATATTAGCTATACTGTATAAACTGTATACAATTGTATAAAAGGATATCAGTCCGTATAATATAAATAATAATAATAATATTAATTTCAAAAGAACCACAGAAGATAATTTTATGATGACAATGGACCGCTATAGCTCCGAGCGGAATCATTATTCACGCATGATAAAAATTCCGCATGTTCTTCGAAAATTGACGAATAATCCTAGAAAGTTTTAATCCGATATGCTATTCGGTGTCGCCGAAAAAATTCTGTATAGTTATTTCGCGACGATCAAACTGTAAAGAGGAACAGATGACCGAGTACTGCGCGATGTTAGGACATCTATAACTCCGGACAGAATGATCATTCGCGCGTGAAAAAAATCCCGTAAGTCCTCCAATGATTGCCGAATATACACACCAAGTTTCAATCCGATATGTTACTCCGTGTCGAGGGAAAAAAATTGGGGAACCTATACAGTTGACTCCGGAGGATCGAGGTGAGGTGAACGAATATTCGACGGATCGTTCCATTCATAATCCTTTGGAACGACTTGCGCCATGGTAAACAGACTGGAAAGTGGTCAATAGTTCCTCGGGCTTCTCCGATCGAACAGGTGGAGGACTAACGGGATGCGCTATTGGAATTTAGGAAGGCCGAGGCCCGAAGCTATAGGTAGAGGACGAGTCTCTCTGTTCAACATTCTCGTCCCGCTTATGTAATTTTCGAGGGTGTGAATCAGCTGCAATTGACCCTCACCATAATTCGTCGATATCTCTTAAGATCGATCATCGTTTAAAGGACAACATATACTCGCTTATTTTGTATAATTTTCTGCCACTAAACTTATAAAAAATAAATTTACATCATACGACGTGTCCCTTCGTATCAAACAATTTTTGTTTAAACGTTTTCTGAATAGAATCGGTACTTCACAAGATAGAGGACATAATGTGAAGTGCGTTCAGTGGGCGGAGCTTCGAGTGGGCGTAGCCCAGGCGCTCCTAGCTCCGCGGAGCGCCACAGCGATGCTCCACAGGGCAATCGACGCATACTTGACGATCTCGAGGCGCCATTCGACGTTTTCCGCACGCGCTCGCACAGCTCACGGAACGCAACAATATGTGGCGCCTACCGTTGGAATATCGAGTGATGCCCATGTAAAAATAAGTATGTGAACGATGCTCGCTTCCCCCATTTGTTCCGAGAAACCTAAGTCGCTCTCAAGGCGGCTCACGTGGACAACCAGTCGTTTTTTCGCTCGTGCGTCGAATTACACGCGCGCACACCTGCGCCCGAAAGAATGCGCGTGCGTCGTGTGCCCAACGAGTCGATCCATTGTTTTCTACCCGAGCCGCGAAACTCCCGTGAGAACCGCCTTAAACAATAAGACGATTCTACGGCTAGGGAAAAAATATCGCTCCAATTCTCCAGAGCGGAAGCATATTTAAGATGGAAAATCCCTAGAAATCCAGGTTTCTATCTTGATGCAAAGATAAATATTTGATGTGTTGCTCTTTTTACGTTAACAAATATTCAAAGCTAAAATTTCAAAATACTCGACTATCACTCTATAATGATTGATATCGCTGAAATAACAGATTCTGTAATCTTAAAATAAATTGGAACCAATCAGCAAAGTACTAACAATTAATTATTGAAACTCTTTTAATTACGCTGTCCAACACTAAAAATGTTTTCATGTAACTGTTGGGTGGATCTCATAGAGTTTTTTGCTGGCCTTAATTTTTTTCCTACACGCACAGTTTTTGAAAAACACGGCTTTGAAAAAAAACTATTTTTCAACTTTAAACAATTATTATAATGTTATTATAAAAGATATTGTATTGCTCTTTACGTCAGAAGATTCTCTAGATTTTCCCGAATCCAGTGATGTGCAATAGTAATACATTATGATTGTTTAAACATATTTAGCTCTATAAGATCCACTCAATAATTATATGAAAACAAAAAAAATTTAATTTGTTGGACAATGTTATTCTTAGATAAAACTTTTATCACCATATTTCGTGGAGTTCTTCTGATTAAAATAAGTAACCATTCACTTGGTTAATCCACGGTACAGTAGACCTTCAAGTACACAGGCCATGACGGGTCGTGTTTGTACTTGTTTTAATCGGAAAAATGTCACAGATATTATGGTAAAGAGGAAATAATTACAAACAAAAGCGTTTTAAAAGTACACTTTTTTTTTGCTCGACAAAGAAGGTGTGGATGAGAGTAAAGCTGAACACCCGATGCACGTGCAAAGGTCTCTCACAACGCGACAAAATGCAACGAGTGGCATCCTGGGTAAAAGGAAAAAGGGGAAAAATGGATTTAACGACGCGTGGATAATTGCAGGATTAAGATGGTAGATCGTAGGCGATCTTAAAGGCATAACACGCCGGCGAGCGGCTCTTTCCGTCGGGTATGTAGAGCATTTCCTTTAACACAACCGGTATTTCCATCGCGTGAGACAGGATTTAGCAAAGGAGCCTTCAGACTCTCTGCGGGACCCGTTTCGGAGCTCTTGTCCCTTGTACCACACTTCTAGGGCCATTTTCGTAGCGCGTCTTTCGGCCATTAGCCCACATTACCGATTTATTTTCCGACATGCTGTCGCAAGTGAAAATACCCGCGGAATGGGGACGCTGTTTTTGCAACCGAATGTTTTTCCGGCAAAGTCGCACTATTTTAAATGATTCGTCAACGATCTAATAACAGCAGAGTGACAATATTTTTTTTATACTTAATACTTAATTATTACGTATTTTTTATATATAAGTTCTTTAAGCGTTCGTACCAATTTAAAAAATTACAGTTCTGGGAAACTCTTGCCAATACAGATTCTTTTATAGTGATTAAAAAATTGCGATTTTGCTCCTAACGACGTTGGGAGGCTTTTGTCAATGAAGTAATCGATTTTTAAGCGTTCATATAAACGTTAGGCAAATAATTTTTATAAGCGATTTTTAAATTGTTTATGTCGCGGACAATGGTATAATAATCGAGGTGTATTATCGATTATAATGTTGATTAATGACCGATGCGACTTATTCCAATGAAAAGGCACTTATGTTAAAGAATAATGAATTGGACGTTTATAATAGCCGTTGATAAACGAGGCGGAATGCAAAACTTTTGTCGGCCAAATAATTATAAATGATTCGGTGTGTCGTGTCATTGCGATTCGACCGGATAAGATTAGATAAATTCAGTACCGGGAATTTGATTGATGAGACTTTCCTCGCGTCGTATTCTACACGATAACTTTATAATGATTGCAATACTAAGACCTGGCAGCAAAGTGTACCGTTCGGGAGTCGATGGCTAATCATTTTCTAAGAGGTTAGTAAACGAAGATACTGCTAGAAAAATTACTTCAATTAAAATGATATCATGTAGAATACAATTATCAGTTCGGATACTCGAGGTTTTACTTTTATTTAGAAATCCCAAGTCAAACTGTCAATATACACACTTATAACGTCAACTGTAGTCTTAGTATCTCTCGCACGCCTTACAAATATGTTCCCTATTCTAAAAAAAAACCTTCGAATAAGGTATACCCTAGCCTAAATACGTTTAAATTTATTTATTGAAAAAAATACGAATTTTACTATATCGTGGATTAAACGAACAAATATAATTCGGAGTGTATCGTGTTTGGTATCATTCAGAAAACTGTCACGAATGTTCAAATAAAACTGTCACAAATAAATCAATAGAGGCAAAGAACTTCTGTCATGAAATCGTGTACCGACTCACCGATTCGTCGATGCTTCTCGTAGATGAAACATGATTGTCCAGCTTATCACGCGGATCGTGAAACTTTCTTTCGGCCGTGGTTGCACATTGAATTAAGACGAAAAAGAAGATTGAAAAAACGGAAAACTCAGCCTTCGGAACACCGATCCCGATACGTCCGCCGGCGGAATCCTTTCACCGCGCTCGGTTTAATCATTTCCTCGACGACGCGGTCCGAGAAATCGAGATTCAACTGCATTGTGCGCACCGCGCCGGTATCGATCGGTGCATCGACTGTTGCAAAACGATCCCCGGGTGAAAACGGTCCCTTCCCAGAAGCCGATTTTCTAACCCACGCGCCGCCTTTTTCTTTCTCTTTTCCGTCGGCTCGTTCTCGATCACTTTCCCGCGAATCGACCGGCAGCGAATCAGAAAAGCTACGCGGAGCTACGATTCGCTTTCGTTCGGAGCCCCATTCGGCGATTCAATTACGCGTCTGCCTTTGTGCGATAGTTTGCTGTACGACCGGAAAAATTGTTAGCAAGATCAGCAGAGAAAGGAGAAATCGCAACAATGTATTTTGTGTCGAGAATTTTTGTGGTTATAGATAACTATCATAGTTGTGCGAGCTCGTTCAATTTCGTTATCTTTCTAGTGGAATGTTCGGGTTTTCTCGTACACGTGAATTCAATCGGTATGAACTTATTTTTATTTTACATCAGACTGGTTGCTGAAAAATCACGTGAAAGTTTTTCTATTCTTGTCCGATAAAATCATTGAAATTAACGAATTAATTAACAAATGTAATACCACTAAATAACATACATTTACTGAATGACGTTAACGGCAGGCTTGGATTTTCATATTCGATTCTTCGGGAAACAAACCCTAGTAGCAAAAAATATTATATACACATTCATATAATATTAAAAAGAGATCCAATCTAATCTATATTAAGTAACAAATATTTCTTTTTAAATATGCAGGAAATATCTATTTCATATTACGAGAAAAATATTCTTTTCTAAATACTTATAAATGAATCTTTATTTAATATTAGAAGTAGAATATTTTTTCCTAATGTACGGATAATATTTATTTCATATTACAAAAAAATATTTTTTTCTTATTATAAAATAAATCTTTATGTAATATCAGAAATTATATAAAATTATATAATATAATGTAAAAATTTCTTAATTATAATAAGGTCCTTTGGAAGATAAAATGGAATATTATATGTTAATTAAATATTGTTATTAAATGTTATTATTAATGTTAATGTTATTATATGTTATTTAAATATTGAATTTATATTTTTCAAATATTGGATTCACACATTTACTTTATATTTTTTAAATATCTAGTTTATATTCTCTGAATATTTAGTTTATATTTTTTAAACATTCAATTTATATTTCTTGTACATGTATACAATATTCAGATCCAATATTTTTTTCATATGAAAAAATGTAGCTTAAAAAATATTTATCCAATATTGTCGTGCTACTAGGGAAATCTGATTTGAATAAATGCCGTCCGGTGTATTTGGCACACTTTGTCATGCAGATGAGAAACAGTTTGCGTGATTGATGGGTTCCCGCACTCCGAGTTCGATTAGCGCCTTAATACGAATCCTTGTCGCCCCACATAGCGAATTATGATGGCATCTATCGAGCAGATTACCAGCGGATGCAGGCACGCGGAATAATCTGTTCAAAGGCAGCGGACAGGTTTCTCGGACTCGTCGCGCTCATATTTGCGGATGCCATCGACTCCTACCGAAGCCAACTAACTCACTTTTGTTATTCTATTTTGTTTTTCGATGAGGTAACCGCGAGAAATACTTCTGGCTAGAAATATATCAAAGAAAACATGTTCGCATCGCATTGAAACAATTGAAGAAAGCGTGTACCAAAAAATGTAGATAATCTTAAATGTTCTGAATGGGCTGGTAATAAAGTTGTAGAAAGCTACTGAAGAAAGGAGAATATTTTTGTCTTGGACTGACCAGAGTGGAAAGTCCGTTCCGTTTAGTGTCGCGAGATAATGATTACACGTTTTAACAATTGTCATTAACCTAATTTTATTTGAACAGCTTTGCATGGCTTGTTCCGCCGTGTTTTGCAGAAAAAGTCGCGAGGAAATATTGCGAGTCCAAAAGAAGTAAGTGTACCGGCACTGAAACACCATGTGCTTATACATGTATTCCTGTCTCAAATTTTTTCATTAAGCAGGTTGGTAATTCATTACCGTTATTTTGAATATTATATTTAAATCTATTTTTCATTACTTACATGATGAAAACTCTTTCAAAAATTTACAGACGCAGTTGTTTCCTCTTTCTTGAAAAGGATCCATATTGGGATCGAAACGTTGAAAGTTTAACCAAACTAGCACGACTCCTTGTTATAAACTACGATCGACAATCAACAAACACAATTCCAAAAGAAGCAAGTTCGAAGACAGTTAAAAGTTGGTCGACTGAAAAGAATGCAACCGCTGGGCCATCCTCCTCTTGCAGACCTCGGACCCCCTGGTCGAGTCGATTTAAAAACCAGTAGCCAGAGAAATTTCGTATTCCCCTCGTGACTTCTTTCGCTGCTGCTCTTTTTCTGCCACGTTGTATGGAAATGGCGGTGCCGTTACCGAATGTGGAACGAGGGTTCCACGGAGAAGACAGATAGACAGACGGACAGACAGACAGGGAGACAGACGGACGAGGACACGAACCTGACCTCACCAAAGAACGAGACGTCTCGACTCTCAGGAGCTCGTAAAACGACCGACCTCAAGGTGAAGCTTCAATGCTCGCCGAACTTTCTCCAATTTGCTCCTGTTCATGTCCAGGAGGATCTCTCGACTTCTTTGTTTAAAAAGGGGGCTCGCTGCACTCGGTGGTCTCTCGCGGCAGAGAATTAACGACTCACTTCATACCGACCAGTTTGCATTCAACGCGTTCATGCCGATATCTCTTGTATATACGCGCGATTATCGCCGTTTTCACCGTAAAAGTCAACGGTCTTCATTAACAACGTCGAAGGCCGCGAGGGTCACCGGTGACCGCCGCTATTCAACCATTCGAAACCGATTGTCGTCGAACACCGTTAGCAACAACTTCATCAGGAACTGAATAAAGTCTTTAAAACAGAGAAGAATGTTCAAAGAGCGTCCGTGATTTATGCCGGGAATTTATGACCAACGACGATCAATATTTCAATGGACTCTTCTTTTTAATTTTACTCGTTACGTGGTTGAGTTGTACCTGTCGTTTCCAGGGCCGTTCCTACCGGGCGTGCAGTGCGTGCCCGAAAATAGAACAGCGCAAAGCCAACTGCCACGGGAAATCGTTGATAGCTCATTTCCACTCCCGTTTGCCCGTTTATAGATATAGTATTTTATCCATAAATGTCCCAAAAGTCTGACCTGTAAATGTCCGAAATCTATTCCCACAAGTTCGGACTGTACCTTCTTGAGGAGCCTCGAAACTCGAAAAACTTCGGTCGCCGAGAAGTACGACATCATGCGGCTCGGGTATATCGTTGAGATCACCTAATCCGAATTTATAGCTTCCTTATTTTTCATTATTTTTTGATGGGACTTCGATGACCATATTCGTGACATTTTTCTAATAAAAATCATACCAAATATGATATAATTCCGATGACATTTAATTGTGTAATAGACAATTAAAGTTTCGGGCGCAACTCTCTGTGTCTCTGTCTTTCCATACGCTATCCTTCCTCACGCTCGAAACTTTAATTGTCTATTATACAAGTAAATATCATCAGAATTATATCATATTTGGTATCATTTTAATTAGAAAAATGCCACGAATATAGTCATCGAAGTTTCATAAAATATATAAAATATCTATTATTACCTATTCGCGTTTCAACAACACCGTTATATGGCTCAATGAATAAAATTATTAATGAGTATAAAATTAGAGTATCAAATATTTCTTTTCATTGACAGAGAGGGGGGGGGGGCGAAAAATTGCTCGGCACGCAGGCGGCTGTACATCTAGGAACGGCCCTGGTCGTTTCTCTAGTTTTGCATTCATGTTTGTGACACGTTGATTTTTCGAAAGCGTAAGAAGAAGTCGATGCATTCACCTCGGTTTCGTTCGCGCAACGAATCGGCCGATCGAATATCGCGTTACGAAACATATAATAATGTAACAATCAGAATTTTCGCCGAGAATTGTCTGTTGCTCGTTGACCCGAAAGATCCTCGAGAGATACGGAACGTTAGAAACTGCGAAAAGTAATTCGCCGAGTCGATCGTCCGGCTACACGGAATTACATAAAATCGCGGGCTAATTTGATTTTCCGTCGGTGCATCTTCTCGGCACTTTCGTTCGGCGCAACGACGCAGAACATCTCGAGGAAGGGAACGCCGTCTACATTTTTTCAACGCATGGAGGAGCCGGTATATGTGTCACTGAACAAGCCCAGGGAAATGTTGAAATTAACATTCCTCGGATTGTAAACATCCTGGAATCAGATTTCCGTGATTAACGCGATTATGAAACTCCTTGGGAGCCGCATTCCGAATTTTACATTCTTGTCCTACGTAATAAATCGTTATGTTCTAGGCTGCTGATCGCCAATCACGGAAAAAGTTCGGCAAAAACATCGGTAAGGCGCGAGGCACGAACTGTACAACTTTAACTTTAAATTTTGTTGTTAGACATTCCCTACCAACTATTGGAGTCAGACTCGTCATGAAGATTTTGACGTATTCTAACACGTACAAATGTTACGTGTTTCCTTTTAGATGGAATAAAATTTGATTCGTTTGCAATTAATATTCAAGCATTCAAACAAATATTGCCGTACAAAAATTATGAATGTTCTTTTCCCTTCTACGATATTTTTGGGGATGAAGATGTTTCGATCACTGCAACTTTAACCCTTCGCTGCATAGTGTATGATATCTGACACAGTTAACAAGTCTGGTATATAGTAAATTAAGAAAAAAGTTTTCTTACCATGTTTATTTTTCTGAAAATGTTGTTTTAACTTCTTAAAATATTTTGTGAAAAAACCTGTGTACAAAATTTCAGCTTTCGATGGTCTACTATGTTTAGAGATGTATTGTTTTCATTAAACATATTTTGAAAGAAAATAAATTTCTAATTTACTCCACTTTGTTACAATGCAGGTAGATAATTTTTATTTTGCCTAAAGATCTGCTGCCTGGTTGTAATACATTTTCTACAACGATTTGTTAAGTCGTGTTTTCTCACTATGTTTATTTGTGTTCATTCTTCTGAAAGTTGTTTTAATATTTTTTTCAATAGTCTTCCCTTGAATAAAACACAAAAACTGACCCCTTCTTTCAATTTTTGCATCCTAATTTTAAAAAAATCATGCAGTGAAGGGTTAAAGAAAATGGCACGGCAAGGGGTTAAAAATACCGGAAATTTTTGCGGAGACCGTGTTCCCATGTTTCCACACGTCGAGAACCTAATTTCGCCAGCGGACACCGTTGGCCGTCACAGTGCAACTCAATTTCCCATCGACTATGATCGGCCAAGCTTAATGTAGGTTGGCAGAAGAAGCGCGGCAACATGCACTGCAATCAGAACGACGCGGAAGCGTGATTCGCGAACATAAGTATTAAAAAGGTATTCGAGGCGATTTGATTCAACGCTTCACCGGGCAACACTAAATCTTTCCCAAGAGGATGGGATCGTGTGGTATGAAACGCGTCCCTTGCCGTCGTTCCATGGCGAACCATGCGAGGCGGTGTAATCGTTGCTTCTCGGCTCTCGTGACGTAACGAACGTAATTCCATTGGATAACGGTGTTTAATTTAATGACGGCACTAAGTTCGATACATATTGCGCGGAGAATTTCCTCGTGCGACTTTTTCTTGCCGTTAGAGACGCGTTTTTTTGCCCGACGATTGTTCGAGGCAATAACCGACAGTGTAATAACGCCTGTCCCATTTTAACGTGCAATTAGAATTTACCTCTAACGCGCCGGCCGCCCACGAACTGTGGGATCGCTGGCCCAAAAAACTGGCAGAAATTCGACACATGAAAGTTCAAGAATCTATGATTATCCATCGGTAAAATATAGTTAGAAATATGCTCTGGTAGGATCAGCAAGAAATAAAGAATGATGTCAATTTAAAATTGGTCATTGATATTGAGTTTAGTTATCGAGTGAAAAATAAATATTCTAATAAGTATATTTTTACAAATAATTCGAGACATGAAAGTCCAAAAATCTATGATGATCCATCAGTAAATTATAGTTAGAAATATGTTTTGGTAGAATAAGCAAGAAATAATGATGTTGAGAAGCTAAGTTCGGTATCATTTCAATTTAAAATTGGTCATTGATATTGGGTTTAGTTATCGATTGAAAAATAGATGTTCTAATAAGTATATTTTTACGAATAGAACAATGGAGTAGACAATGCGAGTCGCCGATGACTGGCTTTAACATTTCCATTAGTTTTTTAATTACGAGAAAGAGAAAGAAAAAAGGCCCGACGGTTTCTCAAGCAGGATCTTTTCACCGATCGCGGCGATACGTCTCCGTCGCGTCGTACGAATTCTTTTTCTTCTCGTTGCATCGTTTACGAGCAAATTGCATAACGCGGCGCACGAGTAGACGATTATGCAACACGCGTAACACCGAACCAGGCGCGATGCACTTCGCCAGGTGGCAGTCTCGAATTTTTCATCTGCGGGTCAAGCGCCAATCATCATACTCGATTCACCATTCATTTTCGAGCTAATGTTATGTTACTTCTTTTTTTTCAAGTCATTTCAATCACCCGAGAATAATAAAAGTGTGATTTCCCTATACCGATGTTCGTCATAAACGCGCCGAATCCTCATCCATTCACTTTTCGCAGCCGGACTTGCCGGTTTGATCATCGATCGAGTACCAGAAAGAGCGCGAGCGATCGATCGAAAGTTTCTCGACGGCGATCTAGCACGAGAGCCCGATCGCTAGATCTCTGGACACGCGCCACTTTTTCCCGCGCGTCGATATTCCCATTCCACTTAATTACGTTCCGCATCGACGGGGCCCGCGATGGAAACCGATACCCATATGCAAAATCGATCCGCCACTCTTTCGATCGAGTATACGTATATGGTAAAGTGGTATCATTGATACTCTGGTCGATGTGTTTCATTCGTTCGTCAATACGAGATCCATTTGTTAAGCTTCCGTTGCTCCTTTTGCGGACTCCCTTCTTCCCAGGCAACGAGAAACGTTACTACGTTGTTTCTGCTTGAACTACGATCCGACGCTGCGATGGAGAGAGTTGTGAAAAGTTATGGGAGGAATACGATTAGAAACAAGGTCTAAAAAATTGAAAAGAGTTCAAAAAATCTACAAATGTCCAGAGGTAAAAATAGATAAATATTAAATAATATCGATCGTAAATTGCTTTAAGCATAAATTAATGATATCAGCGCATATGTTCGATCAATTGTTAATCAAAACACTATTTGCAAATTAGCACAACATTATTTCACAACGTTTCGATCTGCATTTAGATCATTTTCAAGAGATTCACATTAACATTGCGTCTGTAATTAACAATTAAATGCATATATATGTACATCCCAAGAGACCTAGAGAAGCCCTGATATTCTCGAAGACTTTCCTAAGGGATCTAGAAAAGGGTCTAAGGATTCTTAGACTTCTGAGGATTCTGTAAACGACCTGTAATATCTGTTCTTCGTTTATTAAGCCTCTCCAAACCAGGGAGCTATTGTTTTAACAAGACGGTAATGCACTTGCACAACTTCCAGGGTAACTCGATCCTTGTCGCCACGGTTCCTATCGGTGGGAACTCGGGCATTATGGAAGAGCCATTCTCGACCGAGAGAGACTTTCCATCCCGACTAGGAGAACGCGACGACACGAATACCCCCAGAAGAAGTATTTAAACTTTTTATTTTGCTGGATACACATTGTTCGAGCCACAGTTGACCATTGTTCTCCATTGTTCTCCTGGGATTAATCGCGAAGTGGGTGAAGAAAGTACGGAGAGGAGAAAAAGTTGCTGAACTGGTTCGATGTCGAACAAATTTAAACCACTTGTTCGATTTTAGATCGCTATACTCGGTGACATTGCTGTTCAAAGCAATCTTGATCTTGAAATTTTCTTCATTATTACACGCTAGACTATAGTTTAAAAATATATAGAACGGCAGCCAGTGTTAATAATATAAAATGCATCAATTATCTATCGCACGAGCCCCACGTTTTTCGTTTGAAATCTCCCAAGTATTTTCGAGGTTAGGACTCTGTGTGGTATTTTAAAAAATTCATTTTTTAAATTGTTCTTAAATAGAAAAATAAAAGATATTCTACGATCTCTCCTCTGACCCCATAATGTTTCAGGACTCCGTAAAATGGGAGGCACAAATTAGCTGCGTGTGTAGCGTCAGCGAAGACTGATTGAAAAATTCTTGTACCACAGCGTACTCCAAGGATATAAGGAGTCTCAAGGATACGGAGCGTGGGTTCAAGTTCATTAATTACAAGTTCACGATGGTGGCCGTGCAAATACGCATTAGCGTAACAAGGTCTGCTCGTAACAGCAGCGTATTAGAACAATTGTAGCCTGCAGACCGGCTAGCAATCACAATAAACAATGCTACACGAGTGTATCATTAGCATATGTATTAATACCTGGGTGGAATTGTTATTCTTACAACATCCCGACCTTCGAATTACAATTACAATATCCTGCGAGGCATTCGACGACACATATCCCCTCACTATGACACGCTTTGCATTCTTGAGCGACGTTCTATTCTATCATCTGTCTGATCTAATAGTCTCTACTCACAACCATGATTCAAAAGTGGTCCCACGATTTCTTTGTGAAAATAATTGCAGAGAAGAAATGAATATATGTAGCTCTTTTTTTATATTAAGATTTAACGTCGCATCAACATCTAGGTCATTAGCGACGAACTGCTATCGTGTTTCTTAGATTTTGTTGAGGTGGTTGATATCTTCAAGTTATTCAGTAGTGTTTTTTATATGCTTTTCGATGAATTTTGATGATGTCTTCCTCTGTTACAATAGTGTATCCTACACCTTGTTCAGATTTGGATGCATCAGTGAAAAGTTTTTGCAGGATGCGTATTTGTTATTGAGTTCTAGGAACCTGGTCTTGTGTTCAAGACTTGATCTTAAGTTCTTGTTGCAGTCTGCGAGGGATGTGTCTATTTCCGGTATGTAGCTCTTGTATGTTGCAACGAATGCACACAATTTTTCTTTCTTTAATTTGTGTATTCATTAATTATGTTTGATTCCGATTTAGCGTATGTGCCTTTAGAGGAAGACATTACCGTATTCCGTCGATGTTAACGCTATAATAATCTATGGGATCTCTGAATTTCGTGGAGACAAGGTTAACAAAAGAAGCATCAGCGGAAAGATTGGCTCGCGGAATAAACGAGGACCGGCTTCGTTAACATTCCTGTTTTCCTGGGCGAGTGCATATCCCGGCTCTCCTCCGCTGAAATTCCAAGTTATCCTCTTCTCGAGGCTTTCCTCTCTCGGCCAGCCTACTAAATCCTGCTCTTCTAGTTAGCTTCGGCTTCCCCCGGTTGGTTCGCCTGGTCATTCCTTGTCCCATGTCATTAGTTATCGAGCGCGGCTAGCCCAGAAGCATGGCGGCGAACCCGGGAGAAGGCTGCGGAAGGCAGAAGGGCGAAGGAAAGCCTCGGAAAGGGATCGCAGATGGAATCTGGACGTATTTATGACGGTCTTCTGATTAATGCGTCGCTCTCCTCGCCGCCTTTGCGCCTTTCCCACAGATTTATCCCCCTGCAGAGTTCTGCTACCCAGTGTCTGCCTGTGTCGGTTACACATCCTTCAATTCTAGTCTTGTTAACATCTATTTATTGCTTTAAACCAAGTGGTTTATATAGCAATTACAGTGTTATTACATTTGGCTTACATTAAACAGGTTTACGTTGTTTCTAAATTCAATTCTAAACTCAGCTTTTTTCTAACATTGTAAACCTTCGGTGGATATTCGCCGAAGATGTTTCTTGATCTCTTTAGATCTCCCTGGATCGCTCCCTGGCCTTCCCCAACTCTGCTCAGCTACTCCGGATCGTTCAGTTCTGATTTGTTTTGCTCGTGTTCCGCCATTCCGTCACTCTTCCTCGACTTCTCCGACGCACCGTCACGCATCCACCTGTGGATCTCGTGTGTGTGCGTGTGCACATGCGTAGCCGGGAGCAGCATGATCGCGCGCATGATCGCGAACCTGAAGAAGGCAGCCTCCGGAGAAGCTCTCACCGAGGAGGTCGCGAGCAAGGCCACTTCGGGCGTTGCCCTCCTGAGCTCGATATCTCGGCTCGCATGCGCCCGCTTAGGATCTACCGGGTGTCCTTCTGCGATCCTTAACCCCTTCTAACTATCTCATACAGCTCTCGCAACGTTCTATCTTGATCTTGCCTCTCTTCTCTTCGTGGCACATCAGACCATATACGAAAGAAATGTGGCACAATTGTTTCAACAAAGTTTGTCCCGACTACTGGGTACATTGAAAACACTTGAAACACGCCATACTTATGAATCTTGATTACCAACATATGCGTGATGTTCTCCCGATTAAAACGAGTACAAACACGACCCACTTCGAAGCATATTTACCTGAGCATTCCACGGTTAGTTCGCATAATCGATATTTTACTGTATCGTGAATTAAGCGAGTAGCTATGACCAAAAACATGTCTTGTGGGTGCTCATTTTAATCAGAAAAATGTAGCGGATACGTTGGTGAAAGTTTCATCGAAAAAATCGTTAGAAACAACAAAAGTTCAACATGCCTTTTGCAGTCAGAGAGACTAATCAAGTTCTCCGCGGATTTTCGGAAGAGAGAAACGCGGCGAATTATATCGGGAACCGGTTCTCGATAGAACGCGTCCTCCCGACGTGAAAGCAACACAGTTGTTGACTCTATTTATTATATTCGTTGAACTGCGGCCTCTGACCCAGAGACACTCGTAACCGACGGCGTTCGTTAATTGCACGTTTTGTTCATCTGATTGGAAAGCGGCCTTAAGTAACGAGCCAGTGCGAGAAGTTTTTACCATTCCGGGGCCTGAGTGCAATATCGCATCCCCGATCAGAATGCCGCGAGTGCATGCAGATAATCAACGCGGATTCTTATCTGCGATGAAGTAATAAAGCGGCCGCGAAGTTCGATCGGATGGAAATCGGCTTCCGAAGGTATTCGAAATGGAGAAACCGATTTTCCGTTTCCAAGTCACGTGGAAACTGAACACGGAGCCATCGTTAGCGATAAAATCTGGCGCGGGCACAGCACAAAAAGCAAAGATTAGGAGATTATACAATTTAAGAGAAAGTCTAATCGAGAACCGAGTCAAATGAAGTGTGGAATAATATAGGCCGATACGAGCTTTCTACTCTATAATTTGGAGACATGGTATACACACGCACAGTTTCATGGACGATTAAAAATATTCATCGAAAATTATCCTCATGTTTGTTCAGTATCGAATATACATGCAGAATGACGTTTACTACCTCGAATACGACATCTTTCTGACTAGAACGACACCAAACATATCCTGTTAATAACTTATTGAAACTTTTTCATTTTTAATCATTTCTTCCGGTTAAAACGAGCCCAAACACGACAGAATTCAGAGTATACTTGCCTGTGCAATTCACATCACTGGCGTATAACCACTGATGAGTGCGCATAATCGAGGCAAAACTAAATTCACTTCTACTCTACCTTAGACTGTTCCAATCATTTTTATCACAATGTTAACTTCGCTTCAAGAATGTTTTCTGTTTATTAGTTATACCGTATAAACTGTATACAATTCTATAAAAGGACATCAGTCCGTATAAAATAAATAATAATAATAAATATACTCGCAATTGCGTCGTGTTTGGGTTCATTTTAATTAGAGAAGTGTGAAGAGTATGTTAGTGGACGACTTTGATTAACACAACGATGTCTGAAACATCTTTTTAAAGCTGATCTACGATCAGAGACCAGTTTCGCGACCCTAAAGAGAAAAAGCGAGTTCAAGAGCGAGTATGCTCGGATCGCATGGGTGTTTCACATATTAATTAATGAGTTTAGTCTTCCTTTCGACCGTTGCTTTCCTCTCGGTTGCGAGAAAGTAGACTCGACCGGCTCTCAGCAATGCTAATCTGTATCGCGCTGCTTCACTCCCACGACTTTCGTTCGTTTCGGTCCCGAGAGGGGTTGCACAACGAGATGGAAGCACGCAAGATATCCCGCAAAATCCGGAAACAAGCTGGAACAAGCCGCGAAATTCCCGAGCGAGAATTTTGAACGGCTCGGAATTGCAAGCCGCAAATTTTCACGGTTCCCCGATCGATACCCGACGTGACTCATTCAACGATACACTTCGAAACGGTTTACATAACACTGACTGTCGACTGACTAACCGAGACACTGACTGACAACGATCGCTTTCGGCCGGGAACGAATCGGCGAAAAATTTGGCGAAAAATCGACTGCATTGTCCTGATAATTAGCGTGTAACGACCAAAAAATTTAGCAATCCTGCGACACCGAAACAGACATTTTTCACCTGGAGATTGAATTTTTATTAACAATTTTTTCCAGCGATTTTCACGAAATTTTTATCTTTTTAATAAATATCTTCAACCTTGGTTAACAACGTACCTTAGTATAAAATGCAGAGTACGCTCCAATGAATTATGTGGGAATCGAGAAGATAATGAGTAATTTTTCTATGTCAAAAGAGACCCATTGATTTTAATAAGTTCAAATGCATAGTTAAATTCTTCTGAAGTTCTCACAACGTTGGTTGAGACGCAGCATAGATCAAAATGCAAGAAATATTTTCCACTCCAGAAAATTTGACTTATTAGTTCAGGCAGCCTGCCCGGAGCAACTGCTAATGGAGGACATTGTAATATAATCTAAACCTTGTACACGAGATAACGGTGTGTTACCTGTTGCCGAAGTGCTTTACATAATTCCCCCTCATTTTATGAACCGATACGACGTGCGAAACAAACTACTTCACCGTGAAAACTGTCCGAGCCACGTGTTTACAAGATAAGCGATCATTGTGCTGATTTCAGTGTCTGCGATATTTATGAACTTCGTTTAATCATTACTAATTACGTCATTCGGCTAAAAATAATTGTTCAAAATCCCGTGAAATTCAAATGATGATCGGCAGATTGTAATTCTTAATTACAGTCAGTTTAATCACCGGGATCGTCAGAGACAATCAGAATCTTCGACATCATTGAAATCATTAGCATCATCTGAAAATAATTGTTCTAAACCCGAGATTAGAACGACTAGCTGGATATAATTCTTAATTGCAGCCAGCCGTGTGTAATAATAAGTTCGCACAAACGAAGTGCAATTTTACCGAGACCTGACATCATTCTTCTAGAGCCGAGACTTCCATGGGATGCGTTTTCAGCTTACCTGCAACAGAAAAATCGAATATCGCGTTAGCGGTGTGCAAGAACAATTACCTCGTGGTTTACAAGGCCGTATTATCCGCGAACGACCGCTTTTATATCTTATCTAATGCGTAGCCCGGGGATGACAGCCTGTTTACAAGGCTCAGGATGCAATAAAGATGCGCCAACTATTCGCAGATTAAACTCAGATTAATGGGGCGGTAAGAAATAGATTTTGCTAGAGAGACCAGGTATATCAGAGGACTCCTCAAAATTACACGTTCAACCCGGCGAACAAAAACCGGCTTCGAATTTTAATTCGAATGATTTTTCATCCTGCGATGCTGCTACTGCTGCTGCTTCCAGACGTCGCGCGCACGAGATGATCAAAGCGACGGCGACGAAAATTTTTAATTCGATTCGAAAAAATTCAAAACGGTCACATTAATATTTATGGTCGATTTTATATGGACAATTAAGTTTTATGAAAGTCGCGGTTTATAGGACGGGATCGTTAAAATCACTTTGCTCGTTAAAATCAACGGGGTAGTTAATGTCATCGGAATCGTCTAAAACAATCGACCACTCAGAATCATCAGGGTCATCGGGATCACTGAAATCGTTAACATCAAGGTCGACAACGTCATAAAGATCATGAAGATCGTCGGCGGATGATGAAGAATCGTCG
>CM052344.1:6748344-6758557 GCA_028455595.1 Lasioglossum vierecki | reverse complement strand
GTTTACGAAATAAATTAATAACGAATTACGTCTATTTTATATCGAGCCATGCGCACAAAATAACAAGTACCTATTTTTATTCATATGACTCATTGAACGTATACAGGTAGAATCGGATTTGTATAGAAACGTCAATGGCCATGCAAGAAGCAACGCGTACTTGCTTTTAACCTTTACGCGGCGTACGCGCGGGACGTCAACAAATGCGATAATATTGTAATTGTTGGCTACGTAAAATCGAGCACACAGTTCGCGGAACGTCACGGGCATTGCCTCTCCAGTTCGTAAATACGAAACGAGCCGTTCGTGTTCGTAAATACAGAACGCTCGTGTTCGGAAGAAGTGGCGCGAAACAATTGCCCTTGAAAACAGATAGTCGACTAACCTCGTAATTAAATCCACGCCGGTGTCATCGCGGTCGTCGAACGTGCACTGGCAAGTTGTTTTCCTTTTACAGTCACTGATCCCGCACGAATATTTACGTCACTGACACTCGCGACTCGACAGAATTGTTTCAACGACAAAGCGAATCACATGACAGACTGTTCGAAAACGTGGAAGGACACGATTGATGGCGCACGTGGTTTTCGACAATGTCAAACGGTCAATACCTACGGAGCGCCTGACTACGACTGACTCGCTCAGGTAACGGCTTTCGCGCGGCTTACTTCGGGAGTTTTCGCGCACGCTCGCCGCCGGTGATCGTTCGGCCACTTTCGGTCGCGATCGGTCGACGTCACGCCGGTCGAGTGGACTCGCGGCTTTACGTGATTCATTCCGATGTTTTGAGAACACGTTTAAACCTTTTTTTGTGGTATTTAACGCGATCTACGAGCATTTTAATCTTTGATTGTTTGCAATTACGTTTTTACTACAATACTATGCAGATTTTAGTGCGAAGCGTAGTTTTACGTCGAATGCCATTTGCAGATCATTTTCATCTAGCAGAAAATGTCCTAGCAGGACTAATACCCTTTTTAATGACATGTGGAAATGATTAGACAGGCTATTATCGTTTTCTCATCTATGTAAATCAGAACGAGATAGTTTATATTTCAAAACTGTTACGTGTTAACAGTTTTTCAGGAAAACTATAGTTTAAACATTGTTTTGATTGTTCAACGATATTACATTGGGTGTATCTTACAAATTATTTCTATATAACTCGCAAGTTTAAGTTGGTAGGTGTACATACAGCGGATTTAGTCGTATTCGTACATCTTTTAAAAACGAATAACTTTTTCAATGGCACTTTTTCCTGCTTAATTGCGATTAATGACAATTTTTAAAAAATCTATGTACATATTAGCTAATAAACTAATCCTTCTAACGTTTCAAAAAAACTCAAGTTGTTGGCTGCAATTTTGAAAAAGTTACTTTTATTTTAAATGTACGAAAATTTTGTTCACCCACTGCACAAATAAATTGACGAACGTATTACCTCCCTCACTCTTGCTAATGCCATTATGCACCCCACTATTGAGACATGCCTGGGGTGGGGGTGTACCGGTTACTATATAAGCTCGTCGAAGACGTTCCGCATCTCATTATCGCCTAGAGAGGCGGTCGGACGAGATGCATGTATTTCCGTGCAGTTGTTTGTCAATTAATACGAAATTCCACTCGTCGAGAATATTTGTACACATAGATGATAGTGTAACATCTAATTAAGAAAAAAAGATAAACAAATAACTTAATAAAAAATACGCAAATTACTTATTTCCTTGTCCTACTACGAAATAAAACTGGCGTTGCAATTCATGATTAATGAATTTCACGAAAATCATCGCAGAAGACGATGTAAAGTTTAATAAGGATTTAGCGAATTGAACACTTTTAAACTGTCGTTAAAAATGGATGAAATGAATTTCATCGAAAGCACATACTGATCGCGGTTGGTATTCAAGGTTGCAGTAGTATAAGGTCAGTTTCGAGGTCACGTGCCGGGGTACTCGGTCACGCCGTCATCGTAAATCAAGACGTAATACTCCCAACGACTTAGGTGAAACGCGACGAAGCTGCCCGAGAGCTCTCGATTTTCTTATTTTCCGTTTTTCTGTTTTCCCAGCGTCGATCGCGGTGGGGAATTTATGAGTTTCCGGTTGATAAGAACCGTCCGTAGAGCCGTGCATCCAACGTATCTAAGTATTTACGAGAGTAATTTACCGGCCTTTGCGAAGCAGCCTGCGAACGAGAGAGCCACGAGAAATAAGACTCGAACGACATTAAATTCACCGCGATTCTCCCGCGTTTTTGCGGTTCGACAGGTATGCAAGGACGCCTCTCTTTCTCTCTCCTTGATAATGGAATTGTTTATTTCCTGCTGACGACAGCTGCCGCAAAAACTCTCCTGCTAATTGTCTACATAAATACCAGAGCGAGACAATAGATCCGAGCGATTAGCAAACACTACGATGTAATGTTTCCCAGCTTTTCTATAAATTTTCTTCGAGGGAAAATACGTCTTGGATAATTGCCAACCGTCTGTCGTTAAACAAATTTCAATTACACTATCCAACAAATTTCAACTTTTTTCATGTTTCCATATAACTGTTAAGTGGATCTGGTAGGGTTTTTTACAAATTTTTTTAAACAAATATTGTGATATTATTATATAAAATATTGTATTGTTCATTACAGCAAAAGTTTCTGTAGATTTTTTCGAATCCAGTGATGTGCAATAGTAATTGTTTAAACGGAGAGACATCACTTTTGCACCGTTTTTTGCTGATATTTTTTAATGTATCAGAAAAAATAAGGGTCCAGCGAAAAATTGAACTACGTATAGTACAATATCTTTTATATTAACATTATAATATTTGTTCAAAATCGAGAAATATATTTTTTTTCAAACTAAAAATTTCTCAAAATTGTCGACTATTTGTGATTAACCCTTTGTAGTTGAAGCTGTTTTTACTTGAAAATTCAACACTTCTTCCGACCTAGAACAATTCCATTGTATAGGAGTTTTTTCATTGTCTGGATATGAAATTCGGATTAGAAAATTTGAATTACATACCATCTTCCAAATACCGCACTATCTGAAAAATTTGTTTCCACCGATCAAAAACAAACAAACTTTATATATATATTCCTGTCTCTAACTTTTTCATAAAGCAGGTTGGTAATTTAATTACCGTTATTTTGAATCTTGTATGTAAATCCGTTTTTCAGTACATTAATACTGAAAACTCTTTCTTGAAAATCATTCGAATAAACGCCAAAAATGATTATGGTAAAAGATTATATGCAATTGTTATTAACGATGTTGCTGGTCGTTTGGAATCTCAGTGACAGAGCAGCGATCACTTCTATCTGGCAGAGTTACCGTTCACGCTTCTCTCACATGCCAGGCTAATTGCATGCTTTCGATCCAGCTCTTTCTACGGAATCGCATGGCACCATATATTATTCGCCACTTTGTATAATAACGTTAATATCGCGGGCTCGAACACGACCAGAGTACATTCGAACTTCCATAACGTGCGAGAGAAATTCTGTGCCGACAAACCGTTAGATTGCCACCTGTTTGATGTGTTTCGCGATGCGAGGGCGATTTTACACGAAACCGACGATATAATTTGCATTAAAAATATTGATTCGAAAAAGCTGCCAGGTCGGTACGCCTTGGGGAGTGCAACCAAAACAATTGACCTATACTGCAAAATTCCCACCGTGTTCCCTGTGTACTACAGACTCGCTCAACGGAGACGTTCCCGTGCTGCACTACTCTTAAATGTTGATTGGAATGGTTCGCTTTCATACTTGAATTCAAAAAATTTTTAAATAATTGGAAAATAAAATTTTAACGTATACTTTGAAATGCCACTGTTCGATGCCAAGTCAATCTTTCCTGTATAAATTTTTATTTAAAAGTATTCTTTTGTAATTTAAAAGTATTCCTTCTTATTTTAAAAAAAGTATCTTTTTTAAAAAAAATCTTTTTCTTGTAATAATATAAATAAATAATTGCTACCTGTATCCTAATTTAATTTCTTTAATTTTTCTCTACAAGTTAACTTTTTCTTTAAAAGATATCTATATTAAAATTAAATAATTAAAACTACCTGCACACCTTTTTGTGACATTTATACACAAAATTATTTCACTGAGCATACTTTACTGCATTTAATAATGAAATCTTTCACCAAAGAATTGTTCGAGACCTGTTTCAAGATGTGAAAGCATTCTAGAATTGCAATGACTTTTTGGAAGAAAAAACATCGCGTTTGTACAAAAAATCGCAAACCCATTTCCACAGAACTTCTCTCCCGAGACTTACCGTACGTACCGACAAGATTATAATAACTGCAAGAAGATGCCGGCCGGTTTCACGGAACCTATACTTTTCCCGAAGACGTAATTATTAGTCAATGTTCGTCAAACCACCTTTCGATGTGGTCACAGTCCAGTAACTGTTAATGATTTCGATCTGCTGTTTCTCCACCTTGAATCTCTCGCGTTATCGTTTATTTTTAAAATAGAGAGATTCATCTAGGATTAAACATCGAAAATCATATAGAATTATCAACAAGTCTGACTCAAAATAATCACCATTCGCTTGGTTGTCCTACATTAAACTTCGCGACCAAAAATCGCACTCGAACAAAATGAAATAAATAAAATGAAAATGTTTCAAGTTAAAATAAATTACTGACAATGTTCCAACGCGATAAGCCCGCACATTTACATGCAGATTAACCCGCGACAAGAGAGATAAACATAGTAATGCGAAACTAAACACGAATGACTTACCTAACCTTTAATAACTTCCAATCGTTTGTGAGAAAATAGCGTAATAATGTTCCCATGCAAAATTCAATTTTCTGTGAGCTAACCTTCAAAACCACGAACTCCCGATATCCTCGATCTAAGACAAAGATCTAATTCGAATGAAAATATACCGATTAATAAACGCAATAAAATGTCTCCCGGCCTGCAAATAGGTTAATCACAGATACGGGTGTTCTAACGGTCGAGCAGACGTGCGATTGACAGATCGAAACCCGTTAAAATAATTGTCGGAAACACGGCGGATTTAATGGAGATCGACTCACCATAGTCTGGTGAAGAAACGACGTAGTTTCAATCCCATTTCCCGGCGGGTTTTCTTCGCTGACAGCAACGTATCCTTCACTTCACGCGAACTCGTTTGGAAACATACAAGGGGTGCGTGCGAGGGTCACGCATGGTGCGCCGCGACCGTTGGAAACAGTCACGTGCCAAAACACCGCAGCCAGCTGTCGAACAGCCGGGTTTTTACGCGGGATGCGCGTTGTTCGCCCTACCATGCTCCCATTGGCTACCTTTTTACGTTACCGCGCATGCACCCAACCACCTATTTTATCGAGCCGAGGAAACCAATCGCCAAAAACCAAACAACTGTTCCTCGCACACGCCACCTGAGATCTGTACTCGCGCCGTAATCTCGCACGCATCCTGTTCACGCGTGCTTCTGCGCGTGCGTACTGAGCTACTCGACTTTTACAGCAAACTTCAAAATTATGCGATTAAAAAATGATTTAAAAGAAAGCTGTACACGTATTTTTAATGGCTCTAAGTATACAAACTGTTAAAGTGGTTTGTTACACATTCTTTTTTACACAGTGTGTATGTACAAATTCTTTGGCACGACAGAATATTTGATTGGAAATTGTTTAAAAAATTCGAGTATGATATTCAGTGATCATTTGCGAGGAAATCCATGAAGAATAGGGAGTAAAGCTTGAAATAGTTCGAGAGGAACGAGACAGCCGCGGAGTATGCAACCCGCCCGACGCGCGCGTTAGTGTGGTTACAGCTCAACAGGCGCCTAACTGCAGTTACGTATTACGCCGGATAAAGCGTTCTCTTCAGCACTTTTAGGATAAAAAATATACATTTTACAGAATTGAAGTTCAATTTCTTCAAATTTCAGTCAGAATTTATTTTCAAATGTTTATGCACTTCTAAGAGATACAGAAATATATTAAAGTGTCAATTGCACTTTATTATGCCATGTTTGGTCTCATTTTTTATTAATTTATATATTAATTAATATATATATTATTAATATATATATATATATGTTCACCGATTACGCCGAGATGGATGGACCAATCGGTACGAAACCTTGGGTCAGTTAATTTCGTTTATTAAATTACATAATTTAATAAGATCATTTTAAAAAATCATCAAAGAAATTTTGTCATCGAATTGGTGTCTCGCGGCGAGCATTTTTCAGCATGAAAATGTTGCGTCGATTCCACGGTCGGGACATCGGGGCAGGTAGACAATCGCATTCGCGTTTCTATTTTTAAGTCAATGCCAAGTCGGGGTAAAATCGCGCGATCAGGATGATAGGCGCGTCGCCGTTGATCAACGATCTGAATTCCGCGAGGATCGGCGGCGTTTAGCATTAGCCACACGCAGCCATTTGGCACGAGGGTGCATCGATATCGAGTGTGCCCCGCCTAGTTGCAGGGAAACAAGCTTGATCATCGCCAGTGCAGGTTTCCAATCGTTCAATTATTCCATCCGCGACTGCCCGTTTCCGTTCACCGGCGGGAAGTGATATGAATTCGCTTCGCTATACTCGATAGACGCTGCCGTCTCAATGATCATCCTGCCGATACTTATCTTTAAATGCTTTACAGTTTAATCTCAAAGCCTCTCGATTAAAACACACATTCGGCCGAAGAACTGTTCGCGCATAAAACGCATTTCGCTTGAAACCTCAAAGATTACCAAAGAAAAGAGAAAAGAAGATAGCTCCGGCTTTATAATGATCCGCGATCCAGTGATCAACATTCGACTGACTCGCATTCTCAACTATTACAAGCCTTAATAATTACCATTCCATTTAATCAGTCCTATCATTATCGCCAATAATTTAATCATTTTCCCCAGCACCCGATAGAAGTTATGAACAGATACTAGTTCGAGGATTTCGATACGGTGGTAAAGACCGCCAGCAACTTTCTTCGAACAACAAAACGAGAAAATGTTTAGAAAACCGTTCTCCTTTCGAGCGTCGATTTGGTCTCCCAGTTTGACGAACGACATAATTATTCAATTATTTAATAAGAGCCGAGTCTAGTCGACGGTAACGGGGCGCAACCGATATAAATCATCTCGGCGATATTTTCCGATCGGTAATGGACATAGTAACTAACAGTAGTCGGTGGCAGCTCGTAAATCAACACACGCCCCGGTGTAATTAGCCGCTCCGCGCGGCGGTGTTTAACGTGCTCCGAAACCCGCGAAATTACAGTGGAACGCGAAATCTGAATATTACGGCCGGCCAATTTGAAAGGAAATTTTCAGCGATAAATTCACTCGCGTTCGAGCCCGTACGCGCGCGAAGACGTTCGTGTGCGCGTTTACGGTCGAACGATCGTTCCTTATCCGAGGTAGTCTTGCCGAGAAGTCAGTCCACAACGTTTCGGAAGCAACCATGAAGACGGGGAAGGGGAAAGGAGGAGCCATGCTTTCTAACTTTTGCCTTGTAAATCGGCCGCGCCATCGGAAGACGTGTGCGAACCGATAATATCTGACGCCCCTGCTAGCTACGGTGAAAACCGAGTTCACTTTTGGCAGTATACTAGTGTCTCGACATATGTGAAAGAGATGCGCAAGATATTTCTTAAAAATTCATCCACCACTTTTTTGTCTTTCATGTTCAAGATATTTTACCTCGTTTTTATTAGCTTGCTTTATGGTTTGTTTGTCTATCTGTTTGGTGACAAATTTTGCAATTGATTTTGAAATAACTTTTTTTAATATTAATATTATTTTTTTTATTATTATATCAATATATAATCTTTTTATATGAGAATTCAATATCAACCTCAAATAATATTAAATTTTATATTAAAAATTAATATATAATTTTTTATATGAAAATTCAATATCAACCTCAAATAATATTAAATTTTCTATAATTTTCTAGATGACAATGCATTATTAATCCTTTGCACTCGGAACTATTTTCTTCTGACCTCGAATATTTCCATTCCCTATGATTTTTTTAATTTGATGAATATGAATTTAATACAATAATTCATACAATACTTAAATGTTTAGTAATTGGTTAAATACCGACATATTTAATAATGTAAACAATATTTTAAATAATAGTACAGCAATTTTTAGTGAGGCCTCAGAGGCGACTCTTGAATGAAGAGTTCTACTAAATATTCTTGGTATTGATTCGACTTTGGACTTATTTTAAGCAGAAAAATAAATAAAATAAATAAAATTGTAGATATAAAGGTCTCGTAAAAAAATAATTGAAAACAAAACTGGCAGGTTGAAACTTGAATACCCTCCCGGAAACAAGCATTAGTGTCAAAGAAAGCTTGTTCACTCGACGATTATCTGTGACGTAGACCCACCTCACCGTTTCCTTGTGTACTTTTACTTTCTCAACAATGTACGACCGGCTCTCGATCAATCGAGCAGCGGTCCACCAGCTAAACATCATAATCGAATCACGGTTGCGACAGCCCGGTTCACGGACACACTCGTGTAATCTCGAGAGCCCGTGGTTCTTTGTGGACTGTGACAGGGATAGAACCCTGCCAGTGAAAGGACAGAGACGGCCAAAAGCAAAGTAAACGGCGCGCATGGAAATTGTTCTACACTTTCTACGAATTCACTGGATTTTCTAAAGCGGCCGACACTCCGTGAGATGATCTGGTTGGCGAACAGTGTGTAAAAGCCGGCAGATAACGGTGTATAATGAGGACATTCTTGAAACGACTCGAAATGCAATCTCCGCGGGGCTGACAAATTGTCTGAGAACAGTGTCGTTCTCAGAGCTGGGCCAGAGCGCCGGGCAACTGTGCATGATTCATTCTAATTACCGGTAATTAGTCGCCAGCCGTGGATCCATCCAATTGCGCAACATTATCGTTTCGGCTCGATCGGAATAGAAACGAGACTCGCGAAAAGAATTGAACAATTTTTGAGAAATTCGAGTCTTACGATTCTCCGATAGCAACAACTTTCTTCAGTTTTCACTCTTGAATGAGAGACAAGGCGTCGAGACTAAGCATTCTCTTAATTAGTCATTCATCGTTCCAACGAACAGCTATTAGTCATCAAGATTCTTATCACTTGTATCGAGATCAATGATACCATTGTCTGATTGCTTGTAAGTAGTCGATTGCACATCCAGGCCGATCGGAATTAGAATTACGGAAATGTCTCCATAGCCAGAGATGTGCACGATATTTGCGACTAATTTATCCTCATTCGAATGACAATGAACTTTTTCATGATTTTACCATTCGGTGACAAATTTTGAAATTGAGTTTAAACTAACTTCCCGACGAGCTAGAGACTTGATATTGGAAATATAGGTTAGAACTGGATGACAATGCAACATTCAAAAATTTTTTTAAGAGGTTAGGAAAAATTATTTTATACTTTTTAGTCCATTTTTAAAAACGTGGTATTTTTTAAAAATTCATTTTTATTTACACAATTGTTCTTTCCGAGGCATTACCACGTGATAAGACACATTCCAGACACCATTACGATCGTTACAGTATGCCTAGATCGGTCGGAGAGCCTCCGAGGAAATAAATCTAGGGGAAGAAGGAGCGAAAAAAGGGGAATAAGAGTGAGGAAGGGAATAAGAATAAAAACGAGAAAAGTCGCGAGATGAATTCCTCTGGAAAAAGGAGCATCGGAAATTGATTTGAAGCTAGCGAACAGGTTGAAAGCATCCCGTGGACACGGTGGAACAGGTCTTTCCACACTGATCCCGGTTACATTGAATGGCTAATCAAAGCAGAAAGGAGACGCTAAGGGAGAGAACCGAGCGCGAGCGAGATGATGCGCTCAGGCATGTTACAAGCAGATAAGAGAAACTGGTTGGGGTTTCGATTTTCACGGGGATCGGTCACGGGGCAAAAATCGGCGGGCTTCTCGATGCTTTTCTTGTTGGCATGCCGAGCGATAAGTGCGGTGTTAAGGTTACCTAAGCACTTTCTATGCCAACCGATGCCCGATCAGGCCGATTCCGAATGGAAATTATGTCGACGGGGCCGCTGTTACGTGGAATGTCGTTCCCTGATAATGAGGGACACTTCCAAGGATACCGTGGCTGGTTGCCCCCGACCCGCCGCCGCTGCCATTTCGTTTCATTCACCGACAATTTCATTGACAATAACCCGCGACGACGACACTGCCGCTCCAATTGAATGCTATTCAAAAAGCTCAACCA
>CM052344.1:6664430-6736704 GCA_028455595.1 Lasioglossum vierecki | reverse complement strand
CGAAACACCTCTTTCCTTTTCTTTTCCATAGTAGCAATGATCGTACTGCGCCGCGAATAAAATAAATAATTCTAATTTATATTTGAAATGATTAATAATCGACATGAAAATTGGAAAGCATGATGTACTTATATATTTGTATTACGAACAGAATAGATCGTTTAAATAAAACAAAATTGCTGTTTCTACGAATCAGGAACGAACGAAAAAGATACAAAGGCAAATGTTGCTTCTACTATCAGGATCTAAGAAGAAAATCCTAAAGAAGAGAAAGGCGGGGACCTGACGCGAATGATCGAGCCCACGGTAGGTTTGTTGATTTATGAATGGTGTATATATTATCGTAAATACAGTCGATATAAAACATCTTCGTGTTTTCCGCGCATGATGATCATGTAGAGATGTATAAACGTGTTGCCTTATCAGTAGTAAAATCGCGTATAAAAAAAACGGGTTATAGGATGAACTTACACCTACTCCGTCGAGAGCAGTCGTGTTCCACCTGTTGCAGGTTCAAGCTTAATTTCGATTATTATTCCCGAGGTGACGATCCTTGAAAGGAAACGCGCCAGTTGACACGTCGTCGAGTGCAATGAACTCGCGCGAAACGATCGTGCACGCTCATGTAAGATTCACCGAAAGCTCAGCTTCGTCAGGGGATCCCCCGTAAGGATATCCCATCGATTTTCCCCATTTCCCGAGAATTAAGTAAGTACGTTATCGTAAACTTATTGGCGTGTACACTCTTACACAGACTCGCTTACAACGAGATGATTCTAGTTAAGTTTCTTATTGGTTCCTGCACAAAAATAGTTGATCTCTTTATACTGAACACTACTGTGTCTCTAAACCTCTCTCCCATCACGTATTCGCTTCAATCTACATATAGTACTATTTGAATTGGGAATCTTTCCGAACTTGGCTCAAGACAATAGCTGGTTACTTAAAAGCTCTAGTCATTTACATAATTTAGGCACTTAATAGTACTATACTGCTCCGAGCAACTAAACAACCTTTTACACAACTACTCCAGTCTTAGTTTTAAGAATCATTCCTGGTTAAATAACATTCGGGTACAAACAACCATTGAATTGTTTCGAAGCGAATACGTGACGAGAAAGAAGCCGGATTCAGCATAAGAAAATACGTAACATGCATATTTTTATTCAGGAACCGAAAACCTTATTGTTCAATGTTATTACAAAAAAGGGCTAAGTAACATTACTTAGGCGTTTCTCGTAAGCTCCTATTTGGCTTCGTTGAAGAATGCGAAAGTACAGAAAGGATCTCGCAAGTCTTAATGAATGAACATTACGTTTCTCTCGTTTCATTCTTTTGTTTTCTTTTTTTTTCCCCCTTCCACTTTTTTTTTAATAAAACGTTTACAAACATACTAGTGAGCAAATTTACTCATCGAATCCGCTTCAACTGGGGCGATCGTTTAAAGGAAGTATGTCGTAGAAAATGTCTCTGGTAAAAAAGGGGGTACATGGAAAAATATTTCTCAATCAAGTCTAAAAGCTCCACCCCAGTCGGAGTCCAGTTCGATTCCGGATATGTTTCTCGACGTTTGATGAATATTTTCTCGTACTCGATCCAGTATCCTGTATCCAGTACTTCGATCTTAAAACTCAGGCAATCCAAAGGTGTGCTTAGAAATGTACCACAAGTATTAGAAAAATTGTTCACCTTCGGATTGCGTGAATTCTATCATGCATTGATAATCGACGATGCAAAAAAAGAATCTCTTTCATCTATTTGTGACATCTACTGGAAGATTACAATAGAAGTAGAAAATTAATAACAATTTAAACCTCCCCGGCCAAGGTCACCGTAACTCAGTTCGATCGCGACTAATATCAGTACATTACTTTCTTTCACGCATATTGGTCGAATCCTTTCAGTCATTATACCTCTTACAGCTTAACAGATAACGCAAAAGCCCCATGCCGAGCAGACCTGAATATTTAAATAAAATTGTTGAACATTCGTTTGGTCAAAACCGATTTTTCAATCATTTATCCTGCAAAATAAATCTGTTTTCGTAATTGTTTCCGAACGTACAAGAATTGTTTTGCCAATACTTTCATTACTGTCTTGTCTCAGTTAATAAATTACTCTTTATTCTGCTGTGGAATTAAATCGTTTTGTCTAAGTATTTCAAAATCATAAACAGCTAATTGAAATGCGCATAGTTTTTAGGTCTGCTACAAAGGGCTGGTATAAAAATCAATCTTACTGAACATAGAGATTTTATACGCAATATTTGGTGCTTACTGTACCCTATTACCGGGTAAAATATAGACGTTCCACGTTACCAAAAATTGTTTACCTCCAAAAACGAAATACGTAACAAGCTGATATCTCTACCTCTTGTATTTGTGCTAGTCCTCAGCAATGATTACGCATACACGACACGCCTAAATCTACCACTTATCTATCGGATTAACTCACGGGTAATAGAGAGGAGTCTCTAGTTGCAAACAAAAACAGTGTGTGTTTGTTGTGTACGTGTGTATGTGTATCTCTGTGTGTATTACGTAGAATCAATACAATGTGAAACACTAAGCTGTGGTGCGTAATGATACCCAAATAATAATACCGTGAGAATATTATCTTTGGAAACGAAATCTGCTTTTTCCAGCAAAACGTATTAACATTTTCATTCTCTCTTCACTTTCAATAATCGGCGGAGGTCTGAACGCGCAGTATGATTTAGGAATTAGCCGACGCACTTTGACGATCCACTACAAAAATGATTGTCTCCTTACAAAATACATGATTTCGTAAAAGTAATCATGAGCGGCAGTAAAACGAAACGCAAAATATAGAGAGTCTCTGATCACTGTATCACACGATACAAGGATTATTCGCTGTTTAGTCGTAGGCATTGTAATACTTTTCTCTTAACGCTTCGCCTAACTCAAGATTCAGAATATATATATTGGCTTAGCCCCTATTCCACGATCATCCGATTAGTATATGTATTGTGCAAATTATTAACCAACCCTAAAATAATCAGATATCTTCGTAATCACACAATTTCTATGGAATATTACTAGTCACAGATATAAACGTTGCAAGAGTATCATTAGTATAATCTACAAATAATAATTGGTAGATCCCACTATCAGATCAGTCATTTTTTGAAATCAAATCTAGAATAAACTTTACTAATCTCTCAGCTAGAAAAGTCAATTCAACAGAAAATTTCTTTTGTAAATGATACAGCAACTTTTCTGTTTCGACTAATAATATTCCACCAATTTTCCAAGATATAAAGAAGAAAGGGCCATTCAGTTTACATACACACAAAAGGAGAAAAGAAATAATTTAATTCCTTCGCTAATGTTTAAATTGAACGTATAAAACAAACTATGTATTGATCTACACAGGCTGGTCTGCCTGGAGCAGAACACATGATCTCCCTCGGTATTAACAACAGTCAGTCAATTATCAACACTTATCAAATAAGTGTTATCAAGTCATAAAAGACTGTGAAAAGTAATGTATAGTTGCTTATTGTATAATTGAATCAATATTATGGACGAAACGACTACAGGAACTTCTTAAAATGCTTCAGGGTTTTTAAACGTCAACGTTCTAGGGTGATAGATTTATATTGATCTTTCTGAGTATTGAAGTTACCATTTCCTAACCTAAGAAACCTACAGGACAGTTTATACATACTAAGAGTATCACCTAACGACCGCGACCCTCTGAACAAAGTTCCAAAACCATAACCCTTTGCACTCGTAAGGCCAGCTGCACTGCCCACGCTGTAGTCAACTACCAACGCATAATCTAATCCTTTAAGAGTGCAAGAGGGTGACATTCTTTTCGCCCATAATACATTTCCACCAAACCACAAGTGTTCTGTCCCAGTACATACCAACCTGCAGTCTATGTCCTTGGTAGGAGAAGCTCAATCGCGCTAAATTGGAGTGCCTATCTCATCGTTAGGCAGTAGAAATAATACGCGTCCGAATACTATTCTCGTTCTAATAACCCTAAAATAATAAATAAACGTTGCTTTAATTGATCTAGCTTTCTACATATGGGACAAACGAGAACGGTACAAAAAAAAATATAGAACAAGTAGAAGAAGAAGAAAAGGATGAGGCATCCTGAAAAAATACTATTTACCCCCCGAAAACAAGTCGAATCCAGGTGACTACCATCCTCTGTGAACCAACACGCTCTCAGATGGGTTACTAAACTGGTGCCAGGCTGTTGTCCAACACACTAAACTGCTGCAGTGTCATCCGTGTTGCGTAACAATGCAGCTGCTTTGACGACGTCGCCGCCACACTGATTCAGCATCACCTTGCAATCTTCCAAGCCGACGAAGTTGTTCTCCTTCTTCAGCAAGCCTTGAAGCCGCTCCAGCTTAATGGCCGCCAGGACGTCCCAGTCGGTGACGTTCAATGCTGCGATGCAAGACTCTGGTGTAGACTGTTCGTGCAAGACCTTCATCATGATCCTAACTTCGTCAGACTGTTCCCCATTTCGAGGTCCACGCGTCCTCCTCGCATTAGGCCCGTCGCAGGCGAACTCCAACAAGTCCTCGCAGCTGACATGATCTGACTGACGAGACAGATCACTGGTGCGGCCCGGTACCTTCTCGCTAGACAGCCTGTTGTACGCTTTAGACGAAGAATGAAAACTATCGATTGGCTCAACCGCGGAAGACTCTTTGGGCTGCATGCCTTCGGACTGCTGTTTACCCTTCTGCAAAGTATTCTCTGAATACTCTCCATAATCGAAGTGCATCATATAGTTGGCGGGCCTCTGGACCAAGATGGTTCTACTGGTCTGGAGCTTGCTGGAGGCAACCGAATCCTCGGACTTGTTCGAGCCTGTCGGAGTGGAGTTTCTGCTAGTCTCGCCAGTCTCGTTTTCCTGGACACACTTGGAGGTAGAGCTTCGCATAGAAGACTTGGACTCCACGCTGATCTTCCTTTGTAGACGCTCCGTCGACGAGTTCATCGACTGCACGTCGCTCTCCTGCATGTTCTGGCGATATTCCGGGGTGTCGCAGTCTATCAGGTTATCGGAGAACTCGAGTAGGTCTTCAGAGATCACGCTGAACCGGTGGAGTCTGTTCTCATCAACCAAGGAGTCCAACGCAGCCAATTCGGAATCTATGCGTTGCTCGAACTCTTCGGGACTATGAGTCAAAATGAAAGCATGTCAGATACATAGGGTGTTTGTCATCGTGCCGTTAAGCTAAATACATTAACAAGGACTGGCTCGCTAATAGGGTATCCTACCAATTTGTAGCTGGTTACTTCAAGGTGTTACTTTAACGTTTCTCACCTGTTAGCTGATGTCTCGGACGAGTATCCCTCCTGCAGTGAAGTGCTGACTACTGAAGAACTTGCGCTCTGCAGACTCCCATCGACTTGGTCTTCGATAGGCGGTGTGGTCACTGCCATTTTAGCCAGGGTCCTGGTGACTCCGCCTCCAGGGATGATCAGTGGATGTTTGCGCTGGTGTCTGGGCAGACTGGACTTCGGTTGCAGGGTCTTTGATCTGTCTCTGGGCGGCAATGGTATCGGATTCTCGTCCACGTTGTTCTGGTTCTGGTTGTTCTCTATCTCCAGGGCGGAATGGTGTCTTTCCAGATGACGTGTTTGTGGTAATGGTGGTGGAGCGTGTGGCAGAGGCGGTGCTCTGATCTTCGGCAACGTCTTCGAGCCGCTGTGATACGCATCGAAGTGGAAGGTGTCTCTGGACAGGTCCTCCTGATGGGAGCCAGTGTGGGCCAGGGTGGCATGTTTGTTCCCACGGATTCTCGGCCTGACTATTGGCACGCCGGAACGCAGCATCCGCAACGGATTCGTATCCGGTGCAGTGTCTATGCTCGGCGTTTCCACTAGACTGTTGTACACTTCCTTAGCCTCGTCCGACAACGTAGCCTAAACAAGTCGTGGGAGGGGATAGATTCGGGAAAGAAGAGAACAGAAATTAAAAAAAGAAAATAATAAACGAGGAGAGAGAGAGAGAAAGAGAGAGAGAGAGAGACTATGGCATGAAAAAGAAACGTCAGTGTGTACATGGGTCTTAGCTCCTCTCTTACAAAAACACCAGATACAAGTGGAGGCAATGTTTGGTCACACACTCTCTCAAGTACTGAAGTGCAGTGGTGTACGTGGGGATTATGTGAATCATATTGGGTTGGAGACGATATAGGCTACTCCAAAATGAGGTGGATGCAGAAGTGGATGGAGCGTATCGAGCACATCATAGGGTAGAAAGTCTGTATTACACTTGGAAATGAAAGAGGTATTCACCATGTAGGTCCGGTTACACACTCCAAGGGTTCCCATTCCAATGTCCTCCCCCCCAGCCCCCAAGTACAAATAGTATAAACGTGTAAATGCATCCAAACATATTAACCGCTAGATGTTATTTAATAATTAATTTAACATGCAAGCATGCTAAGCGTATGTGGGGTGAACTGTCTCTGCACAGTTCCTTGGTTTAAGTACACTGAGTATTGTCCAGAGTTGGGTATTGTTTCATATTATTGTTATGATTCATGACTCCCAAGCGATTCTTTCAGAATTCTGTCATTCGTCGTCCCAGCCATACATCACTGTTGAGCAATATTTGTACGAGTTACCATTCATGATTCTAAGAAACATTATAACTGCTTCAATATTAACACTAAAAACTACATTCTATGGCATAAACAATGTGGTTATTTAGTTTTATCAAGGACACTCTACGGTATAAATGAAAAGCTCTTTGCCAATGAAGTGTTCAAACAAAAATCGAATGCCTACGAAGAAGCTAAACAGAATTTCTTGTAAAATATATTCGTCCACCTTCGTTACATATGTTAAATATTGCCCAACTCTGGTGCCATCCTGTGCAGGGTGTTCGCATTATAACTTTACGGCGTTTTACTTGGAAATAATAAATATTCAAAAAGAAATTAGAGAAAAAAGTAATACCGCTTTTTGCAAGCAGTGTAATGACATATGTAATTTTCTTGCGTTTGCACTATTTTTCTAGAATCAAAGGTGGCCTTCAATTTTCAAATGGACTACTATAGTATAAGCTGTCCCAAACGTATACGAATTAATTTGTCTCGACATACACGTTCATACGACATAAAAAAGTATACAGCATTTCATTTAAAAAATTGAAGGAACCCTCCATTTTTAAAAAAATATAGTACAAACACAAAAAGTTTACATACGCCCTTAACTTTTTCATCTTTTATTTTTTTCTAACATTTATTTCCAAGAAAATCAGTGCCCAGTAATAAAGTTGAACACCCTTTATATTCCTGTCAAGAACTCGACATCTCGACAACGACACGTTACAGTTTCGGATCTCAGGTTCGACCAAAAATATTACAAAAATTGCAACGATTCGAACTCTATGGAGCAGGGGAGGGTGGGAAAGTCAGTATGTCGTTTGTGAACTCTGGATACTCTGAACTGGTATCGGAATCCAGGTCAGAGTTGCTAGTAAACGTTAAACTAGAACTTGGAGCGCTTTCCGGCCAAGAAAGTAGATTATTTCCGGAGAAGAAAGGCGGCGAAAGTGAGTTTAAGAAACTGGTCGACGGCGGTGGCGATTTTCCGCAAAGTTCGATCGATGAAAATCCCCTGGCCGTTTCTGGATGCAGAAAATGACTTTTGTTCTTGAAATTCAACCGTAGATTGTGTGGGAGCTTCTTGTGGCGTCGTTTGTAACGCAAACGACTTCTTATGTCCGTTTCCGAATGCGATATCGAGTCTGAGTCTTCGCTGGAGTCGTTCGTTGGATGAAACGACCTCCTTATGTTCTTAAGGGGTGGCTTTCTGTTCTCGGAAAGAGATGACGTTCTCTGCCTGTATATATTGACCGGTGTTGACAGTTTCTCTAATAAAACGTCAGTCTTGGGTATCTCTTTCCTCGAGTTGTCGTTCTGATACAATTTCGGTGGCTCCAAAATTTGCTGATGTATAGTAGGACTCGACGGAGGGTTTACTTTTTGCGTCACGTTCACCTTCGAGTTGCTCTGAGACTGACACTGCAATGGAATGTTCAAATCTAAATGTTTAGGCTTCTGGATAGGGATGTTCAAGCTCCTAAGCGGCGTCTGACTTTGTCCAGAGTGGTCCAAGTTCCTAATATTGGTAACCAACGACTTGGGAGGAGTGGTTTCTATATTCCTAGTATTCTGAGCGATGTTCTTGCCCAGCTGAATCATGTTCTGTGTTAATTTACCTAATCCCAGGTTCAGTCCTTGACCCTTCTTAGAGTCCAGATAATTTTTTACGCTTTCTAGACCGGACACTTCACGCTGGTACTTCTCAGCCAGCAGTTTGCTACTCAGCTCCACCTGATTGTTTGCCTCCGCGTCGCTTTTTCTCCTGAGTCTTTGAAAATTCACTCTCAAACTCTCCGAGCTACTGTAAAGAGGGGATTCCTTCTTCTCTGATTCCGCGATGAACAATGGATTGTTCGAGATAACGAAAGGAAAGCCGTCGTGGCCGTTTTGGTTCTGCTCGATCTTCCGAAAACTCTGTATGTTGATCCTCACAGCCTCCATGTTTCCCCTAGGACTATCCGATCCTCCACCACTCTTCAAATTCGTCTTTATGCTGTCTGTTGAGCCGTAGATAACACTTTTGGTGTCCTGATTTGTACTTCGAGGGACATAGGGTACTTTACCACCTCTTACTTTTGGAATCTCGATTTTCTTCGGAAATTCTGGTATATTCATCTTCGACGAGTCGCTGAACGAACTGGATATCTTCGGTCTCGTTCCGATGTCCAGATTACCTACCTTGGTAGACTCAAATTTGGCTGGTTTAGAGCGAGAGAAGTCGATGAAATTCGAAGGCGTGTCTTTCACCAGATCGAAGCTGGTTGTTTCGTCGTACTTTGAATCAAAATTCGTCACGTTGTCTTTAGCAGGCTGATCGCAGTTGCTGAATTTGCTTTGCATCTGTTGAGCGGGCTTGTTTGATACCACACCTTGCTCTTGAATGTTCGAGTAACAGGCAGACCTGCCCGGTTGCTCCAAATTGTTGATCTTGTCATACTTGTCTAACCTTTCATCGCCGAAGTATGGTACTTTCTCGCTAGTACAGCTCAGACTACCATCGTCCTCGAAGTACTTGGGTTGCTCGAAGTAGCGCTCCACGTAGCTGGTGGACACTCTCTTGGAATCACGAGGGAAATCAAAGTTGGAGTTCTCTACGCCCGAGGCTACCTTCCCGTTTTGTGGGAAAACGTTCAATTTCCCCTCTGCGTCAGTGGCATTCTCGCAGAAATTGCTTCTCTTGTTACCGTTCTCGAGAAACTCAGTCGACTTTACCAGATTCTGCTTGAGAGCAGCGTTGTCGAGAATGTGCGCGTCAAGCTCTATGTCCATGTACGACGTCCAAGCACTGGGCTTCGTGAGAAGCTCACGAGACTTAGCGAAACAAAACTCAGCGGACGCTTTGTCCCACAAAGGCAGTTTTAGGGTGGATGGTGCGCCAAGCGACTCTATGCTGGAGACAGTGGACGACAATGATTGCAAACTTGAGCACAACCACTTGATTGTTGCACGTTGACGAACCGTTGACATGCAGTTTTGTTCAAGGGGGGTCGAGAGAAAATAACAAAAAGTCGTGATGAAATATCATGCACAATGTAGGAATGTCACGCATTTCAAAAGAACAAAGCCACCACGTGAAAAAACATAGGTATTTTTCCCAAGGTTCCAGTCAACGATCACACATTAATCATATATGAAGAAGAAAAAAACAAAGAAATATTTTCAACATGGCGATGCAACGATCAACAAAACATGAAGGTAACGAAAATCGAAGAATCGAGAAACAAACAAAACGTAAACAGACAGGACAGGATTAGAGGAAAGTCAAGATTAGTCTTATTCATAAATTAATAAGCACTGTATCAACTTAAGGTATGAACAAATGGCTTAGATCGGATTATTAAGAACAGACACAAGACTGCGATATATACCTACTCTTCAGTGTGGCAGCAGGAATTAACTCTGTTCCATAACAGTTTCAACGAAACCGATTTGAATGTATCAAATTCAAATGCATTTGTACAGTGAATCGATAGATTTAATTATCCTCATATACTTTGTAATATTCTCACCTTTATGTATTAGTTTTATGAAAATTAATTAAATTCGAATCACTCCATACCAAATCGACTACTTTTAGCCACCGGTGTCAAACATTTTGTTCAAAATGAAATGCAATGTAGAAGAGGTAAAAATTAGGATAAGTTTAAAGGACCCTAGAGGCCCCTATTTTACATATAATAAATGAATCCAAATCTTAATTCACGGTGTATTTTAATACACGGTTGAAACGTGAATTTATCGTTGTCTCGTTTCTAACATCAATAATCAAAAAGAATTCGTTCGAAAAATAAAAACGTTTGCCGGACTCAAACGTTAATAACATATATTATATACTATTCACGATTCACGGATTCCGTGTAGACGTTCAAAAATTCGAGCAAACTGCTGAACATCGACAGCAAAAGAACGAACGATTCGGTGGTGGAATGACCGATTAAGTATATTGTAGTGCAATGTTAGATTGTGTTTTGTTAGTTTGCGTATATTTTAGTGTTCTAAAAAACGTTTAGTGATTAAACAAAAACTGTTTAATGTACCTGTATGTCAGGTATACTGGCTGCTTCTTCTGAAAAGTGTCGTCTGTCTGGTTTGGGACTGTGTTGATGTGGCAACTTAAAAGAGAACTTTCTGCGTCTTGAAGGACTGGCGGGTGTTCGGGGAGACTCCGGTGGATGTTCAAGATCTGTCATGGAACGTGCTGTCAATTCCTGTGCCATAGCAATGGCTGAGTAGAGAGTTTTCTGATCGGCGGCTGAGATAGGCTTCACCTAAATATAAGAGAAACGTTTACCATCTCTGGCTAGTGGACGATAGAAACAAAAATTTCTGCTTTTAGCGAGTTCATCGCCTGCGTATTCATTTTATTGTACAGAAAATGTACTTTCGTGACAATTCTTTGCTAATTCTGTTCTTGAACGCTAACAATTTCGGGTTCTATGCTTTCCCATGCACATGATACATACATATGCACACAGAGCGAAGCATTTAAAACAGATCACCTAAATATCTTTGCTTGAACAATCTCGAATGACCTTCCCTATTAGAATATAAATAAAAAACATATTATTCCATTTAAAAAAAAATCAGGTTCATTCTGTAAATAACAAGCAAGATATTCAGATAATATGTTTTATATGCAACACCCTGTGTATATGTATGTAAGAATATATGTATATATATATATAATACGTATAAACAAATGATACATAGCAGCAAATAATGAATAAAAAATGAATTACAATCGATAACACATAAAAGCATAATTATAAATAAGAAAAAAAATTACTGTACATTTATTGGACTCACGGTGGCTTGTTTTTTCTTGTTGCACTGCTTCGCTTGAATCTCTCTCAGTTCATTCCTCGCATTACTCGATTCATGTTCGGTAGATAGAGGATGAACTGGAGGTGGTGGTGGTGGAGAGGAACCTACAAACAAATACGAGTGTATAGAAATAGTTTCTTCGAATTGGAAACTTCAATAGGAACGCCCTGTATATCGCAAAAATTGATGCAACGTTTACCCCAAATCCACAAAATTTACCTAATGATCGGAACATTTGATCCATTTCAGCCAGCAGACTGGGGCCAAAATCGAAATTCAATGTTTTGTCAAACCGAAGAGGACTGTCTTGGTTCTCCTCGTCGCTGATCTCATGGTATTCGTGGTCTGCCCCCAAAACGTCTGTGCTGTTAGTCATATTCGTAGAAATAGACTGCTTACTGGAATTAGGTATTGACCCCAAATGGCACATCTCCGAGCTCGTGTCCGACCATAAACTCTCTACCAAAGAACACACGATGTTATTATTAGACTGGTGCATACGAAATGTGTGCTTTTCGAATACGAATCTTATGAATAAACATCGGATTTTTATGCAAAATAAAATTTCTTTGCATAATAGTTTTAATAAATGAAAAATAATGTAAAAATATTCTTAAATTGCTATGTCTTTACTATATATATTTATGTGGTTTGAGTGTTTTTTTTAAGTTATATTTTGCAACTTTACTAATAACAAAATTTACACTGGCCTTTCGACAAATAGATAGAACGCATACCATGCTTGTTTTGAATATCCTGCTGCATGTTCCTGTTATCCCTCATCAACTGTCTGTTGTCCTCTACGTTCCTCGCGTCTTGGTTAACGATTTGACTAGAATTATCCGTGATATCTTCTTGGGGTTTGTACGGGGATACCACCTGTCTAGGTAAATGAGGATTTTTACCGCCAAGAAAGCCGATATCGCCAAAGTAAGCTCCGTCAAGTCCAACATGACCGGTGTGCTTAAAATCGCCTTGCGGAGAAGATATCATATCTGTACGAATCTTTCTTCGTTGAGACGAAAACGCGTTTTTGCCATCGCCACGAGTAAACTCTCCAGGTTTGTTACTCGGCAAATTAGATCCAAGGTAAGCTATTGTGTGTGCAGGGTTGAAGAAACCGGTTTTTCCATTATTCAAAACGCCCTTCCACAACGTGTTGCTGCTTCCCTTATCTAACACGGTGATAACATCGCCTTGTCTGTAAATAAGCTGACCCGTCTCCGTACTATCTTGAACTGCTTGAACTTGTTCTGGTTTCAGATCAGGCAATAGATTAATTAATTCTGAGAACTTAGGACGCTTGGTCGGTTCGTGCTGCCAACACTGTTGCATCAGTGAAAAATATTCTTTCGGACAACACTCTGGTTGCTCGAGTCTTTGAAAGTTTGGTTCATCTATTGCTTCCAAGATCTGATGACCCGTCAATGCTGCCCACGGTTGAAAACCATAGCTGAACATTTCCCACAAAGTCACTCCATAAGCCCACACATCGCTCGCCGAAGTGAATTTTAAATAAGATATGCATTCCGGAGCACACCAGGCTATCGGTAGTTTTAAATTTACATTGAAGTTCGTTTGGTAATAGTCTTTCCCAACTCCCAGAGCACGGGACAATCCGAAATCAGATATTTTTACTTTGTTCTTGGAAAAGACCAAGATGTTCCTAGCAGCAAGATCGCGATGTATCAATCTTTTAGCTTCTAGATATTGCATACCATCCGCGATCTGCACTGCGAAATCGCAAAGAGACAGAACTGGAAAACTGGGACGTAAGCTTGGCTCCTTCAAACATTCCAGCAACGATCTTAACGGTGCCAGTTCAGTCACGAGCATCAACGAATTCGTATCCAAAACTACGCCGTACAATCTCACAATATGTTCGTGATCGATCGCGTGCATTATGGCTGCTTCTTTTAAAAATTCTATAGGATTATTCTGCATTCTCTCTCGCGACAAACATTTAATTGCTACTTGTATCCTTTCCCCGTCGTTCGTCCAAACACCTTGCTGCACAACTCCGAACTCTCCTGTTCCAAGTTCTTTATTTACAATAATCGCATCGGCTGGTATCATGTGCTTGTTAGGAACACGAATCGGCGGTCTGTCCTGCCTCTCCTCCGGCAACATGGTCAGAGCTCCCGAAGTTTGTTCCTCGCGTTTCGGCAGGAGCATCTTCTTGAATTTGGAGAGGTAATTTTGGGGGAAGTGTTTCTGAAAGTATTTCTTTAAACGACGCATCTCTGGTTTACTCATTCCAATGGCATTTAAGTCTTCTTCCGTTACATATTTTAGTTGAGCGGTTGTTTGTACTTTCAAGTCCCCTGCAAAGATGGAAAGAGACACCGTGAATAACCATTCTCGGAGGGAGAAGGAGGTAACGAAAGAAAGCGTTACCTCGAATTCCAGGATAATACTGTTGCAGCTCTGCTTCCATAAGGAACTCGTACAAGCCAGGTCCAGTGTTGCGGGACATTCCTCCTTGTGTGTCTTGGAACACAAACGATTACAGATAAATACCATGGAACGCAGGACACGAGATTATCATAATGCATCACTGTTCGCGAACGATCTAGCCGCACATGACAGCGAGAACGTCAAAGGGTTTCGTTACATAAATGTTATATAAATTGTTCGCCGGCCGTATATTATCGGGACACTCGCGCGGAGCGTTATCAAGCGGGCAGCGGGCGTCGGAAGGAAACGCGGAAGGAAAAACACTTCCTGCATCGGTTCACGCGTAAAAAGCGTCGGCGACGAATTTCTCACTGATAAACGCACTCGTCCGAACAACACAACCGGCCGAGTTTCGCTTTGCTCCGTGAAATTCCGCGCGGCGAGAGTTTCTCGACCGTCAGGAATAAAAAGATTCCCGGCTTCTACGGTCGTTATTCGGAGCCGATAATATGCCTGCGTCAAACGATCGAATGCTCATTATGTATCTGTGGAGGATCGCGCGAGCATTAGGCAGCGGGGACGAGTTTTTTTTCACGACGAAGAAAACTTGACGCTTCTATATGTGGAAGGAAAGCACGAAACACGCGACCAAAGGGAAAATAGAAAATAATAGAGGCGGGAGTGGGAGTGGGGACACGAAATTCCTGGCACGCGACGCTGGCCCCGGTGTGTGCACCGGTTCCATGATTCGCGATCAAATGTAAATAGGTTACTAAGGTAAAAGTCCCGATTTAATATACTAATTATTACAAGTTTATTCTTTACATTGAAATATGAAATTTGTCACGGTTTGATCAGATATTAAAAGTATCGATATTCATCATTCGCGTATCAAGTATCGTTCTCACGGTTTCGCTGATGTATGTCATAATTAGACAGCGGATCTTTTCATCTTTATGCAAACTAAAAATGTTCTACCTGAATTGTAACAATCTGGAGAGAAATTGACATTTATCTTCTTTCTTAATATATATTCGATAGGTTCTAAATAATATAATAGTATTATTAAATTCTTCTAATGTTTTCACTGTTTAACCCCTTGCTGTACCATTTTCTTTACAGTTACAGTGATTAAAACGTCTGTATCCCCAAAAATGTCGTAGAAAGGAAAAGAATTTACATTTTTTATATGGCTACATTTATTTGAATGCTTAACAAACGAATCAAATTTTATTTCATCTAAAATGAAACTTGTAATATTCATATTTGTTAGACTTTGTTAAAAACAGCAAGGGGTTAAAATACATCTACTCGTTTTTGTTATAAATGCATCAAATCCACTGTCTAGTCATAATATATAATTGAATAATTAATAAAATGTTTCTTTTTAGATATTCTTGTATCAATGCGAAGGAAATATATTCAAACAAGTTGGAAAATAATTGTAAATTTACTATGTAAACTGTTGCATTGAATTTTCATAAGAATTATGGGTGTCAATAATCGGTAGGAGTTCCTATTATTGACACGAGATGTCATGTCAATATTCCATCTTGCGTGTGTATTGACAGTTTGCATCATAACCTCAATCAATTTAGTAAGGAATATAAACGGCATAAAAATTGTTCACAACAGCAATTAGAGAATGCTTTAGCAGCTGATGCAAATCAGTTTGTTTCGCTATTTATTATTTTATAAACGTTCTTTTCCGATGCAATCATTACATAATTGGAACATTAGACTGCATATCCCGATCAATGATCTGGTCCGAAATTCGGATTTCAAAATCGGTATATGTGCACTCTACAATACATTTATTATTAATTATAATATTCGAACAATTTCATCGTGAAAAAAGCATTATTTTTTATATTAGAAAAGAACCATCAATATGATTAGCTGTCCATAGAGCTACTCGTTAGTAGCTTTAATAAATATTTCTCATATCAGTAATTGGGACATTTACCTTATAAGAACCTGCGATCTACGAATACATTAATAATACTTTGAAACTAATCGTTTGATACACTGACCAGATAGCATCATTGTGCTTGCATCAAAATCCAATAAAAAACTGCATACATGTAATCAAAAATAGAGTGAGTGTCTAATGTATAGCAAGAATCTATTTAGAACGACAATGCAAAAGAAACCCATTGAAATCAATGGTTCTTAATGTCACGACTCACTGTGGATCTTTATGCAATTTTACAATTTTCAAGAAACGACTAGAATATAAAATGTGACAGAATTTAGTACGATTTTTATTTAATTTCAGATCTGAAAAGGCTACTATTACGGGAAATAAAATTCGTCTACAAAAATTGAAAAATGCATCAACATCCGCAGTCTAATCTTGACATTACATCGACAGTGTACATTGCTTATCAAAATCGAAGTCTGACTATATTGATTAAATATACCCTTATGTACACTATGATTAAATAGACTTTTGTATATTTTATTCTATTCGTCGATATACTACAAAATTACCTCTTGTGCCAGGGTGTCTGTGGATATCAAAACCATTCGATAATTTTTCAAAGAAACAAGCAAACTTCGCGTTCTTTACAATTTCCGTTGTATTCTACTCCGAGCAAAATTCCATGAAAATAGGAAACCGGGTGTTGATGTCGATCGAGTTCGTGTCCCACGAAACGAGACGCAAGATAATGATTCCACCAGCCAGATTATCCTGTATACCGTTCTTATTCGTCATCGATCATTCGGTGAAAATTTCGCCAGTGTCTGGCATCATCGGTGGTCATTGAACGAAAGAAAAAGAGAGGGTCGCGTGAATCCGTACCAAGACACGCCCCGCGAGCTTCAAACACATTATTCACAACTGTACAACAGATTTTTGCAAATACAGATCATTCCACATTATTCCCGTACGAATCCTAGCGAAACGAATCATTGTAATCTTCGTTAAAACCGTCTGAGATAAACGAAAATTGAATCTTCGTACGGCAACCAAAGTGGTGCGAAGTGGTATGGTATAAAATCGAAAGAGAACTTTCGGTTTTCGTGCTGCAGTTCGCGTGTTCTGTAAATGCATCGAATCCACGGGGTCTATTTATAAGCGTTTTTCAAGCTTGCTAGTTGCCGCTCACCCATTCTACGATGACGCAGCACGGTAAAACAGGAGATCCTCTCCTGGTCATGTGGCGCGAGCGTCTGTCACTTTAAACAGCCGATCGCAGCGGCGATTGTTAAATCACGGGACACCTCAATTCCCACCGAGCTTGTTTTCCTCTCTGCCACACGAGTCTCGGCCGGAGTCTGCTCGCGTTAGCATCTTTCTGGATCCTCGAGAACGCTTCCACCACCTCGAGAGAGCGATTTTCGTTACGGACGAGCGAGCTGCGTGCGCGTTTAAACGAACGACTCGACACTCAGCGATTTAGCGTAGGAAAGTTGAGATTCGTGCAGCTCATCGCATCGAGATCTCATCGCGAATCGTTCGATTTGTTTGCGAGCTGTTTCGTGGACTGGCCACGCTTCGGTAACTCTTCGCTAGAGGGCGACGATTTTCGAATTTTCTCCGATGACAGGCTCTTGATCGGTCACTTTGTTGCCGAACCACAGAAAGAAAACGCTGACATTTAAAAACTATTGTTCGCCGCACTGTGACAACGAGACTCGCCAACTGAAATGGGAGTTCTCCCCATTCTCCTTCGAGACGTGTGAATTTATGGTGGGAGACGAATAATGCTGCGGCGACACCTACGTGGAAATGCTCGAACCCCTCAGGCAATTAGTTTCATCGGTCTTTCGCAAGATGGCGCAGCGATCCTTTTGCACGACACTAAAATTAATATAAATTGAAATTTTAATATAATTTGAGGTAAATATTAAAATTTTCATATAAAATTAATATAAATTCAAATTTTAATATAATTTGAGGTAAATATTAAAATTTTCATATAAAATTTTAGGTTAGGTTTCGAATAAACGCGCCAATTTTGAATTTCTGTCGACGATCGTATAAAATATAAAATACGAGACAAACTATTGTTACAAAATGGTTATCCATTCTTCAGATATCATAAGTGAAACGTTTCTCATGTTTGGTACTTAGAAGTTGAGACAGTACCAGAATCCAATACTGTCAATATATATATGTATATACACAAGATCACTGTGACGTCAGTCTAAGTGAAAGCATATATAGGACAAATCTGGATACCTTTCTGAAGGCATTTAAAGCTCATAGTAAGTACTCTGTTTATACTGTTATGTTTTATCAATTGTATTTAAGTGTGTTCTATATCTTGACAACTATTCTTTTAGCATAATGGCGTCGATTTTCGGTGTCGGTGTCGCAAGAATTAATCCTGCGGCATGTTTTAGTCGATTATGTAAGGTTAGTATACTTAACTAAATACATTTACATTTGAACTACATGTAATAATGTAAACGTGTTGACAGTGATCTGGTGTCGGTCGTGTGTGTGGTGTGAATAAACACGACGTAAACGGTGGAAAGAAATTTGATTTTGATTATTTGACTTTTAGGTATCGAAAAATCACAATGTAGTACAAGTAGCGCTAATGACAAGGGTCACTGACCAGAAAAGCAGTCAGACGATTAAACCTCCTCCGTATCCGTATTGGGAGAAGGATTGGAGAGGGCTCGACAGATTCACTGATCCGATGGTGTATAGATTCGACGACAATACCAGATTAATAGTCGTAGATGGTCTGCCTGCTATGGGAAAGACTAAAGTCTGTGAAAAAATAGCAGCCGAGTTCGGACTACTGTATATGCCAGCGCCAACGCATGATCAAATATATATTGACATTTATGGATGCGATTACAGAACATTAGATCCACATCTGCCACGGATAGCAAAGACTTTCGATTTACCAAGATTTTTGGCAAATCCCAAAGATGAGAGATCAGCGTTATTCCAAGAAAATTATTTCCTAATGAGATTAGATCAATACATGAATGCTATACTTCACATGCTATCGACTGGTCAAGGTGTGGTTCTTAATAGATGTGTATACTCGGACATTGTCTTTATGGAGGCCATGGCCAAGGCTGGGTATTTATCTACTATGGTGAAGAATCACTATATGACACTGAGAAATGTTGGTTTACACGCTTTTCCAAGACCACATGCAGTAATATATTTAGATGCACCTGTAAAGGTTGTACAGGTAAAATCAATTTGTTATTTAACACCGGTTTACAGCTGGGTGTAATACTTTCATTACTTTCAATACTTTCGTTTTATACTGTCTTCAGGATAAAATTAAACAACGAGGTAGACCCGAAGAAGTGAAATCGACAATATTCACTACGAAATATTTAACCGATCTAGAACAGGGGTATAAACAGAAATATCTAAAGTATTTGTCTGATCATACGCACATATTAGCTTACGATTGGTCTAAAGAGGCTGATCTTAATGGCATAACGGATGATATAAATAAGCTGGATCTTGACGATCACTCAACTGATATGTTACGAGACTGGGTGTTCAATTCCAGAGAAGATGTTGCTCTTCTCAGAGAGTACATTGACAGGGAACGATTTGACTTGTACACACTCATGATGAAGGCGTGTGATGACATAGTTCCCAGTGAATTGTTTATGGACGAAGACGAGTCCTACGCAGAAGAGACGGCAATAAAGAATGTGAGCATAGGAATGTTAAACTACTACAATATCAGATGATACAGAAACAATTTACAAATGTGTAATTATGTTTTTTTTTTAGCATTTCCCTAGTCGACATTTCAGGCCTGGTTTTAATCCTAGCATGGGAGATAAAGTTTTCACCAAAGAAGAAACTAAGACATTAACCTTCTGCCGAGCAACTATTGGGGATTACGTAAATTCAGATTTTGTTAAACTGAATTAAAGCATTTTTGGGATAGAAAAACATAATTATTCCTATGCTTAGTGTTATAATAAAATAAATGCGTTAAACGAAAAGTATGGATTACTTGATTTATAGAAATATTAGCTATAAAGCAGGCTATGATACCAATATGTTTAAACAATGAATCGTAAAAGGCAATCGAGATATGTTAATTTTTGAGAAAAACTATTTCTTCCGATTAATTTCACACCTATCAAAACTTCAAAAATTCTGGAACCATTTAAAATTTATTGGTAATTCTGTATTACTTAGTCTCTAAGATTAATCCATATTCTATTTATTTTCCGAACGTGGGAAAAACAATTGCGATGAAATGAATAAAATAGTTTGCTTCCAGAAGAGTATATATTTTCTAAACTGTAAATAATTCGTGAAGTAAATTGATCTATAAAACATGATGTGTTCACTTAATAGTGTTATTATTTATCCATTATCATGTCACAAAAAACATGCCTTAAAAATATACATTGTTTACGAAATTACATTCGTTCATATTCACAAAAGTCACAAGTAATTTAAATATATGAGTACAACATTATATGTCGACGTATAGATTTTGGAAAATTAGAATTTTAAATATCCACGAAGACTGAAATTGTTATTTGCACGTTTCTTGTTGGTAACAGTACAATTTGCATAATATGTATTTATAATGTATTATAATAAAGAAATTACCAATAATAATTTACACACGTACGAGATATATTCATTCGTCATCACTCTGCAGGTTTACAAAATGTATATTTAAGACGATGTAATCAACCTTTTCTATTGACATTACAATAATAAAGTTTCTGTAAAAATAGTATATTCTGATCGTACGAGGTTGTTAAAAAGAACATTTTCACCAAGTCGAGTGCTTTTGTTAATTTGCTATAAAATAATATGAGCCAACTAAAGGGGCAAACATCTATGAAAAACAAGGGACACTACATATTTCCAAGTTACACTGATATATAAATTAAAAAGTTGAACAAACAGATCTCAGTTTAGTGCACAAAACAAATCCGAACATTGTACTTACAACATCTACTTCTTTTCAGCAAGGTGATTTCAATTAATATCTATTTGTACCACACTTTCGGAAGTTCTATTTGGATTCAACTAAATAAAATTGGAATGTATATCTGTGTCTGCGAATCATTTACCTTATCGTTTAACTTTCGGATGATACATTCTTGCAGGAAAACAGATAGTCATGACAGATTGCAAGTATAACAGTTGTAGTTCTTTTAAAATCAGTTAAGCGAAGCCGGCAGTGGTTTAACATTTAAGTGTCACCATACATTCTATATATATATATATATATAAACAATCTGTACATTTAATATTCAACTTTGCACATGACAGAACCAGAAACATCTTTCAATTATTCCTTTTAATGAAACATGTATAATACTAAATATTTGCACTTTGCGCTGTCATTAGAAAATGACATTGTATGTTTGCTGGAGCACAGTCAGCATAATCCGTCGATAAAAGCTTTCAAGGGGCTAAACTGCAACAAGAATTAGTTTTTCGTGCAGTCTTATAGAACGCTTTCGACTGTGCACTAAGTCCCTCCGACTTTGAAACAAGATCATCCAATTTCTCTCCTCTTTGAAGGACAGCCTCTAATGTATTTTGCTATAAATTATATACAAAACTGTTTTAAAAAGAGCTGTTTACACTGGTATTTACTACGTCACTCACCAAAATAATTTTTGTTTCATCCAAGTCATTTTGCACTTTAGTAAAAGCGTCCGCTTCAACAGGATTTTGGTACTTGGCTAGGTACAAGTTAAGCTGCGGGAAATCGGTAGTCGCTTCGGTGAGAGTTTCCCATGTCGAACTTGGATATTTTGTAGCAAATTCGTCCATGAATTTTGTAATCAACGTATGAGCTACTCTCCTGGGGTACTCATGATCCGATATAAGAACTGCAGCTAAATTGTCCGCTCTCACATATACGTGACACATGTAGTCTGCGAACAAGTACACTTTGTTACTTCGAATCATTATTAGACTACGTCGGTTGCAAGAAAAAGAAACTGAAATGGATGATATGTATTGTTGTCTTCAATTTTTTTGTTAATTTTCCAACAATCTCGAGTTACATCTACTCCACAGTCTAATCATTATATATAGCAGAACCTTGATAACTCGAACTTCAAGGGAAGGGAAGGTAAGAAAATGATCATCTTACAGAGGTTCTCAAGTTATCGAGGTTCCGCTATATATGTAATTATTATGAATAGAAACGTGGAAACTTTGTCGATCTTACCTCCTTCTTTCACACTTTGTCTGGAACTTATCTGAGTCCTCTCGACAATGGTTTTACTTACAAAACCCATAAACTCTTTAACGCTTCCCCTTTGGAAGAACGAGAAAGACTCAACATCGTAGGCAGCCTTTATGGTTGTCGCCACCGTAGGCTTTTTATGTAAAACAGATAATGCGTACAACTTTACCATTTTTTGGCTATAAAATAAGCATACTATTTTCAACAGGTTGGGCACTTGTTAACTGGTACGGAGAACCAGTTGGTCAGATAGCTTTAATATCCAGGTACAGGAGACACTAACAATAAAAGAATAACAATTTAACACACTTGGTTATCGCTCGACGAACTGATTCATTGAACTTCGTAAATTCCTAATAATCGACTTACAAAGATAAACCGCACTTTGTAAATGTGTCATAACAAAATAGAAAAAAAAACACAGTGTCGTTTAAATCGACGGATATCTTGTCAAACTTACCACCGTGTATATATAGTATAAACTTTCTTCTTGTTTCAATGTTTTAATTGCGCGACACTCGTCTTAAATGTACATATGTTCGAACAGAAACGTGTTTACTGCCAGTAAATGATTCAACAACTATTCCTAATTTCATTCGCGACTACACCTACATTACTTCAATTTTAACAGACAAGGAGGCCGCCATCATTGTACAGACAACGGTTCTCAATTCTCAAATCTCGATAGTATTTTTGAAAACTAGTGGAGCACGCGTTTGAAACTCCAGAATTTCATTTGAAAAGATAAAGTGATGTCAAGTACGTATCTGGAATGGAAAGTTTAACTATTCAAGTCAGTACTCGTTAATTTATTCTGTGTTCACCAAATACTAAATAAATAAATGGGTAACCAGAATAAAGCGATGGATATATTAAAAAGATTTAAAATCATCAGCGTATTGGTTTTAGTTGAATCAGATAATTAAAAGAAGGAAGAAAATTTTTTATTTCTCTCCTGTGCCTTAAAATCAATGCAAACATTTTTTATATTGTAAAAATATCCGCAGTCTACGTGATAATTATAAAAGAAACCATGTTGTAAATGACTAATCTAAACTTTTTCATGAAGATCGAACTTGTAGTGAATAAATCGACTAGCGTACGAAAATTACAATCGATCGATAGCGCAGATTTAAAACCGATGATAAACAAAGAGCTGGTAGAGCGTCTACAGCAGTCTACAATTGTCTACAATCTACAGTTGACTGACTAGAGTTGACTAGAGTCAACTAGAGTGACAGTGCAGCAGAGTACAGTCACTACTGGTCACTGCTGAGAGGGAAGTTACTCGAATCGGCTGAAATTAGTGGAAACAAACTGTTTCGAATCGCGAAACTGAAGACGGTTTCTGTTGGTAGAGAGACAGTTTTCTCCGTGGTGTTGCCCTGTGTTGCCCTCTCCGTTTTCTTTTTTGCTTTAGAAATAAAGTGTTGAAAAAGAACGACACGATGTGATGATTCAATGAAGAAACCCTCAGCCAAAATTGTGATGGTCTGTCGCAAGGATCGAGTCGACAAAATTTTAATTACGCGTTTCAATGTATTTGGTCAATATGCTGCGAATGCGTAGGTAAGGTTATCTATTATTCAAGCTTCTCTTTCTCTCTCTCCCTCTTTCTCGAAATTTATAAACAATTCTAACGCTTGGCAGAGTCTTATTTAACAACCCTTTAGCAGCTTCACTTTTTTCTTTTATTTTTTTTATGCGATACTGATTACCTTTGTTTTTCGTGATGTTGAGTGAACATAATGAGGAGTAAAATGCCACCGTTTCGAAGGAAAAAGTCTGGAAAATCTTTCCCCGTTAAAGTCTGTACCTTGGATGCTGAGCTGGAATTCAATTTAGAGGTTAGTTTAGACTTCATTCTTCTCGGGTTACCTTGCCTCTGTATATTATATAAAGATACGCTGACGATACGTTTCATCTTCAGTGGAGATCAACGGGAAGAGATCTGTTCGATTTAGTCTGCCGTACTATAGGATTAAGAGAAACATGGTATTTCGGGCTTCAGTACGAAGATGCGAAAGGATTCATATCTTGGCTGAAACTAGACAAGAAAGGTAAAGTATAAAGCTTGTCTCCGAGAGACTTCTACATTGTCAACGGAAACTAATCTGGAATGTATTATAGTTCAAGATCAATGCATCTCCCAACAACCCACCACACCCTTCATGTTCTTGGCAAAGTTTTATCCAGAAGACGTTGCCGAAGAACTAGTTCAAGAAGTTACTCAACATTTATTCTTTCTCCAAGTTAAACAAGCTATTCTTTCTATGGACATTTATTGTCCTCCTGAAGCATCCGTATTGTTAGCTTCTTACGCGGTACAAGCAAAGGTAAATAACTCTTATTAATTAAAACAGTTAAGACTTTACATTGAAATAATATTTTATTTATATTTTGTTTCAATTAGTTTAACAGACCGGTTATAGATCTGTTTTGTTAACTGAGTTAACTAATAACTTAGAGTGCAGATCTTTATGCGAAATAAAAATGTTCTGCATTATTTGTAGGAAGCAGGAGTTAAATAAAAATTCATTTCATCCCTTAATAACGTTTTTAGATTGGAAACAATGTGACATCATTGCTAGGTTTTTCGAATATTTCATTGTTTTACATTTTACCTAGCTAATTTCTCCATAAATGCGTAAAAGTCTGCAGTCTACGAATACCAAAGGTCTGATTTATGCTATGTTTTCTCAGTATGGTGACTACGATGAAGTGTCTTATCGTCCTGGAATGCTTGCCAGCGAGGATTTACTGCCGCAAAGAGTTATAGATCAGTATCAGATGACTCCTGAAATGTGGGAGGAGAGAATAAAAGTATGGTACGCGGATCATCGAGGTATGTCCAGAGACGAAGCGGAGATGGAGTATCTTAAGATTGCTCAAGACCTGGACATGTACGGTGTTAATTATTTTCCTATTAGCGTAAGTGTCCTTGTTGTAACGAAACGAAATCGTTGAACTGAAATATTACATTTTTTAACATTATCGAAATTCTAGAACAAGAAAGAGACTGACCTTTGGCTGGGAGTCACAGCCCTGGGATTGAATATCTATGAGAAAGAGAACAAGTTGGCCCCAAAAACTACATTCACGTGGTCGGAGATCCGGCATATTAGCTTTGACGACAAGAAGTTCGTAATTAAACCGGTGGAGAAGACGTCGCCGAACTTCGTGTTCTTCTCGCAGAAAGTTCGCATGAATAAACTGGTAAAAACACAGTCAGATGTTGGCAGCTGGGTGAAGGGTTTGGTAGCTTTAGGATTGAACGAACATAGCAATGACAAAGCTGCTCACGTGTTATTTGTTAAGATCCTGGACCTGTGTATCGGCAATCACGATCTATTTATGAGGAGACGCAAGCCAGATTCGATGGAGGTGCAGCAGATGAAGGCGCAGGCCAAAGAAGAAAAATCAAGGTCAGTTTTCTATCTATTAGAATACCGTATTTTATTCTATTAACGTATTGATGTCTTTAAAACGTTGACTACGCAAACGTGTATTTATAAACTAAAGGATTCTAGTAGCCTTCTAATTAATCGGCATGTTACACAGAATTAGATAAATGTATATTCAGGTTAGTATATATTTATTTATATGGATTATTAGGTATCTGTTTAGAACAGATCAATATTTGTACGAGTACTTGCTGGATAGATACTTTGTGTTTTGCATCTTCTATAAAATTTTTATTTTGATAGGAGACAAATTGAAAGGAACAAGCTGGCACGAGAGAAACAACTCAGAGAAGCCGCGGAAAGGGAAAAAGCAGCTATGGAGCAACGACTACTGCAATACCAAGAAGAGATTCGACTAGCAAACGAAGCTCTTGTAAGATAATCGTGGTTTTCAACACTTTATGTACCAGAAGTTTATTAATAGGATTCTCAATAATTGTGTCGTACCAAAAGGAAGATGAATATTAGGTTTTGTAAGCGATAGCGGCGCGACTTACAAACACTTTCTGTTACAGAGAAGGTCCGAAGAGACTGCAGATCTACTGGCCGAGAAGAGCCGCGTTGCTGAAGAGGAAGCAATGTTGCTGAGCCAGAAAGCTTCGGAGGCGGAACAGGAGATCACGCGTATACGATTGAACAATATGAAAACAGAAGAGGAAAAGGTTCACCTAGAGAGGAAGACTAGGGAAGCAGAATTGCTAACTGAAAGATTGGTGCAAGAGTCGGAGAGAAGGGCGGCGGAAGCTGAGAAACTGAAAGATGAATTGTTACGTGCACGTATCGCAGAAAAAGAAGCGAAGGAAAAGCTGCTGGAGTTCCTCAGCAGAAATGCTTACACCGCCACCATAGCCGTGAGTAGAATTCACACTTCGCTAAGGAGGTATTCGTATTTTCGAGAAGCCGTTAAAAATCACCATTTAATTTTTGCGTACTTCGTCCTTGTAGTCTGTGCCAAATCTATTTCCATCGACGCAAGTGCTTCCGTCAGACTTGCAAGCGGATCTTCAAACGTTGCAACTGGACACAGAACCGTTACCAGCTGACTTGACGTCGTACGATCTAATCGCCGACGGTGACGTTGACCAATTGTCCTTAGAGATCGAGAAAGAAAGAGTAGACTATTGGGAGAAGAGCAAACACTTGCAGGAACAGCTGAGAGAATTGCGCACAGAGATCGAAGTGATGAAAGTCGGGGAGAAACAGTGCGAACTAGATCAGTTGCACGAGGAACAAGTGCGACTCGGTGAAAATAAGTATAGTACGTTGAAAAAAGTAAAGTCTGGATCCACCAAGGCTAGAGTCGCATTTTTCGAGGAATTATAGTTCTACCAATATTTGAGAAAACGAATAGACACTTGTGTGGACGCAACAAGAAACGAAGTAATATACGATCGGGTATGAGAGCTATGAGACATAGAAATCATGTTAAACACGTGCGTATGTATACGTTGTAGAATACTGGAACGTACGTTTCACCTATACATAACTATCTGTACATTTTGCTTCATTCGTATGCATTAGTAACCGTTCGATTTACTTACTAATATTTAAACCGTCGAAGTTATTATTAGTCCATACGTTAGTTTTCTCATTGAACGGTAATCTCAGAAAAAAACAACAAAATCGTTTCCTTTCTCCTGAGTTTGCAGTTTCACTGTACACCATCATCTATTTGCACGTAACTGCTGAAGTAACTTTCAATTTCGAACGACTTTTGCTAGAGTAGATTTTCACGAACAAAAAGTACATACGCAGAAATCAAAATTACAACTTAGACTCTCTAGGTGTTACGATTATAAATAGACCTAAGGTTAATTCCTGAAAGCGCCTCGACATACGGGATTTTCACTCGAAATTAACCTTTACACAGACCACATTCATCCTTTTTTACAGATTAAACTCACCCTTTCACAGACCAAATTCATCCTTTTGGAAATCAAATTCATCTTGTGGCCGACTCGAGAATGAAGTAACATGATTTTGGTCGTGATTTTATTGAAAGTTGTGCGAGTCCTACTGACTTTGCAATTTGGAATTTCGAAAGAGTGAATTTGATTTGCGATAAAGGTAAATACGATCTGCAAAATGGTGAATTTTGAATGAAAAACCTGTATCATTGTTTCCATAGAGATCTGTTAAAAACCTGTGCAAAGCGTAGAGTAATAGATAAAGTTAAGTCAGTAGAGTCAAGTGAAAGCACACACGTGCGTAATAGAGAATTTATATTTTTCTGAAACGTAAATGTTATTGGTGAAACTCTAATGTTTGATATCGCATGTATTTCTTAATGCTTCTATATTTTTTATATAATTCCTTGGTGTTACACAGGACTAGCGATATTATAAAGCATGCATAGATACTGTTGCTGTCGAAAACTGTTAGTACTCAAATGTGAAATTATTGAATGCATGTCCTTTGCAATGTGTCGTTACGAGACGCACATACCCTATAGCAAAATGCATTGAAGCAGCAGTCTAGTCAAACAACTTATGAAAATGAACTCTGGCTATCCACCAGAATCACGACTAGAAATGGCAATAAATATCTCGAGATTTGATTTTTAATTATTATACAAATTTTACAAATAGTATTTCAATTTTATAAAGTGAATATACAGTACCAGGAAATTGTTTAAATTGATAGAGAATTTTTTGTAATACGATATACTGACCTCGTCAGAATTATGATAAAGCATTGATTATACTTTCAAAAGTCTGATAATGGTGAAGGCAATACATACTCGTGCACCGGTCACTTTTACGGAAGTAAGCTTTTTAAAAAGTCTCTCGATGTTTATATAGCTTTCACATAAAAGAATAGAGTGAGTTGTGCTCATAAATTTTCATGTTTTCAATGGTACTAGGAGAAGAAATGAATTTTCAAATTGTTGACCAATGCATGAGCGTGTACGTTGACATTGTGTTAAGAAATCTGTGTATAGATTGTAAAGTGAAATATTGTTAAACGATTTTTACGCCATGAAACGACATGCTACGGTATAGTTAGTTTGATTAGACTAGAGCAGTAGAATATATTTTTGCATTAATTGTGGCCTTGAAAAGGAATGTTCCTATCAATGTGATAGAGAACTCAGTGTTCGAGTATTTTATTATAGGAGTTTTGTCTCTTATCTTTTTTTATAAAAAGCAATATACCGAATTGGTGCATTTTAAGCATTCGATGCGAGAATAAGTGAATGATCGTTTTTTGTAGTAATAGATTCGACGTTCCTAGACATTTTTATAATTAAAATTCAATGGAAAATTATTACGAAGAAAAAATATTTTTCATAAATACAGAAAATACTATAAAAAGAAAGGATTTTAACTTTTATGCAATATTAAGCATTGCGTGTATTTTGTAAACCTGCATTCCTAAAATATCATTTATCCTTTCCCGTTTACAACAATTTATTCGTTTTTAGTACTTCAAATTTATTCAAATAATTCAGTACGAAAGGTATTACTTAGCAATCTTATGTATGAGAATTTTTGATTGTCCACGTTCTGGAATGTTTGTTGTTTGAAGCAATACATAAGTGCCTTTCATAGAGAACACTGCATGTTCTTATGTAACTGTTACTCGAACACTGATTATTTAATCGTACGAAAATAATTGTATACAAATTGTTAGACTTTTAAAAACGTAGCTCTTTCGTGTTATAAACCAATCTGCTTCATAGACTTTAGGGAATTGTTGAATTTTTAGTATTCCGTACCGAATATAATTATGTTGCGTAAGAATCTTGACCAAAAATGTGGTGCGAGTGTTCGTAATTGGATTCGATAGCTGGAACTTCTGGCGCCGTTGTCTGTGATTCGCGTACGCGAGTGTATTGGATGCTAATCGAAAAGTGCTTCGGCCATAATCAGTATTTTCTGTAATATAGTTGAATGTACCTGTAAATGTAATTCACAAACTGCTTAATCAATTAGTGTACTTTATAATCGATGCCATGTTTTCTTCCTTAGACTCCAGGTTAATATGAAACTTTACAATAATAATATGCAATAAATATACCGATATTTTCATTGGTGTTGCTAATCAACTTTTACTCTCCTCCATAAATTAACCATGAAATATTTTAAGAATAAGAATGCTTCTTTATTTGTATTTACACCCTATCGAAACAATTTTATGCGTCGCTTAATCTAAGTACAAACGTATTAAATCGTCCTCTTCAGCAGGATAACTCGTCACTGGACACTTTTTGGTTTCTCGTATCACAGGAAGAATACACTGATAGCAGAACGCGTATCTGTAAAATTGAATATTTACAGAATAACGATTTTTCACTTACATTTTCGATATTATTTTTTATGCAACATGTACATACCCTGAAATAGAAAGTACCACAGGCACTCTGAACTCTTTACAACAAATGGGACATTTCCCTTTATATTGTTTGGCTACTTCTGGAATCTAATAGAGCAATCAGCATTAATTTATGACGAATTCGAAATAAAAATTTTCTACTTGATTCGCAACCAACTGGAGTAAAAGAAATATTTATTTTCTTTCTTAGTATGTTTAATGAGTTGAGAATTATGAAACAGTATTTTTAAATTCTTCTAATATTTTTACTGTTTCGAATTATACCTACTTATTTTTGTCATAAATCCAGTTTGTTGCTAACTGTCTAATGATGATTCTTACCTTTGGCGGTGGTGGCACGGGCAAAGTCATCAAACTTTTCTCATAATGCTCCTGAGTCCACCACGATACAAATTGAAGGAAGAATGCCCCAAATTCTAAAGAAGTAGTTACCGATCGTTGAAGTATATCTACAGTGTCGCTGATGCCGAAGGAATTGTGTTTTATTTTTCGTAATAAATCAGCAATGCTTAGCACTGGTTCTGGTACAGCATACGTCAACGTAACAGATAAAATTCTCAGAAGTGGTGAATGATATACTGATTTTCCAGCAACGTAAAGTATATAATTGTACAATACCATAAATTCGTATATCATAAAGGTTGTCGTGTACCCCTTGACAACGCAATCACGATATAGTCTCTGCCATTTCTATAATAAAAAGTTAATTACAATTTTAGGAAGCATTTGTTTTAACGAATTATAAATGTTAATACACTTACGGATCGTGGAGCAGATCCATCTATTTTTTCCAGTTGATACCTCTGACTTAATTGTTGAAGCTTACTTTTTAAATACGGGAATAAAACAGTTAATATCAAACATAATTTTTCTTGCCTGTTCGATAATTTATGTTTAATTTTAGAATCCTTTATCGCTATACGTTTCAAGCCGTAAAATGCTTCAGAAAAAGAAGCAGCTGGAATTTGTATACGAAGATAATAGTATAATTTTTAAAATTATTAAAAAGTATAGCAGCAGTTGGATACTTACAATATTTTTTGAAATAATGTCTTTGGAGGATTATATTAAAAATTAAGTAAGCTTCGTCGGTCCATCTGAGAATGTGTTCATATCGTTCGGGATTAAATGACAAAATAAACTAGAAGAAAAACTTTGTCGATAATACATTACTATTATTGTGTACATAATAAGCCAGTGTATTCTACTAGCATATTAATAACATGTACGATTAAAAAACCAATTTGACAAGTTAAAAGTAAACATAACCTACTGAAAAGAACTTTTTGAAGGCCGGTTCAACAGTCGACGCAAACGATTCCTGAGCTATAATTTCGAATATAGACGGTCTTATAAACGTAGTTCCAGTTAAATGCGCTCCTTTTTCAGCCATAATTTATACTCTTTCTTAAACGTCACTGCACACCTTTTCATTATTTACACTTTACACTTTGACCTATGATCCCGCGGTAATTTCTTAGTACATAAATTAGAAACATTTCAAATTCTCAGGGAACTCTATCAAAATTTTATTGATGCATTGATTATTTTAGATCTTTATGCATTTATGAAGAAATTGACTACGTATAGGTATTGTAGGTGAAATGTGAAATAGTAAAAATTAAAAAAATCCAAAGGTATTTTTATTTTGCATAAAGATCACAAATGAAATATCATGCTGAAGCGTAAAAATTGAAGGTTTTGTGACAGAAACTCTAAACGACGTCATAAGTATTCAATACAAAAATTATTGCAAATTTTTTTTATTGCTAAACTATTACGAAACAATGTAATAGCTTCTACATAAAAGTTTCTATACATTTCAATCTATTTTATCCAGTGGCAAATGCGGCAACCGAAATTGTGCAGGTTATACTCGATTGCCAAAATTTACTCGAATTTCGTTCGATGTGTCTAATATAATTATAACATGGGAGATCAGTGATATAATAATAATTATAATTTCAATTTGAAAATTTATTCCCGCAAAAACACGCTTTTCTGCAGGCTATTTTGGCCAATTCACCGTTAGATGACACCATTGGTCCACAATCGCACTTTCATGTGGGTGTTTAGGTAGTTGGAATAAACAATACTTTGCTAATAAACTTATGAGAATAAAACTACATTTTATCCGATTGATTACAATTGGGTGAAAATCGATCGACCCATTCTGCATGTTGTTGTATCAATCGAACGAAACAGTCACTGTCGAAGTTGATTGTGGATACTTCGTAACCTATAATACGTGAAGACGACTTCAAACAATGAATTATTGACAAATCGAAGATAACAAACCAAACCTGAATGACAATTAAACTTCTCGAAGTAACGCTGAAATTCTCGGCCGATGGTAAACTGAAGAAACAATTGCTAAAGAGGTAAAGGATCTAAGTATGAAAATGGGAGGAAAATGAGGCAATGGTAATGAAGTCATTTAAAAATGAATGTTTCTTAGTATAGTAACAACGTGACCGACACCAGAACATTAGCTTGTATTACGCTTACCACCATGTCGGGTAAAGGCAAGCAAAGTTCCAAAAAAGCTGTCGTCAAGGTCAGAGAGAGTGGAAAGACTGTACAGTCTTCGACGCTTAATTCGGACACAAGCTCGGAAAGCATAGAGACAACGATGTCTCTGTCTATTTTAAAGACTGTCGACAACAGCCGTCTTCTTCCGAGATACACTAGCATTCTACAACGCAATGTGGAAGACGGCGTCGGAATGGAAGACCTGGATACGCTGCAACTAGAATTAGAAATGCTTCTCTCCTCGGTCGTTGTACGACATCGTATGATTCAAGAGGAGATAGCGAACTTGTCGTCTGCGGAAGAACGGAGGGACAGAAGATCCAAGAGTGGCAAGGGTCTTTCGCTTCTGGACAAGAAAGTTCGCGAAGAGAAGTTTAAACCAAAGGAACTTAACACTAAAACTCAATCACCTTTACCAGCCAAGCTTTTCAAACAAAAAGCCGTAGCTAGTTCGAATTCTCAGGTCATTCCAAATGTCCACGAAATGTCTAGAATTGAAGGTTCCAAATCTGAATCGCCAAAGTTACTTCTACCAAAAAACGATACCCCGAACAAGTTTTGGGCCTCCGTCGATCCATATTGTACGGACATTATGCCGGACGATATAAAGTTATTAGAAGAATTAATCGCTACGCACGGCGATATCAGCGACTTCAAGAAGATTCCTCCACTGGGCAGGCATTACAGTCTAATGTGGGCCCATAACGATTTGTTGCAAGAGGAGGATGCGGCGAATCCAAATAGGGACAAGAAGAAAAGTCGTTCCGATGTGTCTTTATTAGTAGGAAAAAATGACAAAAAAGCACATAGTATAGCAGGACCTCTGACACAGAGACTGGTCTCTGCTTTGCTGGAGGAAAACGTGTACGTTGCAAATAACAATACAGATAACAAACTCTTCAGGGATAGTGACCCTCCCGTTTTAAGGGACCTCACTATACAGAACTCTATTAATCTAGAATTAAGGATGCACAAAGAACTTGTCGAACAGGGAATTTTAGAGCCGGACGCGCAGAAGAAAGGCCAGGACGACGACGAAATTTTGACGGAAATTAAGAGATGCCAGCAAGAGCTTACTGCTCTTTCTAATCACAATGTAATGCAACTGAAAAGGCTGCTGAATTTGGCGCAGGAGGAGAGTAAACGACAAGCATTGAAAAGAAAGATCAGTACGGCTGATAACGAAGTGATAGAACATTACAAGAAATTGATGCTGTCGAAACAACGGAAAGTGCCATTGACAAAGAAGGAACAGGAGAAGGCATGGTCCTGTCTACGCGAAAGAGAAAACCTTCTAGATCAACTTAACATGTTACCACACAACAATTTAGGAGACTCGCAAATAGGCTTTGGCAATACCGTAAATTAATTTTTTTTTACAATTCTGTATGTCACGATGTCTACATAAAAAGATGTAACAATATCGAGAGATTTCATTTTTAAACTAAAACGTGTAAATGTTCATTTAAAACTGCGACGGAGAACGTTTTTAAATGAATAAAAACAAAAGACTTCACTTACATTTTTTTAAGCAAACGATACTTCGAATTCACTCGTATTATCCTTGGAGTGCATTCACCTATTGTCTTACAAAGATGAGAAAGTAAAACATAAAGCATTTCACGCATTACTGTATAAAATTCTATATGGTACTGTACCCCTGTAAATCCATAAACACTAAACTTTAAATTAGATTTGTTATGTTAAATTTATGGATAGATGCATATTAATAAGTAAAGTCTCTGACATAATTCGTTAAGACTACCAGTTGTTTCAATCGAATAAATTAATGATTACAAAATTTAATTTTAATTATAATAATGCCTAGATACAATTGGCCTATGTTCAATATGTTATCGACAACTGTGTTCTTGAATTTAAGTTTCATATTTAATAAACACTCATAAAAAACAATCATACGTGTACTCATTTATACACTTGTGTTGTAATGATATGTATATTAAGTAACAATAAGTTTATTAAATTTTCTTATATCTAGGAAAGGCATATTTTAAATTTTTATTCTAGACACAGAGATAATTTATATAAATAAATAAACTTTTTTCATAAAATGAAAAAAAATAATATAGTATAGAATTATTCCAAAATCTGAAAAAGGATATCCACTGAAATGTCTCGCGCACCTTTAGAAACTATAGAATGTCGTCGAGCTATCGAGGAGACGAGGAAACCTGAAATAAATGATGAATGCAATAAGGAATATTTTCACGACAAAAGTGTTTATTCGATATCACTGTACAGTTCTTCGTGAAGAGTTACCTCAACAACGTGCGCACGCGACGGCACAATGATAAGCCATATCCGGGTAACAAAAACGTTCAAAAGTGTAGTACTACTCTTTTGGATCGGTATATTAATGTCAAATACATAACGTGCGTATTATGTATGGGGGGTATGCAAGTGAGGCTGTTTTTTTCTTTTCACTTTTTTAATAAACTTCCAGTAACGTCTTATTCGTTCGTTTATACTGATTTGTATTCTTCTTCTTTTTTTTTATAACAATGTGAATTACGCTACATGAGACACAGTAGACCATGAAATGATTACAAACAAGTCAAAAGGCTTGATGGGGGTAAGACGGTCCGATCGATGTTTTCGAAACGTGTGTGTATAGCCCGGTTTAATATTTGCATGAATTTGTGTCGTACCGTCGCACACCCCGTCGAACCAGATAATCGAGCTTCCTCTAATGATTTCATGGCATCCTGTTTACCAAGAACAACCTCCGCTGTTCCCCGATCAGAGTCAGAAGACGCTGTGTCTTGGCAGTGACGCACTAAAACTATCAGAAATTTCTTATGCGATTTTGGTGACTTAGAACGCGAACAAGAGCAGGAAGGCCATCATAAGGCAGAAAAGACCCATGGCCTCGGACAGGGCAAAGCCCAAGATGGCGTACGAGAAAAGCTGCTGCTTGAGAGAAGGATTCCTGGCATAACCAATGATCAAAGATCCGAATACCGAACCAATTCCAGCACCTAAAAATCGTAATAGGGATTTTCTCAGTATTTTTCGAAACAGAGTCATATATGTAAACAGAAATTTATAACTGTACTGTGATCAGGAGTGCTCAAGGAAGTAGGGATTAAACGACAAACAATAGAAGGAACGCTATCATCAGGCAGAAAAGACCCATTGCCTCTGACAACGCAAAACCGAGAACAGCATAGCTGAACACCTGCTGTTTCAGGGACGGGTTTTTGGCATAAGCAAGAATCAGGGAACCAAAAATTAATCCGATACCAACCCCTGGAAAAGGAGAATGAGAAGAGATAAAGATTATTACAAAGGAACGAGAAACAGGAATTAAGTCTGCAACAAAAAACGGCACCATCAAAGGAATGTAAGAGTATGCTTTTCAATTATTCTATACCTGATCCAGCGACACCGACAGTGGCTGCACCAGCGCCGATGAACTTGGCAGCAGAGTCAATGTCACGGCTGATTGTGGAAGTTTGGAAGTTACGCAGAATAGGTGACTGCAGAAAATAATCGGAAAAAGTAGTTTTCATGCCAATTACGCAATAAAGTATCAACATTATTAAATTAAAGAGGTTCCAAATTGCATTTGATTTTTTATTCTTTCAAGCGATGAAGTATCAATGGTTTAAAATAATTCCAGGTTACCTAAGTATCCCTACATTGCAACAATGTGGCTTATATAATCACCACTGCAATGTAGCATACTTGATCAATACACTGACAGAATCAATTTAAATTTACTCAATCTTCAATGAAAACCAAGATTGTCAAACAAACTGCCCTTGCTTTGCTCGTCAAGCTGCATTTGCAATCTTGACAAGATAAAAAAAAATCAAAAGTTTCACGTGAAACTATTTTTTGATGTATTGTTACGTAAATTTCAATATTTTGTAAACTATAATGAACCTTAATTTCGCTGATTACGCGTTCCCAGTGTCATGGCTTCAGCAATGATTAATGGAGCACGACCATCAACAGACAATGTCAATAGAAAAATCTGCAGTTTACGAATGCTCGTATGCCCGCATTAAATCGATTAATTATTTCTGTTTTAAGTGACAAAAACTGTTCGAATATAAGAATAAAACCGCTTATGTAACCTCGCATGGGGAAGAGGTTATGCAATGTGTAAAAATATGAGCTGCAGCCCACAGAACACTCACCTGGCTCTGGATTTGATTTTGTTGGAGAATTTGACTGTGGTTGACCACGGCACTGCTCAACGGCCGGATGTAGCTCTTGGTTCCAGAGACCAACTGCGAAAACGACCCAGAATCACGGTGAAAAGCGTTATATAATAATCTCGTGGACGGTGCGAGCTGGAAAGAAAATGTAAAATAATTTTCTACTCACGGTGGACCTGGCAAGAGGTGCGATGAATCGGGTGCAAGCGAACATGGTGACGTTTGACGTTATGTGGTCGCTGAGAGAGTACCTGTAAAACGACCGGACGACAACGTTTAATAAAAGAGACAGCGTTCGAGGAGTTCGTACGTGAGACGCGTGCACACCCCGCGATCTATACTGAAGAACCACTAGGCCGCGAACTGTATGCGCGAACGCGGATTACGTAACGAGTCGTACTAAATCGTTCGACACAGGGGGGTTCGCGTAGCAAGGTCGAAATAAACCGTGAAAATGAACAATTTCTCGGTTGCCAGGGTAGCAACGATCACGGGCAATATGGAATAGAACGACGGATGATCGAACGTTACACTAAAAAAATGGCTACTATAATACTCGTGTTCCTCTTCGATGGCCGTGCCGAGTTTTCTCGCCGATTATATCACCAGAAATATTAATGAACGAATCGTATTTCTGTAGGCGGTTTAACGCGAAAACGAGTCGACCGGAGGATCCGCGCGATGTTACCGGAGATTTTAGCGAATTTACCACGGTGTTCAGCCAGCGGGCGGTCGGACTTACCAGAGGACAATGTCGAAGAGGCGGTAAGAAGACCCGGCCTTTGGAATGTTGAATTCGTGAGTGACTAGAGAACGAACTGAGTCCACGAACAGCCTATCCCGACGGACCGAGAAGAACCGACTTCCGTGCAATGACCTATTCGCCACTTCCAACGGGCCGAGGATCGCCGACTCGCGGTATCGACCAACCGAATTTAGCCGAACGCCGTTTTATCTGCAATTACTGATCGATTCAACACCCGTCAGGCATTTCCGGCAACGTTTTCTCGGCTTAATTCGGCATTATTGTTTACGGACAAATCTTGTCTCCTCCAACTACATTCTTTACCTATTCGATCTCTTAGAAAACCATTCAATTTCAACGAAATCGTTTGCGAACACGAACGCTCGTTTGACTACGTATACATATAGTTACTGGGGATTTAACTTCGGTTAGGTACATATGTGCACACATGAAAACCATATGAGAATGCATCGTGTGAAGTTGGCTTAAAATTTGAAATTTCTATGGAAGCCAGTGGAAACCGCTCAAGATTATAGCACATGCGCGTGAAACCAATAGCCCATTGGTGCAAAGTGGAATCTTAGACTTGGACCATATGGTCTAAGAGTACAATGACCTTTCTCCATTTCTAACGGGCCGAGGACCGCCGACTCGCGGTATCGACCAACCGAATTTAGCCGAACACTTTTTGCTGATCGATTTAGCACCCGTCGCATATTTCCGGCAACATTTTTTCTATTTAATTTTGAATTATTATTTTCGAACAATACTTATCTCCTCCAACTACATTCCCTCTCTACTCAATCTCTTAGAATTTACAAACGCAAACGCTCGTTTGACTGCGCATTTATAGTTATTTACTGGGGATTTAACTTCCGCCGTATGGATTTGGCTTAAATTTGAAAGGCGCTCGCAGAAGTATGAATAAAATTTATTCGTTACGTTTAAATTCGTTTTATGGTACATAACAAAATATACATATCATTCGTCGCTTTTCTTTTTGTGTTTTAGGTACTGTAAGTCATTTTCGCATTTGAGTATCGCGTTAGCGTTGTACGTTTGAAAGAATCGCTTGCCGTGTTCGAATGTCGCGATCATGATAGCGCAGGCTGGTGCCACTTTGATTATTCGAGGAATCAATCCGGTATACAAGCCTTTCACGCCGTTTTGCGTGTAGATTTTCTTTATCACGTACCAGGTTCCTCGACTGCGTCCAGGTTTATCTGTAAGCGATAATACAGTTAATACAGATAATACGATTAATTTGAATTTCGTCCGAAATTCCTACAAAATAATTCTTTAAATAGTCAGATAGAACTTTAAGAAATTAGACCGGAGACTACCACCTGAATAAATCTCCTTCTCACCCATTTCTATTTGTCTATGTGTCTTTACTACGTCGAATGGTATCGTTAACAGCGCTGCTACCTGTAACACAAACGCGTTTTAACATCGAAGTTAAATCACTGAGAATTATATTGTAAGGTGTGTACTTACAGATCCTGCTACAGCACCCGCCGCAAGATTAAAAGTAAAAGTTTGTTGTGCCCCACGAAATGTCTTTTTTATAGTCTCGTAATTTAACCAATAGATTGCACTAAAAGGTACGTCGCGCAAAAGAGTGCTGCCCAATCCCATCCATAACCCGGATATACCATTTTGCCTGACAACAGTTTTCAATGCTTGCAGTATTTCTGGAAATAAGGCGTAGAGATTTATTCGCTTGAACATCTTGCAGCTGTTATAAAAAATCTTGTGTATCGAAGGTACCTGCATAACTTAATTTTTGCGATTGCATTTTCGTCCTAATTAATTCTAATGGGCTAACCAAAGTGGCAGCCCAAATGCGTGCTATTGCACCGGCTAACATAGGAATCCAGAATGGCTGCTCCACGGGCTTAACGCTAATTTTTGCATTCATAAATTTCTTATTATATTGATCCTGGAAAGGATGTACGATATTAGAAGATGAATGAAAGTTCACAGGGCAAGGCTAAGCGAAATTCTTCGGTTTACCTTAAAATATAATCTTAGTTGCTCGTATGAAACGAAGTATACTATAGTTGCAGGTACAGCTAAAACAAGAGTAGGACTTAGACCACTCCATAATGAAAGAACACCTTCGTTTTTACCAATTTTCATAAAGGCATCCTGTGAATATTTATACGTTAATGTATATTCTCGTCGCAAGATTTTATGATTAGTCTCACTTACTATAGTGCCATTGAACTTCCCATTTCCACTGGCCCATGACGGACCTCTACCATTTGGACAAGGACACAAGTGGTCCATCAAACCGTTGCAATACAGGAAGCATTTATTCGAAAGCATAGCTTTCTGTTGTGCCTGAAGACGAATTTTGACCACATCCAAAGGAGTAACTTGAAAACATAGTATCATTATATTAATCATAATATAATCATAAATTATACTAAAAACAAATGTGTACAACTTATTTATAACTCAAAGCGCTGTTTTCATAGAGGACTCTACGTAGAATATGATTTTATAATACTGTCAACGATAAAAATAGAAACTAATTGCTATAATTGCTTGTACTATATAGACGTAAAAAAACTTCTAGCATTATTTCACAAGTTTTAATTGACAAGTTTAATACACATATTTCATCATACGACGATTGGTTCTCTATAAAATTCAAATCTATACTATAACTTTTTTGCGATTAGAATAATTAATTTACCGAAAACAGATGTGATGATAGCACCAGTGCACGATGCCAGAATTTGTTGATAAGGTGTAATTCTAAACCTTGGGTCCTCCAGATCCAAATCTGGTGGAACACTAACCATTAACTTATTCATGGTTGATCGTTACCTTGTTTTTACACCGATTCGTGATTAAATTTTAGCTTCCTCAATCATTGACATTCTTGCTTACCGACGATTTCATGATCCATCTGAAGCAAAAAAAAACGGCAACACGTGCGCGTTAGAACGTAAGAAAACGTCTGTCACTTTATGAATTCCGAAGAAATAGTACCGGCTGATGACATACGACATCGTTAAATAATTCTAACGTTAACTAGTTACGTGATTTCATCATAATCTATGATAAGTTGATCCTTGCCGGAGAACTGTAAATATTTGCGAGTATTCCTCGATTCCTCGATAAAACAAAACGGGTATTCGAAAAATCATAACTAACCTTTATCACGTTCTCTTCTGCTCGATACTCGATCTTAATTTGGAAATCATTCAGTTATATTGTCAAATCACGATCTTGTATAGAAAAATATAAATACATAGCGTGCATTACACTCGTGAACAGACCTGCAACTGCAACAAACCGAAAAATAACATCGTGCTGCATATGTATACGACCATATAGTACGCGTTTCTGTGATGGCAAAGTGGATGGCGATTTTTAAAGATATTTAAGGACATCGATGTATATTTTGTTTCAACAAAATAAGAAGAAGAATATAATTTATTTAGCTTCTGTGTTCTGCGATCAATGCATTTTTATTTATTCTACATAGAGATCCGAGGTCTACTGATGACATTTGAAGTAATTAATAATATTGTTAATATAATATTGTTAATTATAGTTATTATTATTTACCCCTTTCAAGGAAGTACAATATTTTTCAGACACTTTGTACAAAGTAATGTAGAAATTCAATTACGTAGTTGAATTACATTGTATTTCAATTAATAGTAATTCAATTACGTCGTAAATGAATTACTATATAATTCAAATACAACGTAATTCAATTACTAAGTATTTCAATCAGATTTGTAATTGAAACATAATGTAATTGGAATACAATGTAATCGAAATACAATGTAATCGAAATACAATGTAATCGAAATACAATGTAATTGAAATACAATACAATTAAAATACAATATACTTGAAATACAATACAATACACGAAAACAATGTATTTTATAATTGTACTCCATTGCAATTACGAATTACATTGTAATTTAATTGACTAAATCCCTGAATTATAAATTACAACATAATTGAATTACAATTTAATTCAATTACTTTGTAATTATAATTCCGGAATAATTCAATTGTAATTCTCTGCACAACTCTGACCGTAGTGTACACACTTCCGTGCACATGCGTATTCGCTCACAGAGTTACATTCACGAGGGATCCATCTACGGACGCACGCGCGTTTCATATACGAGAAGTTGCTTCGCCAGGATTCATTTCCAAGCGTATGCGCATTGGAAATTAATTACCGAGAACGTGGAAACTTCGTCTCTGGTATAAATGATCCGTGATTCGCCGTTGAAATTCTGATCTAGAGTGAGCGTTGGTCGCGTTCGATCTGCGCGTGCGCGAGATAGACGGCGCATTGCGCATGTGTAATTCATCAGTTTGGAGGGGCGTAGAAAGGAGGCCATATTGTACAGCTAAATTGAAAGAACGAAAATAATTATATCATCGTGTGGTCGTGCCTGTTTCGTTTCGTCTTCTCGCTGTGTACGTTTAGGACGGTGTCAGCTGTACGTTTCGCGGAAAGTAACAACGTACGGAGTCCGACACGAGGCTCCTACATTTTTGTAAATAACTATAGAACCGTAGCAGTGTACCCCTGATAGATCTAGGCACCGTCCGTCAGTCTGTTCGAAGGGGTTTATAACTTCAAACGAAATGGGCACTCGGGAGGATGAATACGACTATTTATTCAAAGGTAAAACGTCTCAGTGAAATTCTCGGTCGTCTCTCGTTCGCGAAAATTTGTCGGTGAATATTCTCTATTACACGTACACATATTAATATCCTGTACGTGTATACATTCACACGTATTTCGCGCGCGCGCGGGGTTCTCACGTACACAAATGGATTTCCATATTCTCCGTACACACGTACGTGTATACGTGTCTGCTCTGTTGTTCGTATACATATTGCGCGGTGTACACGTATTAGTGTAACCCGCGTACATATGTGTGCCGAGTTCACGCGTGTATGTGTTGGTTTAAAATCAACAATTGTCATCGTTCAATAACACGGGTACGAATTAACGTCAAGTTCGAATTTCAACTGTTCGGACGGTTGACAGAGCGATCTGGCGTTACAGGGCATCGAGTTTAAACGATGACATCAGACACCGCGTATCGTCTTTGGGACACGAAATATTATGTCGGATTTTTCGTGGCAAAGGCGTTATACAGTTAGTCATGCATGAGTCAACGATGTCTTCCATTTATTTACGAGTTATCGCCGGGCCATTGTACACGCGAACAAAGTAGCGTTCTCCTTTGATTTCTCAATAAGTTCGTCGACGGCCGTTGATTGTATTCGAATCACACGTTTTGTCACCTACTTGCTTCGTCGTGGGACTCTTTCCACGCCCACCCACCAATATTTTTTGTATCGATATTCAACTGCAAATTTGACGCGTTTATCACCCACACGATCGCCCGATAACTCGTAACTTTCGAAGCTAATCAAATTCTTAATAAATCCCCACTCGATTTTCAATTTTACAGCGTATCTCGAGAGCATATTATTCTTAAATATTGATTTTGTCATCGTCATCATCGCGGAAGATGCTTTTGTATAATACAACAATAGCGGAACATTGCTATTGTGATAATGATGCATTACTGTATGAATGTCAATGTCAAATTGTTTTTTGTTTCTTCAATTACAAACATTTTTTTTGAGTAAAATTATTAACGCATTTAATTGAAACAATGAGATATTTGTGTAATGAATTTTCCATATTTCGATGAAAAAATGTTATAAATGTTTATATACTTGCACAGTAGTTTTGAATTTCAAAATTTTAATCCACCGTTTGCAACCTGAGTTTACTCTTGAATTTCTTTCTTTCCAATATTTATTTTTATCCCTTTAATGCTTTAAACATTTTCGAACGATTATGAACAACGAATGATTAAAAAATCTGGAACAGTCGAAAAAAGATTAGTTGCAAACATAAACAACTGAAATGCGGACGGGCGTCGACAGAAATAAGGTTGCAGATGATAAATTTGTTGTGTTGTTTCAGTTGTTCTTATCGGCGACTCCGGAGTAGGAAAAAGTAACCTCTTGTCGAGATTTACAAGAAACGAATTTAACTTAGAATCGAAGTCTACAATAGGAGTTGAATTCGCGACACGCAGTATACAAGTAGATGGAAAAACTATCAAAGCTCAAATTTGGGACACAGCTGGCCAAGAACGATACCGTGCGATCACGTCTGCGTAAGTTGAAGTTGTCTAATGAAAAAGAAACGATGGTCCATCAGTTTGAGAATTTATTACATTATGAATACGACAATAGCACGCCGCTCGCTGAACTTACAAACTACAGATCGAACAGTTTATAATCGTGTTTTTCTTAAAATTATTAGGTATTACCGTGGTGCAGTCGGAGCTTTGCTCGTATACGACATAGCAAAGCATCTGACATATGAAAATGTCGAAAGATGGTTACGAGAATTACGTGACCACGCAGATCAGAACATAGTAATTATGTTGGTGGGGAACAAATCTGATCTGCGACATTTACGAGCAGTCCCCACCGACGAAGCCAAAGGATTCGCTGAAAGAAATGGCCTTTCTTTCATCGAAACCTCCGCCCTCGACTCCACGAACGTTGAAACAGCGTTCCAAAATATCCTAACAGGTAACATCACCTGTTTTCTTTGACATTTTTCTTCCATAACATTATTTTTAAGTAGACAACGGATTTTATGCATTTATTTATTTATTTATTTAACATCAGAAGAATTTAAAAGTACTATTATATTATTTAAGACCTATCACATGTATTAAGAAAGAACATTTTTTATTTTGCATAAAGATCCGCTGTCTATTTACAATCTTCGTATTCTCTTTGAAAAGAATATTTCGGTGTCAATTCTATTATATTTTGAATGAAAGAGTTACTTCCCCTTAATTCGATACTTTGTTCTGAAAAGTAATCGATAGGTTGTGAAATCATTCGATAGCAAGATAATTGAATATAAAATTGTTCTTAATTTTTAGTAATATGTCTGCTAGTAGTTAGAAGAAAAAATCTGTGATTCGACGTACAGGCTGTTACATAGAGCTTGATCGTTACAGAAATCTACAGAATCGTATCGCAGAAACAGATACGTGACCCTCCCGAAGGTGATACGATCCGGCCACAGAACGTAGAGCCCATCGACGTGAAGCCGACGATGACTTCGGAGGGAATGCGTAAACAGTGCTGCCAGTGACTCACCTTGCTGCTTAAAATGTGTGTACATGCAAATACAGTATAAATATCACGGGAGTACACTCGAATAATACCTAAGTTACTAAGAGAAAATTTAGTCTATGGTCCAGCAAAACGTGAACAGATAAATGAAAGTTTCTGGGATAATTCTTTGTACGATAGCATAGTTTTAATATAAGAAATAACAATGATTAGTTAATTATAAATATTAAGTTGATTTGTAAATTGAGTTAATTTTGACATACATCAAAATTAAATACTACTACAGATACTTTAATTATGTATTTTTTCTTCCAATATTTGTTACTGACTGTTGTTGTTTATATGTTTTGAGAGCACACGCGGCAAGCGTGTAACGCTCTCTTCTCTATCTCTCTCTCTTTCTCTCTATACATATATGTACATATATGTCGTACAGAATTATTAATTAGAACAAAATAGACTGAATAACATCACATTTAAAAATGAAGATAAAACTATTTTCACGAACGGCAATAGATATTATTCATAATTTGTTTTTACGTTCGGGAGAAAAAATATATGCTTTACATTTTGGATCGATATTTTTCTATTATAAAGCGAGAATTTAATTCTTTTCAATTAAAGACTATACTTATCAATGCAAGAAGAGTGAGTCGATGAATGGTATGCTTCTTTCCAATTATACAATGTCTTAGAGTCCTCCGTATGTTGTTTGTGTCATTTATTTTCATCAATACTATCTTTTGATTGTTTTAGCGTACACATATATATATACATATATATGTATATATATGTGTATACATATAAATATATATAGCGTACATAGATATATATCTCAGATGTGTAAATGTGTAATACACGGACGTGTTTTGTGAAAATGCTAATTTTTAAGAAATATTTATGAACTGATAGCTTTAAAACTTGTAAACTTGAACACACACACCATACACACACGCGCGCGCATACACGAATTTATTTTAATTCAAGCATAAGAAACTTATGTATAGTAATAGCTGGCATTCCTTTTTTACGTGTAACTCGGATGCTAAGGGTTTACTATGGATCTGTTTAAATTAGCGGTAGTGGTGTACAACTTTCGACTGAATAAATGTTTGTTTCGATCATTCAGACGCTATACAGTTCTTACAAATCGATTTACTTCACGCGGTCACGTTATTTCCACGATGCTGAGCATTCTTAATAGCCAAAAGAAGTATACGATCGATGAAAAATAGTAATTCTTTATCTCCGCTTTAAAATTTTAACGTTCACTCAATAAACGCTTTCGTAGAATTTACTTATTCAATTCGATTCCCTTGAATGTTACACAAAGCTGATTAGATACGTCTTCTTTTGGTCTGATTCTTGGTGACCTCAAGAACGAAGAATGCGGTATCAGTCATCCGTTGACTCCTATGGCAGCAATCAATTTTATCGACCACTTTTAACCATTTTTCGTCATATTGAATGCTAAACCCGAAGACGAATCGATTACAAAAGGAATAATTTTTTAAAAGAAATGCTCTTGGATATAACAGAGTCGTTATAGAATTACATCTGAAACTGGAAAATAAATTTCCTTTGTCTCGCAAGCAGTTTCTACATATACAGTGCGTCCTATCTGCGAGCGTGCAGGATCTTTATGGTCCGATAATTAAAAACGAACAAAAACACCATCCGTCGCGTGGCGTAGTGCGCATAATAACCGGGGCTGCGTCCATTTTGTTTTTGCAGAAGGACATACAAAGAGGCAAAGGAGAAAAGAAAAGTGGTCGACGGTAAACGTAACAGGTGCATACAGTACAAGTGTCAAGACCATTTACCATTATAAGTATACACAACGACTAAAGTCTCCCAAATAATCCGCGGCGGGTTTCGAGCAGATTACAAACTCCTCTTTCAACGACGTCTTTCAACTTTGTTGCATGGAAGCGGATTTCTATTTCGGCTAGTGGACCGTTGCGAGCCGTACTTAAAAAGACTTATTCTCTCCTGGGATTTTTCGTTCTTGGTCGATCAGCTTCGACGAAGCCTACATGTTTTCCCCTTTCACGAAACAAAGCGTGCAAACCTGTTTGTTACTTTGTATGCGACGAGCGCTTTTCTTTTTAATTTCGCACAAGCGAACCGGATGGAAGCATACCTGACGCATTCCCCACCTTTGTTCGATTGTTTGGGAGAATTTAAACACGGTACATCTCGACAGCTAGAAAAATCATGACGAAGAGAAAACAGGATACCTAGCGACACGTGTGCACAGTCGAGCGAATTACGATCATGTAACTTTGAGGACATCAGTGGGAATGAATTCCTACAAGGAAGAAAATACGCACGCACTTATCCTATCTCCGAAACAGTTCATCCGATCTTTTGAATCCTCTTCCTTTCCCAGAACAACCTTTTTTATCCTCCTCTGTCTCTTTTTCTCCCTCTCCTCACCAACCCGACTTCCTATCTTTATCTCTGATACGTTACAACAAAATCAGTATAGTGCTACTGCTTTTTTTGTAGTACATGTGCAATTTTACTCAAAGCGTAGTAAGCAGTCGTTCGAACACGCGAACGATTTTGAACGTTATACCTATTGAGCTGCAGCTGAAATTCATGGCCAACCACTTAAACAATGTTTTTACCAATCGAGGAGATGAGAAAACATTGATGTGGATTATACAGGCCTGCTATGGCTAACGGAGAGACTCCTCGATGCAGGTCAACTAGTCCAGTAGGTCGCTACTGAATTGGATTTCAGTGTTCATACACTTCCCTGTGCTGATAAAGTATTATTCAAGATCGTCATTGAAATCACTTCCATCGATGAGTTGTTCGAAGGCGTAACTTAATTTTCTTGCGGCACGTAAACACTTGCATCTTATTTGGCCATAAGTTTCAGCTTGTAACATAACACACGAATGTATGGTTTAGGTATTTAAAGACAATGCACAGGAATAGTAGCAACCAAACGAACGATATAGAAACAAAAAAAAGTAAATGCTTACAGTTGAATGTACAAGCTGGACGAAAAAAAATCGATGAATTTTCCGAATCGAGATACACACTTTATTGTTGCTCACTCTCTGCTTCGAAATTTGCATCTGTTAGGCGACGACTTTGAAGTGCGACGAGAAGCAATGCCCTCCTGAGAGTACCTTTTGTTTCACTTCTTCGAAAAAATGATAACAAAACTGATGGAAAAACGTGAGACCGCAGGAGACGAAATAGTAAGGTCGTGGCGCGATAACACAGATACTAAAACACCTGTACGTGAAGTGATATGAAAGTACGCGTGAACGATTCGCGAGAAAAGAAATTACGATTGCCGTAGATACTTTTCTAGTGTCTCTAAATAAGTATTGCTTCGATGTGTGTAGCCGCAATGTAATCTGTTATCGTTACGAATCCTCGTTGTATCTTGATAAATAAATAGAGAGTGAGTAAGATGTTGAAATATTGAGATGTTTGAGGAAACTTCAGTCGGACGGCAACAATAAAAAATAAATTAAATCTTTCTGGACCGACTTGGAGGGAACACGGCAACAATAAGTCTCGAACAGATACGTAAGCCATTCGACGAATGCTACTTTAACGTCATGAAATGTTATTTATAATTATAATTGTAAAATTAGTAATTATGCTTATTATTTCTGTTAGCTTTTTCTACGTGATCGATTGGTGAAAGTAGCGTTCGGAAAATGGTACTCTGCTTAACACGTTTGCTATCAGCATCGCACGAAGTTTCGCATATTTGTGTAAAGAAAATGAGATTAATTTTGTACGTGTTGTTATTTCACATGATGACGTTTGGGGAATTTATAACTTTTCTGTGATAGTATAGTTTTAGATTATACAGAAGGATACACATTTAATGCAATATTGTAGCCACAGTTGCTGAAATGAATGCTGGTAGGGAACATGTTGAAGGAAAACATAATAGTTTACTTTGAAATGGTTAATTAAAAGGTAAACAGTAATAACATATTAAGAAGCGATGTCTTTTGGAGAAAAAAATAGACCCTGTGTTTCTTGTGTGTTCCCTCGTTGTAGGGGTCAGTTTCGAAAATGTAAATTCTTTCTGAAGCAAAACGTGGTAGTCCAAGATAAATTGTACTTTTTTTTATCGTGTGTACGATAAAATAATATCAAGATAAAGATGATACATTTCCATCTGGATGAATAATATCCTTTTAGTTTCCCCCAGCATATTTTGTATATCCTTAGATTACGAGACACAATCCTTGAGACCTGAACTTTCGTTGCGCCAAGCAGGAACAAATTTGTACGAAATGGAATTTAGACTATAAATTATACGCATCATTGTAAGATTAGTTTATTCTCTTCGTTGAACCGAATATAAATCAAATAAAACGGGATACATGCCGAGACCGCGTCAACACGCGGCCGTTTCATTACTCAATGCTTTGTACTTTATAATTTTATTAATAAAATAACTTTTGCTTTACACACATCTACGTACTAATGATCTAAACGAATTTTTTAGTAGGTAGTTCAATGGTGTTTCTCAAGCGGCACGTTTTTGTTTTACTTGTTTAAAGAAGTCGAATTTAGTTTATTTCTTACAGAAGACTTATTTATTGTCGATATCAGTTATTTCTTAGCGTAAGAAGCAATAAAGTATTCAACAATAAATCAATTTCTCTTTCTTATCGGATCGAGTTATTTGAACTATTTTATCGTACCCAATACATTGCATTTATTAGCGTCGGACGGTAACAATAATAAGATTCGATTTTATGTACAAATAAATGTTGTATTGTAACTTTTTACAAAAAAACATGCTATAATAGAACGCGAATAAAATATACAATTATTTACAAAGTTGTCGCTTATGTAACTAACTTATTCTCGAAGATTTTCATCATACTTCTACCAAGTTCTATTAAACTTTTTATAAAATGCTAAAAAAACTACCGAGAGTAGTCTTCGACATACCAATTAAAATAAACCTACATTAATATGATTTTTTTTCCTTAAAATATATCGATAAGCTTAATAAAAAAAGCCCAATTAAACACGAATAGTCGAAAAACGTTATGGTAGAAGTATCAATGAAAGGACTTTTTTCTTAATAATACTATTCACTTTAAAAAGTCACTACGAATGCATAGGAGTTGATGCTGTTTCGAGACGTATCATACTCCTCTGAGCACCTCCCTGATTTTTCTGCCGCCATTCGAGCCAACGTAATAGCTCTGGACTTTGTGTTGCATCATTAATATCTGTCCGGGCCTCCAATTGTTGATAATACGCTTCACGTAATAATCGAAATGTTTGAACGTTTTTATACGGCAGTTGAGTCATAGGATCCAGATACTTTGCAGGCAACCTGCAGAAATTTTTGTCAATTATGTTCACTCGATCGAATTACATATTTCCGTTCCAGTGTAATTAAAATTGATGTTATACCTTGTAATCGCGCATAATGCTTTCGACGGCGGTATCCGAGCAGTAGATTTCTTAAATGCGTTCGAAAATAACTTTTCATTCTCGAAAGTAATGAATGTTCGTTCGTAAAACCTTTTCGATCCTTCATAACGGGGTTTCGTGACAGACTCGCTTTTGCTAGTGTCTTCATTCGCATCGTCCTCTAATTTCACAACAACATTGCTGAAATCCATTTGATCTATAGAATGCTGTCTCGCATTTCATAAGCATATCGTCGGCCTCATACAAAAACTGTCTATTTTTTATGAAAATTGGGTTTTCAGCTTCGTCTTGTTAGGTACTTCAATTTGTACGGTTTGAGGGTAATTTTTTGTTAACTGCTTTAAATATATACATACTTTGAAAAAAATCTCCGTGTAAAGCAAAATAAATCTTTAAATTGTTTCTTTCGTCGCCTGCAAAATTTATTTTTTTGGACTTAGGCAATTTTCATACAAGGCCGACGATATCCATGTTACGGGCAATGTATAGAATACAAAAATGAGTTATGACTAGGCCATTACGGAATTAGAGGGGGGGGGGGGGCAGAGAGGGCCGACTTAGGCCTGGGTATATCATAAAATATTTTATTTTGATGGTTCTATAGAATCCCCAATACTTCAGGTAATCAATATAATCTTAATGCTTTCGGCGCAATGTAATACTTCAGGTAATGTATAGAATGCGACAGCGAGTTATGAATAGGTCATGGGGAGGGGGGCCCAACCGTTAGGTCTGGGTTGTATGCACCATTAAAATCTGAGAGGAGGACCCTAGTCCTCAAGTATACAGCTATAAAAGATTAATGTAAAAGAATAGCAAGTATGGATTGAACACACTGCCCAACGTGAATATTATATGAAATATTCGGGCAATTTGTAAACTACCTGCTCCTTGTACACATTGCCCGAAAGATCGGGCATTCTATAGAATATCCGATTCAGAACATTTTATAGCATACCCGACTTAGGACATTCTATAGAATACCCGACTTAGGAAATTACCTGTAGTATGCATATTTTACCTGTTCTCTACTCTTGAACTTCTAGTTTCAGAATTTGCATTTACGCTTTTCTCGTCATCTCCTTCGACATTAATTTTATTATCGTCTTTGTCCACGTTTACTTCTGAAAGGACCATAACCGGCATCGACAGCGACTGATACCTAATTACAGGTCCACTGTGTGATTTCCTCACTGTTCTAGTATTTTTTTTTTCATTCTCTAATTTCTGATATTTTTCTATAACGTGAACAGAGAAAAATGTCAGCATGTTATCCCTCCAGCGGTAGTAATAAATTCTAACAGCTATGGTAGACAGCTTCATCACAGTTACGGAACATGATAATTGTTACTAAAAGTTTACCCAATGATTTCAGATTGATTTGTTCAGTCTGTAACGCTTCCTCCAACAATTCTTCCTGAGTCGGTTTCCATGTATCGTGCCTTATAACTCTGGTTTTCCGTTTTTGATCCTCGTTCCTTTCACGCAATCGTCTCTGTGTCGCTGCAGACTTTGCAGCAGTGGAACGACGTATAGATTTTCTCTCTGCAAACATTCACAGTCCTTTTCTTCTTTACATATATAAAATACAACTAATGTTGATTTTCTTTGAAAATATTGACCTGTACTTTCTATAAAATGTTTGTGCTGTTTCGGTTGTCTAACTTTCTTCTCTTTCGGCGGCAGCTGGGATTGAACCTTAGGCTCCTTGTAAGCTTTTGTTACTAGTCTACGTTTCTTTTTAGGTCCTTCTTGCTCTGTGTCTGAAATTGGCTCGTCGTTTTCGTCTATACTGAAATCAGAGTCTACTTCGTCCTCTCCTTCGTCTTCTTCCCTGTAATTTTAAATCGTTAGATACTGTAATGCTGATTGATATCATATAACTAGACTACGGATCTTCATGCAAACTGTTACATTAGAAGCAATATTAGAAGATTCTTGAATTTTCTAAATTTTTTACTGCATACAAATTTTTTAACTACATATTATTAATAATAACGAATAATAATAAATAATGAAAATAATGAAATACTAACATGTAATCATGATCCTGTTCGGTTTCGTCGAAACCACCGTAAGTGGTTTTGTAAAAATCATCCTCCTCCTCTTCGTTCAACAATTTTGCCATTTTATTCCCGGCATTTGAACGTCTTTCCCTGTTCGATGCCATTTTCGTAATCGCGTATTTTCCTTTCCACTGGAATTACTCTGGTTGGACTTATTTTTTTTTCTCGTTAAGCTGATAAATAGGTTAACTTTGATTAAGTTCCGAACGATAGTACACAAACATATGCACACGTATACTAAATATCACCTTTGATAATAAATAACGAGTTATTGTCGTATCACGCGAAACACTTATATAATTTTATTTAAAACATTTAAAAGAAGTTTGTTTTTTAGGTGCCTTCAATGGTTACCACATTGCTTGTTTATATACTATCGAATGTTGATTGCAATCGATTATCGATAATCGCGTCGACCACGTCTACGGTTATCTCGATATAAATCGATTAATATTTAAAAAATTTTCGCGGCTTCCAAATTTCTGTTCCGCTGGATATTCAGAAACATAAATGTAAATGAATAATTTATTCAACGAGTGAGTGTAACGAATTTGAATCGTACAAATGAAAGCTGTAGAAATGAAATTATTCCAATACAATGTTTGTAATAACAAGAATGTATTCGCGATAGTCTAAACTCCATTAAACGAAAACAAACGAAACATTCAATAACATATTTTGACTGAAGATTAGTATCGTCTCCTGATCATAGTGTTCGTTTCTATCGTGTTAGAGATAGCGGAAACAAATAATTACGTACAGGGGCAATGCGATTACGCGTTATCAATTCTATTGGATTCTTCCCCATACAATTTCTATAATGATGTAGCCCATTCAAATAACCGAAATTCTTTCATTAATATTGAACTTCATTTTCTATCTTCCATGTCCAGATGGCTTTCTTTATTTTGCCCCCTACAATAATAACATTAAACGAAATGCATCCATATATGGATGTTGCGATTTCACATTTTTACAATTATTTATCTGTCGACCGATTTGTTATGTGTTATTTGTTATTGACTATGTTGCACTGGTGTAGCCATATATACGTTCGAACCACTATTTTCAACGTTAAAAAATAATAAAACTGCGGAAAGGTCAAGATATGAATAGACCAGCGTGTATAATCAATTTCAAAAATAATTACAGTTCAGCAAATTCAACCAAACTTTGAAAATTTGATTACTGAAAAACATTGCCAAGTTTCTTCGAAACAAAATTGAAATAGTTTTGTTCAAATAAATATTTTTGTACCAGCAATGTAATTAAAAAAATGTGTTTCCTTCTTCTTTCGAGTCTGCTTTTTTCTATCGCAACCCTCGAATTTATTTATAATATTTAACGAAGCCCTTTCGACATGCCTGCTGTAGCCCAGATGAACGAAATTTGTTCGAGAATATTATTTTTTATCTTTCATGTCCTGATGTCTTTCTTTCTGCCTGAAAATAATATCATAAAGTAAAAGGGAATACGTTTTTAAGTATGTTTGTTCCGATAACGTAGGTAGTCGGTTATCTGCGTGCAAATAAAATTAATTCAACGGTATATCATTGGGTCAAAGTTGTCGCGGACAGATCTCAAAATATGCAGAGCAGACAATAATCGTCAATTTAACAAGCGCAAAAAAAGAACCATCGTCTCTTCGGTTCGTTTCGTACGATACGAGGCAGGTACGATACGGTAATTTCGGTCGATATGAAGAAAAAACGGTTGATAAAACGCAAGCTAATCAGCTTGTCGAAAGAGCACTTTTTCAATGACGATTAACGACCGTATCCAACCGTATCCCCGACGCGTGTTTACGCGTGCCACCGGTATATATATTCGGTAAAATCCGTGTCTGCACATCGAGTCCGCTACGAAACGCAATTTCGTTCACAAGTACATAACCTCGTTATTGTTAACTACGTCAGCCAACATGCAGAAGAGCATGCAGAAGAACATGTTCAACCAAACCCTCGAGGACATTTTGGAGAAGAACCTTCCGGAGAAGGAGCTGACCGAAGTGAAGCGTCTCTTATACGGCCGTGAATTACAGTAAGATTTCTCATTTTTTACTATTCGTCTGTTCAAAAATTGCATTGTCATTCCATTTCAACTTAATTTATGCTACTATTGATGGAACTATTTGCAACAAGTGGGAACATTTCATATACGACATATATACAGACACATTGTTTCGGCGCCTTTGTGCGAATAGCGCTGTGGTCGTTGCCGCCAATGTTAACGCCCACGAAAATAATTTCACGTGTAATATTTTTAGATCGTGCGTGCACCAACAAAAAAGGCGAATGCATATATATTTTCCGCTGAAAAACTATCCCTATAAATACGCTTCCTTCCGTGGACATTGACACCGTGTTGAATGAATCGCTACCTCCACAGTGATCCTCAATTTTCAATCTTTTTAGACGAATTTGGCGGAAGCGGAATATCAAATACAATTTTATTGCCAGTAGTAGTAGCATTTGCAGATCTAGAAAAAAATAAAAACTATTAAATTCTGTCGAATTTTATATTCCACCCTTTTTTGGAAATTTTCGGAAACCATAAATGCACAAAGATCCGCAGTTTAGCTATAACACTGACTAGAAAATTCAAATTCGAAGTGAAACTCGAATTAGACGTCTGTACATCTCTTTCTATTCTCACGAATGATTCTTTATCGAATTGCATTATTCGAAGTAAGAAATTCTTAAACAGAATTAAATATAAAATTCTTAAAGGCATAGAGAGAAATTTCTATAAAAATACAATCCGAAAAAACGGTTAACGTTTGCATTTTTTCTCTATACCGCTAACTACTTTTAACTACGTTCTATATTTAAATGACGAGTACTTTCTCTTTCTCTTTCTAATGTATCGGGTGATCCCGAGAAATGTACTTAATATTCCCCGTAATTAAAAATGATGTTTTCATTGATCAGATGCTTGGAACTTCCGCAATGGACCGGAAAGACGGAATTGGACGTGAAAGGATACACGATGAGCGGCGGAGTGACCGAACAATTACGCCCTCCTCGCATTGTCCGTGTTGGAATAATCCAAAACTCAATTGTTTCGCCAACCACTGATCCCCTGCAGAAACAAAGGCACATGCTTCACCAGAAAATCCAGAAATACGTCGACTACGCTGCTATCTGCGGAGTTAACGTACTCTGCCTTCAGGAAGCCTGGGGTACGCGAATAAACAAAATCTCGAATTTTCCTAACCGAGGGAAACAAAAGTTTCGCGACCCTTCTTTGTAATACGTATCATGGTTTGGTACATCTGAGAAGCACAGGGCACAATCACGTATTTTGCAGATAAATCATGCCACTTTTATCGGCAGACACGCTCGTAGATTAGTCTCGAACTAATATGAGACGATCTGATAAGGTTGGCCTGTGTATAGTATCCTCTGATAGTGATACTAATTTCGTCCGACAGAACAAATGCATAGAAAATTGTTGTCTGATGATGCAGTTTTCCAATGCATACTCTGATGGGAAACGTGAATGGATGCTTTCGTAATCAATGAGAGAGTCGGATTAATATAGTAAACTTAGCGATCAAAAAATTATTTAAAATTATTGTATATATGTGCCGCCTGTGGTAGCAAGTTTACAGTTCTGTTAAATAATTTTTTGTGCGTGGGAATCCGAAACGGAACAGGATCTCGAAAAATGTCGGATTAAATATCGCGTCTTTGTGCTCGATGTTGTACTAAAGTTGGAATGTTTGGATTGCAGCTATGCCATTCGCTTTCTGCACAAGAGAGAAATACCCTTGGTGCGAGTTCGCCGAGGAAGTTGGAACCGGTCCAACAACGGTGTTGATGTCGGAGCTTGCCCAACGCCACGGCATGGTCATTATTTGTCCGATTTTGGAGAGAGACGTCGAGAATGGTGAAACCATGTGGAACACGTCGGTGGTGATCGGCCCAGACGGAAAAGTTATTGGAAAGCAGAGGAAAAACCACATTCCCCGCGTAGGCGACTTCAACGAGTCCACTTATTATATGGAGGGCAACACTGGACACCAGGTCTTCGACACTGTCTTTGGACGTATCGGTATCAACATCTGCTATGGACGTCATCATCCCCAGAACTGGATGATGTACGGTCTGAACGGTGCCGAGGTACGATCATTACTCTACAATCTATTAAATTGAAAAATATTTCAGAAAATACTAATTATAGTATTATAATAATTTCTTTTAATGTTGGAACATTAATAATTTTCACTTGAATTTGCGCAGATTGTGTTCAACCCATCGGCAACCACCAGCCATACATCCGAACCCCTGTGGCCCATTGAAGCCAGGAACGCTGCCATCGCCAACAGCTACTATACTTGCGCTATCAACCGTGTGGGAACCGAAATATTCCCCAACGAGTTCACATCTGGAGATGGTGCACCAGCACACCACGACTTCGGTCACTTCTACGGATCTAGCTACATCACTGCTCCCGATGGCACCAGGACTCCCGGTCTGAGCCGCTGCAAGGACGGTCTGCTTGTCTGCGAAATGGACTTGAATCTCTGTCGTCAGATGAAGGATATGTGGTGTCTCAGAGTTAGTATTCTTAATCCTATCTCTAGTTCTGGTAGACATTTCTTTGAGACTGTCTCTTCATGTGTGTTCTCCTGTTTCAGATGACTCAGAGATTGGACATGTACGCGAAAGAACTTTCCGAGTACGTGGAGAAGACCATGAACTTGAACGAGAAAACAGAATAAGCTCGTGCACATCATGGGAAAGCTTGCCAAAAGCTGTTCGAACAAGCTTTGCCATAAATTCTTTATGCAGCAAAAAAATCTGTAAAAGATATACACATATATTTTTAATAATGCAATTTACCAGAGTTCTTGATCATTTAACCGTCCCCCAATGTAGGAATTAATTATCGTATAAACAATGATTTATTCAGTCATTTAAAAATGTTATAAATAGAATTTTGGAAAAGTGCGACTTAACGATAAGTTCATAAGTTACATCGTTTCGTTAAACCTCTTTTTACATACTTACAAATGTTGTGCTAGCTTATGTATAAGTAAATATTAAGACATTGTGGAAATTAACTAGTCGAGCCAGCGTTCAATGTTGTATGAGTTTGCTTGCGGTAATGAAGCGCTTCTTGGTAAGCCTTCTTCACGGCTTTCCTGTCAGCAGGTTTCCGAGATTCAATCAACTTTGCCTCGTCCAATTCTTGAGATACTCCAAGTTTTTCTAGCTTTTCGCCTGGCAGCCATTGCCTGTAACGGTACACGGATTCATGAATTCCGACCACCTTTACAAATGTATATAAACGACCCCTTGAAAAGGTCTGCTAATCCGATTGGTCTTGTTACGGGCTCTGCTCTCCGAAAAGAGTGTCATCGTATATTGCGGGGGAATTTATTACCATGTCCGTTTGGTGTCGAAGAAGAGAACGAGAAATACTGGTTCCTTGTAATTGACTGCGAGTGCCAATACATCATCGGGCGGCGCAGGTATCGGTACACCTTTGTGCACGGTACCTCTGGGCGTGTTGGGGTCTATTATCAGAGCTGGATACCATGGATAGCCACGGCACTTGGCCCATACAAGCTGCAGAGCTTCTAGTCCGTTGCTAGTCGTGCTTTGTTTGGTCTCGACCTCTTTTTTTGCCTCGCTCGCCTCTTGTCTTTGTTCTTCCTCGTCAGCATCTGGAGTGGTGGATCTACTTGTCGAGCAACTACTGCAGCTCGACGATTGACTTTCACCTTCTCCCGCGTCACTGTCCATTGTGCCACTCCTGTAATTATGCATCTCTCAATGTTACGGTAGATAATGTCTAACTAAATGCCAGAGCAAGCAGTTAATTTTAGCTGTATTGAACAAGCGAACCTTATGAGCAAACAATGTCGTGTCTACCTGTACACTTTGAAACTGTCGCTCTGTTTCTTCCTGTCATCCTCCATAGGGAACATCTGATTGCTCCTACTCGCGCGAGCTCTGGCTTTGCGAGTGAACAGCACAGCTGTTCTCCTATTCACACCTCCACCACCTATCTCTTTCTCCCCGAGCTGCGATTCTGCCTCTCCACGACTCCTATTAGCACGGTCCCTCTTTCTAGATTTCGATCCTGTTTGCTCGGATTCACTGGCTGGATCCAATTCGGGATAATCCTTGCGAGCTTGATCTATCAGAGCGCCGCCTTGCTCTTTCATTTTGGTGCCAGCTCGGTAAAACATGGTATCTTTGCGATTGTATGCTAAACAATTGTTCACCATCAAGTTAAAGTCTGATTCGAAAGAGCCAATCGTATCATACTCCTGTCTTTCTATTTTGATCTGAAACGTTACAAAAATAAATATCGCACGCATCGAAGCAACAAGCATTTTTTATCGATATAAACGAGCACCTGCATGGTAGAAAGATCCATAGGATGCGACACGATTTCCAAATAATCTGGAACTTCTTTCGTGTTCACTGGCTGCCCAAAAACGTCGTTCACGTCTTTCGCTTTGATTGCCTCCAACAGAGTGCGTAGAATACTTTCTAGTGGACGTAGTTCGAACCATAGACATTTCTCCTTCCTACAAAATTAAATATCCCTTGAGCCCTTATTCAAGTATCTATGTATAAACTATGTTTTATCTCGCGAAAATAGTCTTACACTTTAAACAACTCTTTCTTCAACTTCTCACGCTTGCGAACCAATTCGCAGAGAAGTCGAGCGCGTTCCAAATCTTGACGTAAACATTGCCAGTATTTAAGCTGACGATACAATTCTCCTCGCAGTTCGCTATCCGGCGGTGGCGAAGAATGGTCTCCAAGTGGCGGAGGTCTAGATTGTGGATGCGAACTTTGAAGTCTCCTAAGTAGAGGAACGCCGTTTCTATACTGACGTTTGAGAGTCCAGTACGCTATGAGACGTTGTATCAGTTGACTTTTCTTGGGCAACCCCTCAGCTAAACTGATGAATGTTACAAATATTTAAAATATTTATAAGATATACGCAGATTGATTAAAAGTATTGGTAACTAGACTGCAGATTTCATGCATTTATGGTAACAATGAGTAGGTACAATTTAATACAATATTTATTTTCAGCTTCTTAAAATTACTGAAATAAGAATGAAACGACTATCTGGCTCCAGTCTAACTATATTGAATTATTACCAAGCAATCTCCTTGATGCGCTCTGGTGGTATGGTCGGAATAGAAATGACAGGTGCAGAGGAGCTCTTTTTGTTTGCAATAGCTCGTCTTCTAGCATCCGCAGGGTTAGTGGAAGGTTGGTAATCGGGTGGCGTGTGAGATTCGCAGTAAGCTGTCTTTTGCACTAACATTGGTTCGCCGTTTGCGGGTTGTACTGTCCTCATACGCATACAGAGACCAGCTTGTTGTGCACAAGTTACATGAAATGCAGCGTAGCAGTTGCTCTTGTGACATTGAATGCAGGCGCCTGATCCTCTACGTTTGCAAACGCAACATGTCAGTCTCCATCTTGCGGCGGGTATACTTTCGATACTGTCTATAGGCTCTAGGAACACGGTGTTAGCGAATCTTACTTCTGGTATCCACAGAGCGCATACAACGTGTGCCCATGTAGCTGGACGATCAGTTTGTTTGAAAGCACCGCCTCTGTTTGGGCATAGAACGCAATCAACAGCCCTCGAAGGACTCTGCAAGCATCTTCTACACAACCATTGCCCTTCAGGAATGTATGGTACACCGTAACAATCTTGATGTACAGCCAGATTGCACATATCGCAGAACAATATCGCATTACTATTCTGACATTCTCCATCCATGCAGATACAACAAACAGCATCCTCGTCAGCTGCTACGCCTCCACCTCCATTAGTCTGCTGTTGAAAATACGATTCTTTTTCAAGTCTGTCCATTAGCAATTCGAATGTATCAGGCTCTAACGGCGGAGTCAGTCCCGATGCTAATCGTCTCTCATTGACTATGGACAACCATGCAGTGTCTTCCTCGTCTAAATCATATTCAACTTCACCTGCAAGAGTTTCCATCAGTCTTAGCATTATTAGTTTAATCGTAACTGTACTGTGGATCTTTAAGCATTTATGGATAATAAAAATTTTATTTATTTTCGATCTAGAAATGCTATTACAGATGAAAATAAAATTTCATTTTGTACCGCTTCCTTAAAATTTATCTATAAAAATTGAAAATACAACTTACCGTCAAGCTCTTCTCCGCTACGTTCCATGAACCTAATGTAGGAATTAGGAAGCGGTTCTGCTTCTCCTAATTGTTGTTCGTATCCATCTAACTCCTTCACCATCGCAACCGGTAGACTACTAAGCACATTCTTCTCGTCCTTTTCTTTCTCGGGTAAAGCAGTATGACCTTTCGGTGTCGCACTTTTATCATCGAATCCATTCTCTTCCAAGGAAATGATCGGTACAGAATCCGAGATACCAATTTTGAATGTTTTGTATATATCTTCTCCGATTGGATTTACCTTTGTAAACATAAACCAAAATGTTAAATTTCATTAACACGCTACGACTTAGAGTATCGAATTCAGAAATTGTATGCAACCGAGATTATATTAAGAATAAATTACAGGTAAATGTTTGTATTGTAAAATATCATACCAAAACAAATTTCGATGTTTCCTGCGTGTTTAACGGTTCGATATTTGAAGGACTATCGTTATTAATACCACCCACTCTGTTTCGACCCTTCTTTTTATTCGACTGTGAAGTGTTCATCTTCCTGGTATTCGTTAATTCGTTTATTGTTTATCGTAAATAAACAAACAACGTGGTTATATCACTCTCACTTTGTTTTCGAATCTCCCTTACATATGTTTCGCATTGTCAAATTGTGTCGTTGAACCCGCATTCACGTCGAATATTAGTGTCGAGTAACTAACAAGTCCAGTCATTTTTTCAGTTTGCTTCTAGTTGCGAAAGTTTGCGTCCACTTACAATGAACACGAAGAGGAAAGGCTGGGAAAGGCTTGTAAACGTTTGAACAAATTAGTTAACTAATTTGAGCGGCAAACATAACGTGCATTGACATGTTAGTACAGCGCACCTTGCGTACCTGCCGCGAGAACTGCTTTCCGATTGGTACATTGCGAAAATCGAAATTCTAAATTTATAATTTAACGTACATCGATTTTGCAAATATATTCATAAAAGGCTATATTAGATTACACCTATTTATTTCAAAGAAGTAACAGAATAATACATTTCCAAAAAAATTGTGAATCTGCCTTTAGGCGACGTAACCATTAAACTAGGAAGAAATCTGTGAAATTTCTATCTCGAATTATGGATTTTTACAGTAGGATGAAAATATCAATGGTAAAGTTCGCTCGAATTCGTCAGAATTGCGTTTCGATGGGATACAAATGTTTCAATTAATCATCGGAATTCCCAAGCGGTGAATTCGACGGAACGTTGGTTTCCATGTGAAAAAGACACTATTTCTTTGGTCCGATACGCAATTTGTTTCGTAATTTTCGGATTGGAAAGATTGAAACGGGCAACGAGAAACGATCGCGTCTCGTTCGCGGTTTATCAGTCGATCGGACGATCGTTTTCGTAAATTTCCGCGAAATTTCCCTAAAGAGTGGTGCCGCCTAGTGGCAAAGGGTGTTCGGAGAGTTGACGGTCCCCGTAGAAGCTTGTCGACCCTGGTTCCGAGTGGTTCGCGTGCGGAGTGGGGGAGGGTAAGAGATCTAACTTTACACCAGTCATCGGCAGTATTTGTTCCTGTGCCCGCAGCTTTGGTCGTCGTATCTCGTAATCGAAAGTTTTCGTGCGAGGACTTAGTTTACGAGATAACCGATATCTGTGTATTTGTGAGAAGTGCGGGCAGCGTCAGCAGCAGCTGGAATCGACTGGATATTGCTATAACGAGGCTGCTCGATGCTTCGCTGAGAATTATGTCGGATACTGGCGCAGGATTACGATCGGTCACACGTCAAGTCAGCTGACATATTGCGCCCTGCTACACCGCAACAGCTCTTGGTAAGTGTCGCAATCGGTCTGCCCGCTCCTCGACCACGACTATTTTTATCTAATACCCATGAAATACGCGCACGCCTAACCCGTACACCTGATCTAATGGGCCGTTTCGCGAAAAACGCCTGCTAGGAGAATCTAAGCCGCCTCTCTTTGTCCCCGTGTTCCCTCTTCGAAAAGGGGGGGGCCCACCGATTATATTCCCTTCTCTTATCCCGTCCCCTTTCCATTGATAACAAAGATGTCCGCGCGCGTTCTACGTAGTGTACCAACCATTTACCACCGCGGGACAAAGGGAACAAACGACGCAATATCTGACCAAGTGCGTATACTCTCAAGGATGGAAGCCATGTCTCTGGTGTGTCCGTCCTGTTTCTTCGTGCTCTTTGACTGCGTGCATGTGTGCCCGTGTCCGCACGACGACGGCTGCGCCGATACAATTCAAGCGCAAATGCACACTTATGCGTTTATCCTCTCCTATCCCCGTTCCCCCGCCCCGCGGTTTTCATACCCCCTTCCTCGATGCCCGCATCCGCACTGGTCTTAAATCCCCTCCCTTTAACCCTTCGTGCGCTCTCCCTGGGCTAGCCACTTTTTACACGGGGCGCCCTAAAACTTCTCTAATTACCCAATAGAATTCCGTCTTTACCGCTTTCGATGTTACGTGAAAAAGTTTCACGACCAAAATTCCTCAAAGGGGAACGATTTTCTCATTGAATCCCCCCCGAATAGTGTTCCCGAACTTTGATCGACACGCAACTCTCGAGATCGCGCTAAGTAGTCCCGTTTACAGCCGAGAGAACCGACTCTCGGGTTGTTCGTTTTTGTGTTCGCCGCCGCGTTTGCTCAGTCGGAAGTCGGATGCGGTCTCGCACGGAAGATGGAGAGGAGAGACGATCGTAACTCCTCGCGGAGGCCCTTGTGCGATAGAACTTCTCGTAGGCGGCATGCATATCGACGAGACTGTAAAATCGAACGGACTACGGGACGAAGGGCGTCGCGCGGGACAGAAGAGAGCCTTCCGAACTACACTGTGTGACAAAAAGATAGCGCATTTTTTCAAGTTTTCATAGGAGGAACTGCCGATAATACGTTCTCCGTGTTGTTGCTAGTGTCCAGACTATTCAATCTGACATAACTTTACAGAATGCAAATGTATACTCTGCAGTACGCGAACGGGACTAAACGATAGCACAAAATCTACGCTTCTCAGTTATACGTAAGCTAACCGCAAGTATCCAACATGGAACATTGTTGAAAAATGTATAATAACATTCTATGCTTTGTATTTGTTAGAAACGACAATAGATTAATAAAATGAGCTGTGGAAAGTGCTCGTGAAATATGTGCCGTATCGAAACTAAACAATGAACAACATTCAGTGGTGCAAACGTCAGAAGTCACGAATAGAAGTTGTCGAGTTGGGATCTATCGAAAGGCTCAGAAAATGATGGAGAAGAGATACGAGGATTGTGAGACCAGTTTCAAAAAAAGTACGACTACTGAGCAAGAAGAAAATTGCAGAAGAATTTGTATTCGAACGAGCAACACCTAAACAATCATCTGCAGTTTGCAGGAAAGCATCTATTCACAGATAAAAGATGCTGAAAAGTTAAATGTACCAACGAGAAGAGATTATTATTACTACAATTTCAAACAGAAGCAGCACATATTGCGCCGTCACCAAATTGAAGGTGGCGGCATAAAGATTTGCTGCAACGTAGGAAAATGGATATAAAATATATTGCTGGAAAAATGAACGAATAGACTGCGGATCAAAGAGTAGTTAACAATCCTAATGTCTTTCCATTTTTGTGGTCGGTGCATAAAATCCGTAATCTATCGATGAAGAACCACTGTACGTACATGTTGTCAACGACCATGGCAATGTCAATTTTATAATGGCCTCGCTGAATACACCGGTTCCCGTGCGATCACTGAAGTTAAACAGCGCTGGGCGCGGTCCGAGTTAAGATGGGTGACCGCATGGGTATCCAAAGTATACGCCATTCTGGTGACTTTTTCTGGGCTCTGGCCGCGTGTTGTTGGCAAAAGGTGGTTCGGAACCCACCATAAAAAACAGTAGGTCCCGTCGAAATACGTGATACCAAGGGTTGGCCCGAACATCTGGCCGGCGTTACTGCTATGGCGATCGCCGAGGTGCAGTGTCCTCCCAGGAGGAGGACCGCCAATACTAAATGTACGTACATGTTGCCACACAAACGTATATCGAAATAGCGTGTAGAAAGGAATGTAGGTAGCAATACGAGGAAGTGAATGAAAATCATTGTAAACCTTAATGTGTGCTATCATTTTGTCGCACAGTGTACGGCGGTTGGCTGCCGCTGGATTGTTTGTTAACGACGCGAGGTTAACGCGTGTAACCCTGCCTCTCTCGGTGTATGGCGTATGGAAACATTAATAGGCTGTACGCGCGAGCGCGTGTGCGTCAAAGCTGTCCCGAGCGGAATAGTCGCGCTCGCGATAGAAACGATTAGCAGGTTGACGCGTGTACACGCGTAGATCAGAACTCTAGCCACACCTCGCTTTCTTCCGCTGGCTGATGTGGCCCGTAAAATGGTTACACGGAGGATTACCGGCGGAGAAGTAACTTCGGGTATCGCGCGATGATGCTTGAGAGAATTTTACTGCCGATCGTGGTCGGTAGCGTGTGCGCGCTGTTGCTCGCTCACGCGTGCGCGCTCGTTCGCTCGCTCGCGTTCTCTTTTACGTCAATGAAAGTATTAAGAGCCTTATATTTTTCCTTTCGCTCGGTCTTGAATCTAGCCACACGAGAGTCAGCAATTAACCTGTATACGTGTGTGTGTGTGTGTGTGTTTTGTACAATTGTTCTTCTCCGAGGACGAGTCAACCGCTTATCATTGAAAAACGGACGCGTTTGAAAATCACGAACAGCGTACGTCACGCTCGCTGCGAAGACACGTATATACCCTTAGACGAGTCCACGTGCCGCCTCAGCGCTGTACGATGTCTAAAAATTACTCTCAACCGTATAATATACATAGAAAATATCATATGCGCGTTTCGAACGATTGTTTGTGCGCTGCGGACAAGTATCTCTACGGTCGGTATCTCCGCGAAAGACAATTTTATAATTTCGTCCGTTAGAATCCGGCGAAGGTTGCGCGTATTATCGTGGGACACCGACGGTTCGGAAACTCGAGCACACGAGGTAAACAAACGAATCGTATGCGAATTATTATTTACGCAGTCGTCGGTAGGTTCGCTTCGAAAAAATTTATACTTTCGGAAATTGTCCTTTTCTCGCTCTGGTGTAACACTTTGTTTTCATCGTACGCTCGCCTTCGGTTCAAACGGAAGGTTACGAATCTTGTATTTCTTTTCGTTATCGTTTCTATTCGATTACCCGGAGTTGCACGATCTTGCATCATTATTTTCGACCAGCATAGAGGCTGTTTAGTACGGTCGTGGATGGGAAAAGGTCGCAAACATGTTTCCTTGTTCCGAACAAAAGCGGCCCGATAAGTAAACGGGAAGTGCCGAGCGAGTCATTGTTATCCAGACGGGAATGAGTCAAACGTGGGCAATCGCAGTTAGAATCATCGAGGGACATTTTCAGTACGTTTCGAGAATCTGCTCGTGGCCTGTAATCTGTATAGTCACCGCTGACGTTGATTGAACCTAGCTCTAGTTACTTTCCGTTGGAGAATTTATCTAGACCATTTGCGTTCACTTAACCTTTTACTTTTCACTGAACAATGTCCATGTGCGGCCTCTGTCATGTTGCTAGTTGAAGATTTCGCGCATCGAAAGGATACAAGGGAGTGAAGGTACCGATTTGGATAGTTTTTTTTTTACATAGAATAACATTCGAACAGAACCTAGAAATGTTTCGGTGGCATTTAAAGTTTTTTTCGGGCGGATAGTTGAACGGTGCTAGGGACATGACGTGTACGTTTTAAAAGGATAGATGACGACGTCTAAGATAAAGCGATTTCGTAAGGATGATACGGTGTTAGTGGAAAGAGAGGAAGTCGAAAATATTTGTAATTATGGGTGGAAGCAGATACACTACGAAAATAACCTTCCTTATATATCGGGTGAGCTAAAAATAGAGACCAATTTGCTGAACAAATAATTAAGAATCGAACACGTGTCGAAATATCGATGAAAAAGGTCGAAGATTTAAAATCTTCGAGTGCCACGTGACTAATCTAAGAGGAAGTGGCGGGAATAGAAGATAAAATGCCTCGAGAACGTTCGAAAACGTATGTCACAGAAATTTTTATCAGTTTGCTTACGGAAATGAAAGTTTTTTTGGGTCATTCGTCACGCGTGTGCGTCTTATTTAATCGTTAATACGTTGATAACCCCGTTTCTCGCGAGATCCCTTTGATATCTTAGAAACGTCGAATTCGCCGATGACGTATATTTCACGCGTACACCGAATTCCATGAAGTTCGAATTCGCGTTCGAGGTTTTCGCGCAGGGTCCGGACAATGTAAAACACCCGTTGCGCAATTATTAAGAATACAGTTTATTTATGTTATGTGTTAACGGCGAACAATTTTGTGCGTCACGTGGACGCATTGTTAATTTTGATACACGGCTATCTAGCCGTTAGATGTTTATTGCACGATTGCAATTCGACGAGCGACTAATATTAGAGCTCAAGATCGTTCGTAATTGTACGTCAATGGCGAGTTAATTTCACTGATCCCTTTAAACTTACGTCTGATCGTTGCACCATCGCAGGACAAAATGCTTCTCCTAACTGTTCCGATCTATCGAACTCGAATCATTACTCTGTGTAATTCATCGACTAACTTTTCTTTGTTTCTTTTTCCTTCTATTGCTTGAACAAAAACTGTATCCTCGAACAGGTATAAACGAATAAAGGACAATTCATTTGATCGAACTTTTAAAATGTTTATCGACACGTGTCCCATCGAAGCGACGTTACCATCGGTCAGTAAATTTAACGATGATTGATTAGGAGGGGAGAAAAAGAGCTCGAGAATTCTATCTCGTGCGCAATGGGAACCAAAAATGAATCAACCGATCGGTGACTAAAGGGAATTTCTCTTCGGCCAACCGCATTTCTTTTTCCCGCAAATTGCCCCCACCACTTGCCGCGATTCGAGTTTGATTTGGTTCTCAATTACTGGCCTGTGACGTCACTCCTGGTCTGAACTAACGGATTTAAATCCCGTTCATTTCGTTCTTTGGCCCTTTCACTGCCGGGATTTCACCGAATCATGAACGCGCTATGCAGAACGCAGTTAATTACTTATTTATTGGAAACGATCCCTGATATATATATATATCCAGCACTTACTCGCCTCGTGTGTTTTGTCGAAAGCGTTCAAAGCAACAGGTTCGATAGCCGTTATCGAAGGAAAAACTGATTCTCCACGAGGCGAATAATTAAACGCGCACGTATTCGCGTAAACGGCGCGTTACACAGTTATGAATGGTAAAGGAGTGGTTGTTAATTGTTCGACAATCCTTTTCCGATAATGAGTGACATTCTGAGACGGTGAAAATGTAAACGCGACCTTAGTCTTAGGAGAGACGCGCACCGTTTCGCGGCGCGTGTTGTATCAATAAACGGAGAGAAAAAGAAACATTCGTGGCACAAAGAAAACAGCCTTTTTCCTTCTTCTTTTTTTACTTCATCTGTCGGCACGCATCAAACAGCGTGTAGTTTTGATTTTATTCCGTCACGTAGCTAGCACTCGACGCGACATCTGCTGGTTTATTCGAAAGATACGGTACGTGTCGCCATGTAACGTTAGAGTATTATTAGACAGTTATAGAAAACCTGTGTAAATTTTCCATTTCCCAAGAATTGTACCGTGTTGTCTTATCGCACAAAGATAATTGCATATATTTCGCATAGCATTCGACGAATTAGAGCTCCGGTTTTTGGCGTGTTCACGCGGGAAATGAAACGCTACGTTACCGAGTAGATGTTTAAAAAATATGTATATTTAAAATTCGATATACGTATTCACAGAAACTGTGTCAATTATTCGGGGCATCTGGGGTAAGATACACCTGCTTCGCTAATCGAATCGTGTCTTCGACAGAGTCGAATTAAATCGAAAATTCAAATTTCGAATGTCATTGCGATATTCGGCAGTTCGGCGGGAGAAGTGTCTTTTTTCAAACTGCATCTTATTAACCTCCCGTCCTTCGTAATAATTAATAATTAACTCTTAAAAGAACCAATTGAAATTCATCGGAAAATTATCTGTACGTTTAGACTACAAATTTTTATGCAAGATACGAAAAGAGCTACATCATACCAGCATTTTTAAATTGTTAAAATGTTTCTACCGCTTTACATTTGCACTTTTGGCATAACCGCAGTCTAGTTATATGATCGCGATCCTGAGTGAGCGTAGATAGTGAACTCGCCCTATTATTTGATACACGAATTCCCAAGATTCAATGAAACACATGCTTATCATTAATAGAGAATCGAACCACGGAATCATTGAAAACTCATATTACTTGGATAAAATAATTTCGTCCAGCTAGACGGTTGAAATATCGCGTCGTGCGTCATTCGTAATCTCCGGACGTTCGGACAGCGTCGCGCAAGTCCCGTTTCCATGAGATAGAAAACAGAGTTCGATTTGGTTTATTTAATAAGTCGATGTAACGCATTTAGTTCGCTAATTGAAAGCTGTATACGATTCGAGCCGTGCCCTAACCTCAACGCGGTGTGTGTCTCTGTGTGTCGCAGCGGATTGCGCGTCCGCCCAAAGGCAGCACATCCGCGGCGATCGCCATCATGAAAACATTCGGCCGTCGTCGTCGTTATCGTTGTTTCTCCTCCGTCCTTGCAGGTTCCTCGGATTGAAGTAATATCGAGCGCTCGAGCGCGAAGTTGCACACAAAGAGCGAGAGAGAAAGAGAGAGACTGCGAGAGCGAGCACACGGGCGCGCGCGAGAGAAAGAAACAGAGAAAGGGAGAGCTATTTGGTAACGTTTCGTTTTAGCTTGCTGCGAAGAGCATCGGGAGACAAAGCGAACGCGCGCATTTAGTGGCCACAGGCGAATTGCGCCGAGAGATTCACGAAACCCGGGGCTTGAAGGAGAGACTCTCCCCGAGCGACGGTTCTTGGGCTATCGATGGCACGTCGTCTAACGTCGCGATAAGGATACACACACGGGGAACCCACTTAAATGCCTCGAACCAATTCTTACTCCATGTTGTGCATTGGTTGCGACACGACTGCGTGTTGGAAAGTGAGTAATATCACGTTTCCCGATCACGCCTCTCTGCGATGGCACTTTATCGCGTTCGAACGGGAAAATCGAGTCGGTTGTGAGTCGACGATACCGTCGCGCTCGAAATTCCCCCGTTGCCCGTTCCGATTTCTTCTCACTGTCCTCGTCTTTCTCACTTCTTTCCCGTTTTTTTCTCTCGCACTTTCTACCCCCGTCCTCTGTTTTCTCTCTCTCTCTCCTCGTTCCCGATTCTCCCCGAGAGTTTTACTTGCCCTTGGAGGAAGAATCACTCGCGACGACCAGCACGAGGGGAACGGCCCTTGCTTCGCGATTATCGTTGTGCCGTTGACGATTTCTAATTCTCTGTGTTGTTGACTGTCTTCCGTGTGTGTGTCTGTGTGCGTGTTTTTGCACCAGTGAAAAATTCGATACGAGATCTCCTATGTGCTTATTCGGTTACCTCTTTTTCTTACACCTATCTGTACCACGGTCACTCGCGTTTCCATATACACAATTGTATCTGTCGTTTTTGGTGTAATGATATTGGTCGAACGGACTACTTTCGTTGTGTTTAAGCAGCTAGTGACAACTCCTATCCCGACAGAGATAAAACGTGAGCAACTGTACTCTATGAAAGTATATTTATACGGATCCTTCGCTAGAAGGAGCCCGCGACAACAACAAAAGCTTTGCGCCACAGTTCTTTCTGGAAAATGTGGAACCATTTCGTTAATTCGCTCTACTCAAATTTGCCAAAGCGTGGTTCTACTAAGAGATTTCACTTTCCTTCTGTCAAAACATGCTTGCGGTTGTTGGTTGCTTGTATAATTTTCTTTCAAACATCTTTTCTGTACACGCGTTGCACAGATGACGCTATATATGTATTTATATATAGGGCAAGAAGAAACAATTGCTTTTATTGTTCAATTACTTGATTATATCATACGTATAGCTGTTATTTTTGTCACTATATACATATATGTATGTGGTATAAACGTCATGTACAGTACAAGCAAATTATACCTAGATTGAATACAAATAAATGTTTGTTCTTCTCTTGCCTGGAATACTAAAACAAAAAATTGATTTCGATAGGTGAATATATGGTGACACGCGGTCGTGAAGGAGCAACCAGAGAGCGAGCTGTGGCACGAGACACTTACTTATCCCTTATTTAGCTGACTGCAACTACTCGGTGTATTCGTCGAGTGATTGCAAATAATAAAGGAATAAGGACTTGTTTAATCGCAAAAGTTCTACCGGGATAAATCGAAGAAATGGAACGAGAGTCTAATCCGATGCAAGCTCTGTGCCGCAGCGGCTGTGGATTTTATGGCTCGCCAGCCACAGATGGCCTTTGTTCTCTGTGTTACAAAGAAAACCTAAAAAAGAAGCAGCAACCTCCCGTGTCAGCTGCTACTGTACAGACATCACAGACCGTCTCTGGTAACGCTGGCACGTTGCAAGGCGGTTTCGGTAGTCCTGCAGCTACGGGAACTACAGCCCAACCTACCATTCCTACTATACCTCAACCAACGACAGATCTGCCCAACCCCAAAGAAGTAAGTCTTCTAAATCTTTATATTGTTCCAGTTGTTATCTTAACCCCTTGCACTTCTTTGTAGCTCATAATTTCTAAGAAGATAAAGAAAACGTATATAGCTATTGTATACCTGTATGTTCTTAAAGATAAAAAAGATTGGAGCTTCTAATTTCATATATTAGTCAGTTTTCAGTTTTCATTCGTAGTAATTGAGGTTTACTAGGTGTGTGAAAAATTATCAATGAATTTGACAGAGAGATAACATCCTCCAATACTGATGTCTGAATGACAGCCTTAAATTTTAAGTAGTATTAACATAAAAAAAAACTTGATAGTGGGGGTAGCAGTTTTAGAGACTTCACAGTTCTAATCATATATTTGTCTGCTGAAGATATTCGGAATAATTTAAATGTATATCAATGAAAGTTACTAACAATGTTGTTTTTTTTTTTTTCGATAGATAAACAGGGAAGATCAGGAAAGCGAAGTAGGCGTAAGCAGTGGAGCAGTAGCAGAAGGTTCAGTGAGTAGCGGGGATGCAGATGACTGCTTTGATGGCAAAGAGACTGACAAAGAATCTAAGAAGAAGAAAAATCGTTGCGCAGTGTGTCGCAAAAAAGTTGGTTTGACCGGTAGGTGAACACCATGACTATAAAACGTCCTAGCTCTCCTGTATATTTCTATGCAAACTTCTCAATTTGATTTCAGGATTCGAGTGCCGTTGTGGAGGACTGTTCTGCTCTGTGCATCGATACAGTGACAAGCACGACTGCAAGTTTGATTACAGAGAAATGGGCGCTCAAGAAATTCGGCGCAACAATCCAGTTGTTGTTGGTGAAAAAGTGCAAAAAATTTGAACTATTTAGTGCGTAGTCGTTGGGAAAATGGTTATATAACTATATAAACAAACAGAATATAAAACGGAGAAAACGAGATAAATTATCTGGCAGCTGATTGCACGTCGAGGGGCGAAACGGGTGAATGCGAGTTCATGTACGAACGAGAGAGACGCGGAAATACGTGTGCGTGTGTGTGTGAGTGAGACGTCGAGAGAAAGATGATTTAGCGTGAGAATGCAAGAAAACGAGCGAGACAGCTTAACACATACGAGAGAAAGAGCGAGAGAGAGGGAGAGAGTGAGTAGTAAAATTGGTTTGTAACACACGGTATATATATATACGCGGTTAGGGAAACGAGGAAATAATTGAAATTTTCAAAGAAATGGATTACGAAACGAGTTTAAGAAAAAGATGATAGAACAAATGAATATTTAGAATGCGTGCCGCCGCGTGTACGAATGCTTCGAAAAAAATCGGATGCCAGTGCCATGTCAGTTTGTCATCTTATCGAGAGTTTTAATCGAGAATATATTTGGTTCTAACTGCTGCCAGCTTACTACACTACTATTACCTATTATTATGTACAACTATTACGGTTTATTATTATTCTATATTATGTTTATTAATTTACTTAAACGCAAAATTCGCATACGAGATGAAAGCGAGATGTAGGGGAAAGAGAGTGAGCGAGTAAACGAGAGAGAGAGAGAGAGAGAGAGAGAGAGAGAGAGAGAGAGAGAAAGAGAGTG